>JAVIAB010000047.1:17115510-17715510 GCA_032433765.1 Megaustenia siamemsis | reverse complement strand
ACCAGTCTCTGCTGCTCTTAGAATCACTTTGCCAAATCAAGTTTTCATATGGAAGCGGATAGGTGCTTTCAGAAGGGTTCATCATCATCATCGTGTGCCTTCTCCGCAACGAAGGTTGTCTACCATGGATCGCCATTCTACTCTGTTTCTTGCTTTGATGTTGCAAGCTGTCATAGATTGACTTGTCCATCTTTTGATGTTACTCGTCCATGTTAGTCTTGATCTGCCTCTGCCTCTTTTACCTTGTATTTTTCCTTCCAATATTACTTTTAGTAGGCTGTTGTGTCTTTTAACATGCCCCAAAAATTTCATTTATCTTGTTCTAATTGTATTTAGTAGTTCTCTTTTTATTTTAAGTTGTTTTAAAACTTTATCGTTTGTTATCTTTTGTTTCCATCCAATTCTACCTATCTATCTATCTATCTATCTATTGACCTTTCGAGCCGTAACCGGCCCATAGGGCGTAGACCAAGATACACCTTCTCCTATATGAATTTTTGTTCTAGCAGTTTTCTTTTAAAGATATTTTATCAAATCTCGCCATCTGTCTCTGTTCTGTGCAAGCAGTTCTATCTCATTGAGGGAGCCGATTCCTGCTGCAATTCTACCTACTCTTCTATAAATCCACATTTCAAAAGCTTCAATTTTCTGTTCTGTTTTCTTGTCTAATGTCCATGTTTCTGCACCATACAGGAATATTGAGAAGATGTAACATTTTGCCATTCTTAGCTTCAGCCCTGTTGATATTTGTTTTGTTGTTAGCATATTTTTCATGGCAGAAGGGTTAAAGTAACTCTCTCACTTTCAGTGAGAGTAGATGACCTCACTATATGATTGTGTCAGCAACAATTTTAACTGTCCTCATCATGATAACAATCTCAAAAACTAAATTAATGGTCACAAATGAGTGGTGAATACAGTTATAGTTGAAGTGGAATCCTATCTGGCTAGACTTCATTGCCACAAGATGCTGAACCATTTTATTTTCTCTTTCTCTATGTGTTCGATACATGGTGTGGTTATGGTAATTTATCATTTCTCTTAATTTTTGTGTGACATCAATGTTCTTCCTCAAGCAATTTATCTTACATTTTTGAGTCATTTTGTCTTGTGCCTAAGATAAGATCCATATTTTACTTTGATAGCAGGACTGGGAGAAATTAAGAAACAGTTACAAGAGGTTGTTTAGTCGTGAACTCCAAAATGAAGGCAAAAAAAGACAGGTCTAGGGCAACTGATCGAGGACAGTGGAAATAAAGACAATAGTACAAACATGGGACAGATGAGAAAGAGCTGCTACACACTACATGGAGTGGAAGAACTTTTTTGTTGCACAACTAGATACACTGGCCACTTACTGTTTTGTCAATGTGTGGCCATGGAAGTTAGAGGAAGATATGAAGAACATATACATAAAGTCGGCAGCATTACAGTCTTTATCAAACTGAGATAAAGTAAGTAATAAATGTAATCTTTAGGGCTCAAATTTTAATGACATGTCATATTTTTTCCTGACAAGTATTTTCAAAAACCAAGTTAATTTCATCATGTTTCTTGCCTTTCTGAACACTCTGATACTGTTTTTAATGGCCATATAATACACATCTTAACCATAATTTAGGTTCAGGTCAATATATATTTTGACCAAACTGGGGACAGAAATGCAGATCGTTTATTATATTTGGTCATCTTTGTCGTGAAGGAATTCTTGGAGAAGACAGATAGAAGTAGAGATGAAGTTGATGGGAAGACATGGAATGATCTTAAAAAAATGGCAAAAAACAGAATGACTTGGAAAATGTTTGTTGAAGACCTATGCTCCACTGGAGCTAAAAAGGTAGAAGAAGAAGAAGAAGATATTTGTCATCATTTTGGATACAATAAAACTTTCATTTAGATAACCTTTTATTGAGCGAAAAAATTTGGCTTGTGATTTTATTTCTAAGATACACATAAATTTCCTGAATAAATACATGTCTATTACTCAGAAATGTAATTCAAAACAAATATTTAGATGGAAAATTAAAGACCAGACTATGATTCTAAAAACTGATAATTTAACGTCACTTTTAATAGCTAATGAGTAATTAATTTATGTCATATTTCAGACTATTTTTCATTTTTAGGTCACATCTTCCAATTTTTAGGTCATACCAATCCAAGACCTTGTAATCATGCATGCTTGCACATAAGCTAAAAAATACAACCTATAATAATCACATTTTTATGTATTTATAAATATAATACAGGCATTATGATATTAAATTTACTTTAACATCTGTGAACTATTGATGAGAGTTTAAAGGATATAAAGAACAACAATAAAATGTTTGCATTAAATATACATAAAGATTATTCTAAAGTTTTAGACAAAAGCATATTTTTAGATCCAAACAAAAAGTCAAATGTTTAAAAAAAATGAAAACAGTCTTGTAAACAAACTATTAGATATGAATAAACTGTCAAGTAAATGAAATTAGTAAAAACAAATTTTTAGATGTAAATCAAACACATCTATAGTAGTAATAAGGCCTACAAGTTTAAATGAATCACTCAGGTTATGAATCAAGTTTGTGATGTTTTCAGCTTTGCAAGCTAGTGTAAAGTAAAGGTTCCCTTCACGCCTTGCTAGGCATAATGGGAATATGGTGTTTGTGACCATATTTTTCTATGACCACGGCATATTTTTTGGGTGATGTGATCAGTATCATGCCAGGCCACCTTTACTTCCAAGAATAATCTCTGGTACCCATTTTTAGAAGCTGGGTGAACCCTGGAACCACTAGCAAGCTAGTGTGGTTGTAGGTAAAATTACATCAGCTATCGTATAGCTGAAGATATCACAAACTTTTGGTGATTTTGAGATTTCCCTCTTAGTCTGTAGGCCTTAGTAAAACTATAGATAGCTCTGTTATAAAGAGACTAAAATATTAAACAATGGAAAATACACACAAATAGCACACAAGCAAACAAATATAAAGAGTCAGGTATAGTAAACATGTAGTTAAACATAAGTTATGTATACCTAACAGTCAGACAAAATCAGTAAAGTTAAAAAAAAAGTAATAATATACAAATAAACTATCACATATAAACAATTTAGTTTGGTATACTCAAACAGCCAGTTGCGAACAAACCTTCCAACCACAAACAAATTAAAAAGAAAAAAATTATGCAAACTATTTAAATACAATCAAAGTTCTCAAATATAAAAATTAGTCAGACAAACATACTAAATTTAGATAATAATAATATAGATAAAATAGATGATAAATAAAGATAAATAGATAAAGATAAATAAACTTTTAGATATAAACACATTATAAACAATAAAATATAAACATACAATAATATATAAGCAGTTATATGTAAACAAACTGTAAGATTTAGACAGTCAATATAAATAAACGTAGAGAGGTAACAAAAATCAAACAACCTCATAAAAAGGGACCCAAAAAATAAAGAGCAGCAAAAGTTTAGAAACATCATATCTTGGTGACCCTGGTCATGGAAGATTTACCTCGTATTCTTCAGCGTATTTAAAGTCAGAGTCTGCGGCCATTCTGTGAACGTGGCATGGGAAGTCTGACAGCTTCACTGGGCGACTGCAAATATGTGTGTTATTGTAAGTCTTAAGCTTGAGCAATGATATAGACACAAGTCTTAAACTTGAACAATGATATAGACACAAGTCTTAAACTTGAACAATGATATAGACACAAGTCTTAAACTTGAGCAATGATATAGACACAAGTCTTAAACTTGAACAATGATATACACACAAGTCTTAAACTTGAACAATGATATACACACAAGTCTTAAACTTGAACAATGATATACACACACGTCTTAAACTTGAACAATGATATAGACACAAGTCTTAAACTTGAACAATGATATAGACACAAGTCTTAAACTTGGACAATGATATAGACACAAGTCAAATATTTGAAGAATTATATAGATACAAGTCTTAAACTTGAACAATGATATAGACACAAGTCTTAAACTTGAACAATGATATAGACACAAGTCTTAAACTTGAACAATGATATAGACACAAGTCAAATATTTGAAGAATTATATAGATACAAGTCTTAAACTTGAACAATGATATAGACACAAGTCAAATATTTGAAGAATTATATAGATACAAGTCTTAAACTTGAACAATGATATAGACACAAGTTTTAAACATGAACAATGATATAGACACAAATTTTAAACATGAGTAGAGAGAGATATAAAAAAAAAGTATTAATCTTGAACAATGACATGCCGATATAAATAAATGGTTTTCCAAGAAACTCTTCTTGGTGACAGGACAGTAAGTACTCCTGTCTACAATTGTTTCTACAATAGGCGACACCTTGGGCAGGCCATCCTTGTGCGCAACAATATGGTAGCAGCTGAGGTTGATATGTCTGCACAGGACAGTGCAGAATTGCAGGTACATGCGGTTAGGGTGCAGACCCAGTTCATTTCGTAATTGTAAATGTGTATGCCTGTAATGGGAAGGTGGACACACAACAATGGCAGAATCTCTTTGAGTTCGATGAAGAGAACGTCATTTTCTGCTGAGACTTTAATGATAGAGGCAACCAGTGGGGTAACGTCATAACCAACAAGCAGGGAGAAGACCTAGAGAATGCACTAGTGTTAGTCGATTTAGTGTGCATGAATGATGGAAGGGCAACAAGAATGGCCACTCGAACAGGGGACTCTGTCATAGACCTGGCACTGGTGTCTTCCACCTTTGCACCCGTTTGCAGGTGAAGTGCACTGGGGTTCCACGGAAGTGATCACTATCCATGTGTCCTCCTAATTGAGAAAAGCAGAAATAGAAGCCAGACAAGAAAGCTCCACACATTCCACTACGAGAAAACAGACCAGGACGTCATTAGTAAAATCAGACATAGGAAAAAGAACGCCCCTCGTAGGAGGCAGGAGAGATGGACGCAGCCACACTGGTGGAACATAGAAGTCGAAGAAGCTTGGCGGTACAAGAGACAAACGGCCAAGACATGGCAGAAAGCCAGATAGAATGGAAGAACACAACCTGAGCTCCTGAAGCCTCTGAAAGAAGAGGGCGACCAAGAAATGAAGCACTTTAAACAATGTGCTAAGCAGGCTAAGGATGCCAAATGGGATGACTTCGGTAGAAAAGTGTGCTAAGAAAAATCGCTAGCCACATTCTGGCGCCTTCATCAGAACATGAATGGCACAACACAACACAGAGGCATACCAGACTTTCAGAGCACAGGCTAGATATGGCACAAATCTGATGAGAGCAAAGGTAAGGCCCTGCTTGCCCGCTACATTGAGCAGACGGACCAAAGAAATGAGGCTGTAAGGATGAGGATACGGGGATTGCTGTCAAAATTGTGTAAGGATGTAGGGCTGGAAGAAGATCTCACTATCACAACCGATACCATTCGGACAACACTTAATAGGTCACACAACACTGCTCCTGGTCCAGATGGTGTTCGGTACGATGGCATAGGCGATTTAGCTGACGATGACTTGAAAAAACTGGCCAATGAGTTTAATGCCAGCATTCGGAGTGGCCAGATTAAGCAGGAGTGGCTACACAGCTGCTTACTACAGCTACCGAAGCCAAACAAGGACCATTCTCAGATCAGTGCCTACAAAATCATCACAATGCAGAACACTGCGGGCAAGCTGGTGGAGAAAATAGTTGCCCGTGTCCTCACCTGTCACCTTGAACAGAAACGCGCATTCCCACCCACACTCGGAGGTTATAGATATAACAAAGAGACATGGCTCAATGCGGCAGTATTTGCCTATGATGTCTTCGAAGGCTTCCACAGACGAGAGGAGACATGTGCTGCTGCGATAGATCTGGAAGATGCATACAACAGGGTACCATTTGAATACCTCGTGCATATGCTCCTCAAACTGGCGGTGCACCCCTTCCTCATTAGACGGATCGCTGCTGCACTGTTTCAGAGGAAGGTGATACTCAGATGTGGAAGTTAGTCTTCCGAGCCAACATCAGTTTGTCCAGGGCTGCCACAAGGCTCACCATTGTCACCAGTTCTATTTAACGTGTACACAATAACGATCACGGAACAACAACTGGATGGGAGGGGAAGAACTATGACTTTTGCTGATGATATTCTGGTATATCGACAGGGAAGAGACAGACGGGGAATCGCCTCCATAATGCAAGATGAACTCGATCGTATTTCTTCCTGGTGTGGGGTTTCAGGTGCCTTGGTTAATCCTAATAAAGCATCAGTTTCATGGTTCTCCCTTAACAATCATATCGTTAATATGACCACACCGGTAGTACGAATGGGAGCTGATGAGGTGACCAGGGACAAGTTGATGACATACCTTGGAGTTAAGCTTGATCACAGCCTGTGTTTTCGGGACCACGTCAACCATGTGATAACAAAATCCCGCAAAGGATTAGCCGCCTTGAAGGTCATGGCAGCTTCCAACATCGAGCAGAGGCTACTTACTCTTCTGTTCCAGGGATTAGTCCTCGCACCAATCGAGTATGCCCTGACCATTCTTACTGTCAGTACGACTCAAATTGATAGGCTGGATAAAATACAAAATGAAACCATGCGCATTATCCTGGGATGTACAAGGGACACTCCCTGTGTAGCAATGAGATATCTTCTTGACTTTTCCAACCATGGATGACAGAAACAAGATTTGGAGAGCACAAGCATACCTGAAGATTAGTACAGATAAAGAGCATCCATTGCACCACGTGCTCAACACAGGGAAAGGTACCAGGCTAAAAAGAGTCAAATCATGGGTGGGCCGAGCAGAAGATGTCATCAAACAGGTCTGTGGGCTTACCAATATCAGCGTTGGTGAGGAGTGGATACCGGTGCCTACGTCAATCAAGGGGACTTTCTCGTGTATTGTCACACTCGACAGGAAAAGTAGGGAACAGAACGCGGTCGTGGTTAATGCTGAGGTCAATGGTCTCATCTGCGATAACACCGATGAGAAAGATGCAGTCATCTATACAGACTGATCTGTAAGACGACACCAAAGAAGTGCATGGGCATTTACAGCATGCTCGGCAGGCAGAATAGTCAAAGAAGACAGTGGTACATACGTCATGACCACGAGTAGCATGACAATGGAGGTGATGACAGTGACCAAGGCATTCAAATGGTTAGAGTTACAAGACTACACCCACGCATGTATACTGAGTGTTCGATGAGCATGATAAAAAAAAGTGGAGGCAGGCTCTGTACGTATGCAATGGGTAGAGTCATTGCAGAAGTCCAAACTATGTAAGGTCACCTTTGTCTATGTCCCAGGACATGCGGGAGTACGGGGAAATGAAAGAGCGGACAGGTTGTCTAGCTGCGCTGTCGTTGAGGACGGGCAACCTATGGATCGGTTGGACATCATCAATGCCCTCCGAGATGTGGGAAGAGCACAGGACTTTGACAAACACAGATCCACGTCACTTCTTCAGATGATGGAAATGGGAGTTAAGATGGGCACAGCCAGAAATGAGAAGCTTAGTGGCCGTGTAAGAAGACTTATCAACCAACATAGAAATGGAGTTGTCAGTCGCTGGACACTGCGGGACTTGCTGAGGAGGGGATCTGAGCACCTATGGACATGTTCGGAGTGCAAAGATGATGACCCACAAATAACTCAATAACTCAATAACATAAAGAAAAGTCTTAAACTTGAATAATTATAATTATTTTTTTTTTTATTCACCAGCTTTCAGCATTGGCGAAGTCCCCTAGACTAGGAACTGAATTTATCATGTTAATCCATTTTTTCCTGGCAGCTGTGGACAAGGGTCCTTCACCGCACAGTCAGATAACTCCGTCTTTGGGGGTATTCATATTTTTTGTCGATGAGTAACCAACGTTTCAATCTGGGCCTCGCTACTGAGACCAGGGGTGGTTGCCATAGAGAGAAATCAAAAATAAAAATTCCAACTAGAGCAGCTGGGATTTGAACTCACAACCTCTCTGTCTCGAGACCAGCCAATTGCCTCAAGACCAACCAGTCCCCCGAATAATATAAACACAAGTTATATGCTTTGTCAGAAATACAAAAATATGTCATAACCCGCATCAAAATGTGTGTGTTCATGTGTGTGTATTTGTATGCATGTATGTCTGTATAACAGATTATGATCACACATTATTCTGAGATATGTTAATTGTTCACATCATTCACATAATGAACAGATTACTACATATATCTGCCTTAAATAAACTGTTGATCAGAATCTCCTTCTTTATCTGCTTCAGTGAGAAAGTTCTCAAAGAGACCAACACAAAAAGGAGCTCTTAAAAAACATCAGAAAGAAGCAATCAACATTTTTTGGGCACATCATGAGAAGAGGAAAGCTGGAATACTTGATTACAACTGGCAAAATAAAAGGAAAGAGAGATCGCGAATGACAAAGAGAGAAAATACTGGATAGCTTGGTGTCATGGCATCATGGAAAACAGTCAACAACAGAACTCATATGATGCACTATGAATAGAAGATCGTGGAAGGACATGATCGCCAACGCCAACCGGTATGGTATATGATGATGGTGATGATCTGCTTCTGCTCATAATAAACTTGGGTGTTGTTGGGGCACCAGTAACAGACAATAGTCAATTTTCTCCATTTCTCTCAGAATACTCCTCACAAAAACATAACAATCACAGATTTATAAGAAATTATAAATTTCTTATTTTATAATATATTTATAAATAAATAATAATTACAAGAAATTTTTTTTTTCAATTACTTATGTTTAAGACTTTAGGTTTTATAGTACAGACAAGTTTTTAACGCTAGAATACAATACTTATTTGTATGTAACTATTTTACAAAACTATCATAAAATTTACAACTCATATAAAAACCTATGAAACTTTGAGAGAAAATATATTTTGTACATTTTGTTACAAATATGTTAATAAATGACATTTAGGAATAATTACAACTTAAAAATAATCCAAACAATTAAGGAGCATAGCCAATACAAAGGTGGACATTATGTCCATTACAAATTACCTTATTGCAAACAACACAAAAGTTGTCATTTTTCTGGCTTTTGAGGGGCACAGGTAACAAACTGCTAATGTGAGACCAGAATTAGGTTGAATTTTCAGCTTTGGGTTCAATTTATAGAATGTCTCTATCTTTTACTTACCAGGACTGAAAAGCCTAATCTCACAAAACACATTTTTTTGGGACAAACCAGCAGTATTTTGAAAACAAAATCATGTGCTGTCTCAATGAAGCTTCCTGAATAAATGCCACTAACATTTAGAAAGGTACACGGCAGGAAAAAGCAAAAGTTCACGGCAAACTGGAGATTTTGTTAATATTGAATTTTGTGAATATAATTCTTATGAATGATCGTAATCTAGGGCTAATGCTGGGACTTTATGAGTAAATTAACACATAATCACATATACTTTATTAATTTTACAATTGTTATACCTGACTCTGGTCATTTGTGAATGTTCCTGAAATTTACTGGAATTTTTGTGTTTGGTGGCTCTTTTGGGACGTTGTCTATAGTACACAATCAATACTGCCATGATAACCATGACAACAACAGCAGCAATAGAACCAATCACTGCTCCAATGATCCCAGCATTGCTGGTGGCTGCTACAGCTGTTGAAAATAAATAAAGATCTATATTATTTGACAAATAATTGAATCAAAAACAACAGTATAATCTCTCCCTATCTAATGTCTTTCAAGCTGAAGATGGCACACAGGAAAGAAGTTCTAGACTCTATTTCAGACTCTATTTTGTTATCAAGTGTCAAACCTTGTGCAAGAACTGGCATTGTATCTTAGAAGGAAAAGCAGTGGAAGAAGTATATGGTGGTTGGTTGCGTTCACCCAATGACTAAAGTATTCTAGAGTATTGTAGTAGACTAGAATATTCCTCTTCATCATCCGCCCTTACAAGGACGTAGTGGACATGTCTGCATTGTGTTATGGTTTGCAGTATAACTGTTATATTTGCACCTTTCGGCCCAACACATCCGACTTCAGCACAACATTTTTTAGTACTGGGTGAAGAAGTATATAACTTTGTATAACTAGGAAGCTGCATAGATCAAGAAAGTGACACAATGAAAAAAATTATAAAATATTGCAAAGACAGCAGTGACTTTCAGAAACCTTGAAAAAATATGTAAATCAAAATTACTAAGCACAAAAACAAAGCTCAGGATTTTCAAATCAAATGTATTAACCACCCTTACTTATGCACAGGAGAGCTGGAAAACAACTAAAGTAACAGAAAATAATCTGGATGCATTTGAAAACAAAAGCCTGGGGGAAAAAATGTGTATACCATGGAATGAGTTCAAGACTAGTGCAGAAATAAGAGAAATGAGAAAGTATTAGAAAATATCAACTACAATCAAGAGAAGAAGGTGGTCATATGTTGACCATGTGATGAGAAGAGGCTACAAAAGAATCTCAAAACAAGCCCTCAAATGGGAACCAGAGAGTAAAGGAAAAATAGGCCGACCTAAAGAAATACTAATATGAACATTAAAATGAGAAGGCAACGTCAGCAGGCATCAGCTCCCTCACAGAGATTGAACAACTCGCCTAGAACACAACCATGTGGTGAGACACAATGCAGGTCCCTCACAGAGATTGAACAACTCGCCTAGAACACAGCCATGTGGTGAGACACAATGCAGGTCCCGTACAAGGTCTGACAGTTGAAAGATCATCAGAACAAGGGTTTAGAATTTCTGTCCTATATGCTGTTATCTGCTCGAAAGGACAATAGATAAACCTAACAATATAAAAATGTTAATGCATGAAAAGACATAAGGTGAAGACATTATCTTGTAAACACTGATTAATGGGATAATTAAAATAAGTTATCAAAAATAATACAAATACTCTCTCTCTCCTGCGATCAGGACTCAATCAGAGTAGGATTCCAGACTCTCACATGAAGTCAGCTGTCAGGTTAAGTGAATTGATCGACCCCACAGATGGAACATCACATTTAGAGTCTGCCAGATCCACTCTGATTGAACACCCGTTAAAAACGTTGCACTGTGTTCTGCGCCAGTGGCCCATTGCATCCGATTTCAGCCAGCATTTTATTCAGGTTTGCTTTCCTTAACCTTTGATTGTCCCCAATCTTACTGCAAGGCAGCAGATTGTCTTTTCTGTAGGGTGATTCTGCCCTTAGATGGTCTGCCCTCCCAGGTTTACGAGCACCATCTGCCCGATACAAATACAAGCTATACCAATCTGGATAAGCTTGTGCAGGTATTGGTGATGCAATAAAGAGCATTTTGATATTCCAAGTTGTGGTTACAGCATACAGTTTACAATCCTATATGACTTTATAATAAAAGAACAGACAACAACAGAATAAAACAGTTGAACAGTGTGGGCTAGACATGGAGTAGGCCATAAAGAATAGCTTTGAACTGAGCAAAATGGAAAGATTTTGTTGTTGCCCTATGAGATGTCACAAGATATAGAGGTCATTTGCTGGCTTCAAGTCTAAGGCCAAGGATCATAGGTTAAACACATGAATATAGCTATAAAAGACCTAATTATTAGTACAAATGGTACAAAAGAGTTAACTATTGGTACAAATGGTACAAAAGAGCTAACTATTGGTACAAATAGCACAAAAGAGCTAACTATTGGTACAAATGGTACAAAAGAGCTAACTATTGGTAGAAAGGAGCTAACTATTGGTAGAAAAGAGCTGTGGTAGAAAAGTGGTTAGTGAACTGGTCTACTAAGGACAAGATGTCAGGTTTAATCCTGATCAATGGCTTCTAGGTTCAAGGAACAGACATAGAACTGCAGTGCTGCAGTAAAGCTGGTAGCAAGAAGCAAGAGGTGGGATGTATCATGCACTCCTACAAAGGATGGTGACAGCTTTCCAAAAAAGGAAAATAAAATTATGAAATTTCAGCCTATATGTGGCCTTCTTTAAAAAAACAAGAGCAAAAACAGACAATGAGATGAAAATAAACAAAACTACATTATATAGAGAAACCAAAACTGGTGGATTTTGATATTGATATCCTTATTTTGGTAACATACTCGATGAAAGATCACAACAGCTAGGGCTGAAAATTAATAGAGATAAGACCAACATTATAAGAAATAATGCAGTCGGCAATAACCAAATAAAATTAGGAGAAATACCTCTACTAGACGTACAATCTTACATAGTAATATAATCTGGGTAGTAATATTGATAAAGATGGAGGAAAAGAAAACAATACCGAAATAAGGATATCAAAAGCAAAAGGAGCTTTTGTAGCACAGGGAAACATATGGAAGTCCAAAGAAATTAGGTTAAATACTAAAATAAAAATTTTCAAGTCCAATGTTAAGTCAGTCCTATTATATGGCTGTGAAACATGGAGAACAACAAAATTGACAATCATGAAGATACAGACTTTCATTAATGGATGCTTACACAGAATAAAAGGATGGAAATGGCGGGACAAATTCACTAACATAGAATTATGGAAATGTACCAGTCAAATACCTGTGGATAAAGAGATACAATGAAGACAATGGCGCTGGATAGGACACACACTGCAGAAGCCAACTGAGAGTATTACACAACAGGCCCTTTTTGGAATCCCCAAGGGAAAAAACAAAGAGGAAGACCAAGAAATTCTTGGAGAAGACAGATAGAAGCAGAGATGAGGATGATGTGACATGGAATGATCTTAAAAGAATGGCAAGAAACAGAATGACTTGAAAGACCTATGCTCTAAAGGGAGCCAAAAGGTAGAAGAAGAAAGAAAACTGGTGAATCTGAAATAAAAAGTGAAATTAAATGAGAAGACAATTCGAAAGGGAAAAGTACAATATTACAAGAAGGTAATTAATTAAAAATAAAATGTAAAAACACTTCGCTTACACCAATTTGCACACAAAATCAAATGTGAGTGAGAGAAAAGGCAGGGGGTTAACCAAGCAACATAATAAGAGTAGGTGAGGCAGGAGGGGAGGAAAGAACATGAAAGGGTAAATGTGTTGCCTGAGGGTGTGAATGACGAAGCTAGTTGGGAACAAGGATTAGAAGAGGCAGGTACTGGCTAGATAATGGAATATATAACACAGCGTGTCAGTCAACCAGGAAAGACAAAGACAAAAGCATGAACAGAGGAAGAATACCAGACCTCTGGCCACATTGTACATAATAGAGACTGGATGGCCCCAAGGGGTACAATCTAAGTAGTGAGATGGATGGTAGTGCATCCGAAAGAAGTAGTTGAGTAGTAGATAGGAGGAAATAGTAAATTAAATAGGGTAGTACTGAAATCTGTCTATCTATCTATTGACCTTTCAAGCCATAGCCGGTTCATAGGGCATAGACCCAGATACTCTTTCTCTTATCTAAATTTTTATTCTAGCAGTTTTCAATCCTTGTAAAGATCTTCATCAAATCTCGCCATTTGTCTCTGTTCTGTGCAAGCAACTCTATCTCATTGAGGGAGCCGATTCCTGCTGCTCTTGCCTCTCTCATCAATGTTCTTCTCAGTGTCTCTCTGGGTCTTTCTCTTTTCCTCTCACCTGTTTGTTTCCCATATGAGGGCTTGGTTTGTTATTTGGTTATTATCTCTTCTCATCACATGTCCAACACATGACCATTGTCTTTTCTTTATTACTGAAGATATTAGTGGTTGATTGGCGATTTCTCTAATTTCCTTGTTTGTTTTTAAATTCGTTCCACGCTATACCAAGTATTTTCCTTAGACATTTATTTTCGAATGCATTCAACTTTGTTTCTATGTCTCTTGTTGTTTTCCAGCTCTCACATGCATACGTAAGGGTTGATAATACGTTTGATTTGAATAGTCTAAGTTTTATGTTTGTGCTGATGAAATACCAATGGCAAAAGAGAAGAATATGGCAAAATAAGTACTGATAAGGATCATGCATAATAGTCGGTAAAGAGGGATGGAACCTAACTCCTATAGATGGGTGCCTATGTACATATAAATATATAGTATATCAACCCTGAGTGATCTTAACTCCAATAGATGGGTGCCTATGTACATAGAAACAAATAGTGTGTCAACCCTGCATGCCTGCCTCCAACCCAGCTTCTAGATTCACCCAGAACCCAGCTTCTAGATTCACCCAGAGCCCAGCTTCTAGATTCACCCAGAACCCAGCTTCTAGATTCACCCAGAATCCAGCTTCTAGATTCACCCAGCACCCAGCTTCTAGATTCACCCAGAATCCAGCTTCTAGATTCACCCAGCACCCAGCTTCTAGATTCACCCAGCACCCAGCTTCTAGATTCACCCAGAATCCAGCTTCTAGATTCACCCAGAACCCAGCTTCTAGATTCACCCAGAACCCAGCTTCTAGATTCACCCAGAATCCAGCTTCTAGATTCACCCAGCCTTAAATGGGCACCAAAATTTTGGGGGGAAAGAAATATATAACTGCCATAAAGTTGACCACCTTACCCAAAAATGTTCTAATGTTAAAAGATACCAACACTTAATTCTCTATGTGCTATAGGGTGTATTGGGCTTTTTCTTTCTTTACTGGTGTCTTCTGATGCAAAAAGTGTAATTTACAATAGAGCCTCTTTGTCAATACTGTGCTGCTAATGTTAAACAAGGACAGCGGCAAAAAGCAAATTGCAACATAACTATCATAGGTATTGAAATATAATGTGTTAGAGAATAAAACGTTACGTAACATGATAAGGCAAAATCATAAACAAAGGTAATAGGAAAAAAAGGAGTAAATGTATCACTATTTCTGAGATGGCTCAAGAAATAGCCAAATGAATAATTTGGTCAAATATAAAGGTTACAAAGAACATCCTGCAGCAAGTATTAACAATCCACAGCTTTTTATTTTCACTTCAAAGTGCCATTTTAATTTTCTAATCTTGGAAATTTAGCAGATGTTAAGGATGAAGTATCCTGAGCCTGGTACATTCACTCATTTATAAAATTAATATTTTATGGAAGTGGTTTCATTTTGAGACATCACACAAAAAATGTAAAGTTTTTTAACTAAAAAAAATATTTATGAATGAAAATTTAGGAACTAATGCTCTAAATAAAAAGATAATAAATTGGTAAATTTGAGAATTTTTGGGAATGCAATATTATATTTTTTAACAACAAAAGTTTATAACTTTAAAAATACAGTTTCTTCTAAGCATTTTTAATATTTAATAGAAGAAGCATGTGTATTTTATCTTCCTGGAAGACACAAATTAGCACATGAACTAACGTATCAACTTTTAAAGAAAAACTGTTAACCAAATGTAGTAAATAAAGAAAAAGAAAGGTCTCTTAAAAATGAATTAACTCTTTCCGCATGTTTCGACGCACCATGTCGATTTTGGTTATGTACGTTTAGCAGCAGGGAGCCATGATAGCTCAGTGGTTAGTGAACTGGACTATAAAGGACAAGAGGTAGGATTCGATCAAAATCTACGGCTTCTGGGTTCACCAGCCTTAATTGGGTACCGGATTTTTTCTGGGAAAGTAAAGTGGCACGGGCGTAATACCGACCACATTACCCCAAAAATCATGTGCTGAAGGTTTGTAAAATTTATGGTCACTAACACCATATTCCCTATATGCCACTTGGCATGACAAGGGTACTTTACTTTTTTACATTTAGCAGCACAGTACGTCATTCTCAATTTGATTAGTGTAAACTGTCATCTAACCATATTCTTTGTATATGTCTTGTACCTAATTGGTGTTGGTGAAATCAAATTAATTGTTTAATTATTTAAAAATTTATATATAATATATGTTATGTTTCAGATAAATATAAACATGTAGATTAATATTTAAAACCATGAAAGATTTTGTCTCTAAAAACTCTACCGCTAAATTAATGAAAACCTTCTGTACTGAAAGAGTTAACCGATTAAATAGCTTTACTTGACACTCACCAGTTTTTACTTTCTCCGAGTATTCAGTCTCCGTATACAAGCCAGAGGCAGTGTAGCCCCGTAACTTGACATAATATTCTGTGTTCTCAACTAATGGTCCATTACAAAACTGCTGACCTTCACACTCAGCAGCTGTCTGAGCTCCTACAACAAATATGACAGATTCCTGAATACTTGTGGAACGTGTTCTACTGCCAGCACTTCTGCAGGATGAGTCAGTCACGAAAAAGTCCTGACATCTGAAAGATGAACTCTTGTCAACAGTTGATAAACAGACTATATGAACTAAGCAGGATGTCACACTTATTTGACACACACAAAGCAACAACATTTTAAATTCACTACACATTCATAAAAAGCAGCTAACTTAATTTAAATACTGAGCTGAGAAAGCTTAAATGCAGGATAATAATAATAAAACAAAGATTAAGAAGAAGAACAAAACTTTTATTTTTTTCGTGCGCCAGCTTTGACCTCTGACAAAGTCTCTAGAGACCAGGAACTGAATTTTGCGTGTTAATCCATTTTTCCCTGGCAGCAGTGTGCACAGGAGTCCCTCGCCGCACAGGCAGATAACTGCGGGGGCCTCGGTAGCCTAGTTGGGAAAACCACCCGACCGGGCTACCGACGTTCGGACAACCGGTGTTCGATTCACGCTGGGAGCAGTGTGAATTGTACTCATGGTTGGAAAAAAAAAAATACCCCCACGGTCGACCCAGCCGTTGGCAGAAATGGGTACCAGGGTATTACCCTGGGAAGGTGAGGAATGTTGCCTCGCATCTGAGTTTAGATGTTTAAAGCGACACTATCCAGAAATTTCCGAACATTTCTGGACAGGCGGCCGAGCACATATGGGTGTATACTCGCGTGCTAAGACGCCGGTTCAAGTCTCGTACTTTACCTTTACCTTTACAGGCAGATAACTCTGACTTCGGAGGTACTCATATTTTTTCCGTTGATGAATAATTGACGTTTCAAGCTGGGCCTCGCTGCTGAGACCAGGTATGGTTGCCACGGAGAGAAATCATAGATATAAATCCCATCCGGTGCAGCTGGGATTTGAACCCACAACCTCTCTGTCTCGAGGCCAGCGTCTTGCCTCGAGACCAACCAGTCCCCCAAAACTGATATAATTATATCCATACACTTCCACATGTAGCCTCCATGGTTGAGTGTTTTGTGTGCTCACTTCCTCATCAGAAGGGTCTGGGGCCAATTCTCAGAGGTAGTGGATTTTTTGGGATCAATAAGGCTTCAGGGTTAAAAAAAAATGAATGCTTTAATAACTATGTGTTGCAGAGATAATGCTTTAATAGCTATGTGTTGCAGAGATAATGCTTTAATAGCTATGTGTTGCAGAGATAATGCTTTAATAGCTATGTGTTGCAGAGATAATGCTTTAATAGCTACGTGTTGCAGAGATAATGCTTTAATAGCTACGTGTTGCAGAGATAATGCTTTAATAGCTACGTGTTGCAGAGATAATGCTTTAATAGCTGTGTGTTGCAGAGATAATGCTTTAATAGCTGTGTGTTGCAGAGATAATGCTTTAATAGCTACGTGTTGCAGAGATAATGCTTTAATAGCTACGTGTTGCAGAGATAATGCTTTAATAGCTACGTGTTGCAGAGATAATGCTTTAATAGCTACGTGTTGCAGAGATAATGCTTTAATAGCTACGTGTTGCAGAGATAATGCTTTAATAGCTACGTGTTGCAGAGATAATGCTTTAATAGCTATGTGTTGCAGAGATAATGCTTTAATAGCTACGTGTTGCAGAGATAATGCTTTAATAGCTATGTGTTGCAGAAATAATGCTTTAATAGCTACGTGTTGCAGAGATAATGCTTTAATAGCTATGTGTTGCAGAGATAATGCTTTAATAGCTATGTGTTGCAGAGATAATGCTTTAATAGCTATGTGTTGCAGAGACAATGCTTTAATAGCTATGTGTTGCAAAGATAATGCTTTAATAACTATGTGTTGCAGAGATAATGCTTTAATAGCTATGTGTTGCAGAGATAATGCTTTAATAGCTGTGTGTTGCAGAGATAATGCTTTAATAGCTGTGTGTTGCAGAGATAATGCTTTAATAGCTATGTGTTGCAGAGATAATGCTTTAATAGCTATGTGTTGCAGAGATAATGCTTTAATAACTATGTGTTGCAGAGATAATGCTTTAATAATTATGTGTTGCAGAGATAATGCTTTAATAGCTATGTGTTGCAGAGATAATGCTTTAATAGCTATGTGTTGCAGAGATAATGCTTTAATAGCTATGTGTTGCAGAGATAATGCTTTAATAGCTATGTGTTGCAGAGATAATGCTTTAATAGCTATGTGTTTCAGAGATAATGCTTTAATAGCTATGTGTTGCAGAGATAATGCTTTAATAGCTATGTGTTGCAGAGATAATGCTTTAATAGCTATGTGTTGCAGAGATAATGCTTTAATAACTATGTGTTGCAGAGATAATGCTTTAATAGCTATGTGTTGCAGAGATAATGCTTTAATAGCTATGTGTTGCAGAGATAATGCTTTAATAGCTGTGTGTTGCAGAGATAATGCTTTAATAGCTGTGTGTTGCAGAGATAATGCTTTAATACCTATGTGTTGCAGAGATAATGCTTTAATAGCTATGTGTTGCAGAGATAATGCTTTAATACCTATGTGTTGCAGAGATAATGCTTTAATAGCTATGTGTTGCAGAGATAATGCTTTAATAACTATGTGTTGCAGAGATACCATTGAAATGTAAATGAATTGTGACCTACATAGTTATTAAGAATGCTATTTTTAAATCTCTCTGCAACCCATAGTTTTCTCATAATCATTTTTAAATGTGTAAGTTGTTGCTGTTGTTGTTGCATGCTAAAACATGCTATAGTAACAAGGAATTTTTATGTCATTTTTTTAAGCTACATTTTTTTAAACACGCCCCCCCTCTCTCTCCACCCCCACCCCTTATTTCATTGTGAGTTTTCAATTTCACCATACAAGTCTTAAGTTTAGTCAAACCCAGCATTATTAGCTGATACATTTATTAAAGTCCTTACACAGTGTATCATTAATTATAGAAAATTGAAACATGAACTACTAAGTCATAAAACATTGTTAATGAATGTAAATTCTTATCTGCATCTTGTCCCAGGATATTTATTTTCTGCGTGTTTATTGCAAGGAGATTTCTACTTTTCCCCAAAAAAATTATTGATCATGCTCTAGATAAGCAAACATTATTATAAATAAATGAAGTATCACACACACACTCAGTATTTTTAAAAATCTACTTTTACAGCCATACAACTGGTGTCTGCCACAAAGACTTATAGGACTGGAGAATAAAGGACACTTGTCCAGTGCAAATACCACAAGGTGTTGGAATCTGAATTTATATTTCACCCCTGATAGAGGAAACTTTTGACACTGTCATGATTTGAACCCACATTCTCTTTACACTCATTTACTGATATCAATAAATAGAAACAAGGCTGAGTACTCACTGCCCCATTGCCTGATAGACTTTAATGTTATGATCCTTTCTGGCATTGCTCCAGCTTGGTAAAGTAGTAGCTTTGTTATCAGCTGCTTTGTCTTTAGATACCACAACAACATATCTGAGTTTGGGGGAAACAAATTGGGATGATGATGGAATTGGCAGACTTAGAAAAAGATACAGACAGAGAGAACGAAACAACATTTTAAAATGATGTATAAGTAAATAATAACACTGTTATTAACTATTTTAGCTGTCATTTAATTTATTAACTATCTATGACCAAAATCATTTCATGGCCTAATTACCCATTCTATCTAATCTATCTATCTATTGTCCTTTCGAGCCGAAGACAGCACATAGGGCAGAACCACAATCTCAAAAACAGGAACCTTGCATGCCAAAATGGCACATATTGCAGAGATCACTGCTTCTGTTTCCATAACAATACTTTTTACAATGACAGCTTGTCAAGCCATCGATCAACCTCCTTAGTCGCCTCTTACGACATGCTTGGAAGGACACAGTGTCACTATTCTTTACTCATAATGAGGCCCCGGTAACAAACATAAATTACCCATTACATAAATAGAAAGTCTTAGTGGGCGCTTGAGAGGACCTATCAACCAACATAGATCTAGAGTCATCAGATGCTGGATGCTGTGGGACATGCTGAGGAAAGAATCTGACAACTACGGACATGTAATAAGTACATATATACGATATATATCTGCCAATATTGGATAGACAGATCTGTCTGTGGAATGAACAAGATGTACCTGTGATGCCTGGCCTCGTCTCCTTTCTCCTGCACCTTTTGTCTTCTGAATTTTATATCAAGTTTGCCTCGAAAGTTGCTATGACATTTTAAATTTGTGTTCTTCATGTGCTATGATCTGCAGCCAGATATTCCCAGTTTCTTTCACTGATAGAGAATTCACTCAAGGAAGTCAAAAAAATGTTTGGAATGCAATGATGATAACCCACAAATAACCATAAATCATGTCATTACTTAAATACCCCTTAACTAAACCATCTTTTTTCTTACCCATCGCCTAAGCTATCTAATTATCCGACTACTTATTCTGAAGTCTTGTTCTTCTTCCTTTGTGATATCTTCAGTCTGACTGAAAAATCTATGTTTTGACTGTAGAACCTCTGATTTAATAGTAATATCTTTGATATGACTGCAAAATCATTATTTTGAAAGTAATATTTCATCAGTTAATTATATGACTATTATATCACTCACTCAACACCATGTACCAGATTATAATTTGGATTAACTCACCGAACATAGCCATTGTCATTTGTAAAAGGTTTCGTAAAAATGTAGGAGATTTTACTGTCTGTAACAAGTTGTTCTGAAGGTTCTGGAGCCTTAGGCTGACTTGTGGCAGACGTCAACCCAGACTTGAAAACCGGCTCTGGAGTAAAATGATCACAATTAACTCCAGGAGCGCAGAAAAATCAAGGTTTTTGCATTATTTATTTTCTGGTATTTTATATAGATATGTTCTATCAGCACTCCATTGGCGTTATCTTATAATTATCACCTAAAATGTTAATGTCAAATATATCCACATAGAGATCCACAAATTATATATATTTTGTTTTTCCTTATCATGTGCTATTTCATCTTTTGCCTTATGGTATCAGGGGAAAAGGGAGTGCTCTTAACAGTGGCCTTTGGTTTACCTAACACAATACTTTCTGTCATCATCATCATCAAGTGCCATCTCCACAACGATGGTTGGCTACCATGGAGTGCCATTCTGCTCTGTCTCTTGCTTTAAATGTGCAGGTTGTCAATAGTTTGTATTGTCCATCTTTTGATGTTACTTGTCCATGTTAGTCTTGGTCTGCCTCTCCCTCTATTACCTTATATTTTCCCTTCCAATATTACTTTTAGTAGGCTGTTGTGTCTTTTAACATGACCCCAAAATTTCATTTGTCTTGTTCTAATTGTGTTTAGTAGTTCTCTTAGAATTTTTAGTTGTTTTAAAACTTCATCATTTCTTTTCTTTTCTTTCCACCCAATTCTACCTATTCCTCTATAAATCCACATTTCAAAGGCTTCAATTTTCTGTTCTGTTTTCTTGTCTAATGTCCATGTTTTTGCACCATACAGGAATGTTGAGGAGATATAACATTTTGCAACTCTTAGTTTTAGCCCTGGTGTTATTTGTTTTGATGTTAGTATACTTTTCATGACATTAAAATTACTTTTTGCCATTCCTACTCTTTTGTTTATTTCAGTTTTACATTTTCCATCACTGGTTATAGTATGTCCAAGGTAGTTGTAGCTCTAAACAAGGTCTACTATTTTCAATGTCTGACAAGTTAGATATATAAATTGGCATGATATTAAAGGCATTAGAAAGGACAGTAAACTTGACATTTTTAGAAGCAACGCTGATTAACAAAGAAATTACAAACCAGATTTTAAAAAAGACCTGCCAAAATTTATTTCTGGCTTGTTCTAGTGTTCTTATTCTTCCTCTTTTCTTGTTCACAGAATGACAAAGAAGCTAGTCACTGACGCCTGGTTTTCTCTAGGCTATCATGTTGTTTTGTGTCCACAAATATTTTACTTTTTGTTTTCTTTAATATTTCTTAACAACCAACCCTTTAGAATGATATGTTGTAAAATTAAAATTTTTGTTCCTTCCTTTGTCCATTGTTTTTTTTGTTTAATATTCTACCTGAACGCTTGCATTCAAAGATTAAAAATTTGCTTGCATTCAAACAGAAAACGCTTGCATTCAAAGAGAAAAATTAGTATCTTTTAAAGAAGATCTATAGATTATCTGCATTTCACAGCCCTATTTTGCTTTAGGAAAACTACAGGCTCTTAGAAATGTTTGGTTATCTGCTTATGGTAGGCCTCGGTATCACTGCAAACGAATTAAAATCCATAATTGCTCAACCGTCCGTGCCAGTGGAATCATCTGAATTGCTAACACATCTCCCAAGCAAAGAAAGGTAGCTGTAGTCCCCACCATAGCAGTCTCAGCACACGCCAAAAGACATAAGGCGAAACCGCACAGAGAGTGAACACGGCCAACTGTTCCTGTCATACGATATCAGCATTCATCGTAAGCAATTGGAATATCGGAGCATGATCAAAACGGATGAGACACACAGCTCACGGTGTGCACAGAGCACTTAACTCAGTAGCTCCTGCAACAAGCCGGACTTGGAATATGAGGAAACTGCAAACAGGAACACTTTTCAGACATAGCCTTCAATGGTTCCTGCCGCCTATCCATCACATTGCCAGGAAGATCACGTCCTCCTGAAAATGATGACCGTCATAGTATTTAAATGTATAGCGCCTGATGATGTTAGGACATCGTGTTTGACTCCAACTCCGAACATACAAAACACAGTTTGTCGTCACATTATCCCGTTGCACACCAAACAACAAATCGCAAGATTAGCGCATGGTCGGTCTTGGGACACACTATGATCCATTATGATGACGTAGCACGCACAATATGTCTGCGCCCATGTATTCATGATTACTCTAGTGAATGCAGTCTACAACGAACGAAACATGGTGCAAACTTCCCAAAGACGCTGACTTGACTGACTTGACGGATCCCACCACATTAATGCGTTGGAACTTGTAAATAACTTGCGACAAACATCTCCATCAATAGTCATGGAAAAGCACTTAGTGTGATGTAAAACGCAGATCAACATTAGACGTTGGAAGGCGCATTCACAACACTTGATTTGTCAAAACGGAGTATTGCCGTGCGTGCAACGCCAATTCAATGGCGCAGATATTTTGATTTTTGTATCAGTCTCTAGCCCTATGTTGTGATATTGTCTTGTTTTATTGTTTATTTTTATTACAAAACAAATTACATTTTCATACAGAGTTGTCTCCCCTAAGAAAGTAATCTCATCATAGAGGTGTCTTCTATTGTAGTAGGAAAGTAGCTTCCAGCAGTAATGAAAACAAAAAGCAACAATTTGTAGCATTCTCACCAGCTGTTTTCATAGTAATCTTTGTTTCTGCCACCTCACCAGCTGCTATTGTCACAGCAACCACCTAATGAAAAACAGAAGAGAATACACAGAATTACTTTTTAAACATTAATTTATAGGTGATCTTGAGTATTACAATGTCAATTAATCAATAATTTATGGACATTTAAGGTTTACATGTAGGACGGTATAGTAGGGCAAATTATTAATTTAAGACTTTTGGAATAAAGAATAGTAGTAGAAAAATGTTGAGATTATAGGGGTAGTGCCAAAGTTGTTAAGTGACCTGAACTAATCAGAAAGCAACAGCAAATTACTGATTGCAGACTGCCAAGGAACCACGATAGAATTAAAATACTATGGCCATGTTAAATATGGGCTGGAGAGAAACATAATGGAAGGCGTGGTTCCAGGAAGATATGACAGGGCAAACCAAGAAGAAGTCAGCTTCAAGACATCAGAGAGACCGTGAAACTTGACAAAAGAAGTTATGAAGATCTGGTTAGAGAAAAAGATTCTTTCAAAAGGGCTGTGATGAGCAGAGAAATGAAATAAAATATAGAAAGAAATATAGAAAAATGATATGGTTAAAGCTTTACGTAATAAGTGGATGACTCAAGTTAGAACGATGTTTCGGCTCAACAAGCCTTCAGCAGAAACAATCATACAACACGTACACACATAGATATATATTTAAAATTAAAAATAATTTTTAAAATAATAATAATTTCAAACTACAATGAGAAACAAAAATAAAATGTTACCCTGTATACTGTGCTGTGGCCAGAAGGAAAATGAACGTTAGTGTGCACGGGGTACATCCGTGTGTAAAAAAAAAAAAAAAAAAGCTCCATCCTGCCAAGTGGCGTATAGGGAATATGGTGTTAGTGACCATAAATTTTACAGACCTTCAGCACATGATTTTTGGGGTAATGTGGTCAGTATTACTCCCATGCCGCTTTACTTTCGCAGAAAAAAATCTGGTGCCCATTTAAGGCTGGGTGAACCTGGAAGCCATTGGTTGGAATTGAACCCTACCTCTTGTCCTTTGTAGTCCAGTTTACTAACCACTGAGCTATCGTGGCTCCCTACATCCATGTGTGCTAAAGTGAAAATGTGTGCAAATTGCATGTATCACCAGAATTTCCCACACACGTGCATACACAAAGCACAAAGAAAAGACCAGAAGAATACAGGGTACCTAAGAGGAGGAAAGATTGAGATGTAGCCGAGTGGGGTAAGGGATATAGGGGACAGTTGAAGTATTGCAGTGTGGGGTAAGAGATATAGGGGACAGCTGGAGTATTGCAGTGTGGGGTATGAGATATAGGGGACAGCTGAAGTATTGCAGTGAGGGGTATGAGATATAGGGGACAGCTGAAGTATTGCAGTGTGGGGTATGAGTTATAGGGGACAGCTGAAGTATTGCAGTGTGGGGTAAGAGATATAGGGGACAGCTGAAGTATTGCAGTGTGGGGTATGAGATATAGGGGACAGCTGAAGTATTGCAGTGTGGGGTAAGAGATATAGGGGACAGTTGAAGTATTGCAGTGTGGGGTAAGAGATATAGGGGACAGTTGAAGTATTGCAGTGTGGGTAAGAGATATAGGGGACAGTTGAAGTATTGCAGTGTGGGGTAAGAGATATAGGGGACAGCTGAAGTATTGCAGTGTGGGGTAAGAGATATAGGGGACAGTTGAAGTATTGCAGTGTGGGGTATGAGATATAGGGGACAGCTGAAGTATTGCAGTGTGGGGTAAGAGATATAGAGGACAGCTAAAGTATTGCAGTGTGAGGTAAGAGATATAGGGGACAGCTGAAATATTGCAGTGTGGGATAAGAGATGTAGGGGACAGCTGAAGTATTGCAGTGTGGGGTATGAGATATAGGGGACAGCTGAAGTATTGCAGTGTGGGGTATGAGTTATAGGGGACAGCTGAAGTATTGCAGTGTGGGGTAAGAGATATAGGGGACAGCTGAAGTATTGCAGTGTGGGGTATGAGATATAGGGGACAGCTGAAGTATTGCAGTGTGGGGTAAGAGATATAGGGGACAGTTGAAGTATTGCAGTGTGGGGTAAGAGATATAGGGGACAGTTGAAGTATTGCAGTGTGGGTAAGAGATATAGGGGACAGTTGAAGTATTGCAGTGTGGGGTAAGAGATATAGGGGACAGCTGAAGTATTGCAGTGTGGGGTAAGAGATATAGGGGACAGTTGAAGTATTGCAGTGTGGGGTATGAGATATAGGGGACAGCTGAAGTATTGCAGTGTGGGGTAAGAGATATAGAGGACAGCTAAAGTATTGCAGTGTGAGGTAAGAGATATAGGGGACAGCTGAAATATTGCAGTGTGGGATAAGAGATGTAGGGGACAGCTGAAGTATTGCAGTGTGGTCTATAAGATGAGAGATGTGAATAGCATAAAGTTACTGTGAAGAGTGCAATATTCTACAAATGATTTACAACTTGATGATGAATAGTGATAGTGAACGAATTTTAAAGTAAAAGGTTACAATGGGATTTTAAAGTAAATGGTTATAATGGGATTTTAAAGTAAATATTTATAATGGGATTTTAAAGTAAATGATTATAATGGGATTTTGAAGTAAATGGTTACGATGGGATTTTAAAGTAGCAATGAGATTTGGGTAAAGGTAGTTAAGAGATTTTATAGCAAAAAGTAGTTTAAATGGTAACTGTGTCTGGTGATACAGTAAATGTTACTATAGATTCATACCTGAAAGGAATATTCAAAACCAGCTTTTAAACTGTCTATCCTGAGTGAGGTGGTTGTCTCATTGATGTCATTGAGTACTTGATCATCCTGAGTCTGAAAATCAAAACAGTAAAATAAAAAAATTAAACTTAACTCATTCTGGACCACTAACCGACACAACGACTCCACTTATCAAGGAACTACAGGACAAAAACTGACACATTGGTTCAGACCGAATTCAGTTGAATATTTTAAAGTAAAGTGACGATTCTGTATAAATTGTCACCAATACTTGTATTCAATATCTAGAAGAAGCTTCATAATTACTTCTTTGGATTACCACATGTTATTTTGTTCATACATTTTCCTTTCAGATGACGTATAACACATACCACATTTAATTACATTATTGCATGAAATTGTAAAAAGAAAAAGACATGTGATTGAATTTTTCTAAATTTAAAACTAATCTGCTCTGAACCGAAAGAAAACCTAAAGTCTGCCTTTAGTCTGGAAATGGTTAAAATGCTAGAGTACATGAACTAACTGTTATGTAAGATAATCAATTTACACAGAATATGGTTTAATAAGAAAAGATCAACAGATATGGACAAAAACACAAAAATGAAACACGTGAAGATTACAGAACAAGATAATTCAAATAAAGATAAAAAAAACAGAATAAAATAAACAAAAACAACATAATGAAATAAAGCAAATAAGAAAAATAATAAACACCAAATAGACAAGAAAAACAGTACAAAAAGGTAAAAAAATTAATGACACAATTCAAAAGTAGACAAAAATATCAGAAGAAAAAATAACAATATGGCAAGATAACACCTACCAAAAAATTCATAAAAATAAAGTGTACAAAACAAAGTGGAGCATATAACAAACAAAAGTAGAAAAACATTACAAAATAGTCAAAATTAGGAAATAAATAAAAGCAAGATTAAAATAGTATGTTATAAAACCAATTACAAAAATAATATAAATGAAACTGATTAAAAAATAAAAAAACAGGACAAGATAATTAAAAATCAAAATTTATATCATCACCATCATGTGCCATACCAGTTGACGTAGGCGATCATGTCCTTCCACAATTTTCTATCCACAGTACATCATATCAATTCTGTGGATGACTGTTTTCTATGCCATGACACCAAGCTATCTAATATTCTCTCTCATTGTTGTCCGTGATTATCTCTCTTTACTTGCATTTTGGCAGTTGTAACTAAGTATTTTTTTAATTTATATATAAAGAATAAAATAATTTGTTTCAACAAAAAAAAGGAGCACAAAAAGAAAAGAAAAGTAAGAGCACAAAAAAGAGTTCACCTTCTAGGATAAAGAAATGCTTACAAACTCAGGATTAGATGGCTCTATCCCATTATACGACACTGTATATGAGCGCACAATTCCATTGGTTACTTCTGGGGGGTTCCAGGTTAAAACTACAGTGTGCAAGTCTTCATCTCTTACACTGAGCCTTGCAACTGCTGCTGGAGCTGTTGACATAAGATAAGTAACAATGGGGTTGGAATGTAGCTGTTGTCTTTATTCAATCTATACATTCTTTCAAATTGTTTAACTCTTTCTGCATAGTAAAAAAAAAAGTAAATTACCCCCGTCACGCCAAGTGGCGTATGGGGAAAATGGTGTTAGTGACCATAAATTTTACAGACCCTCGGAACATGATTTTTGGGGTAATGTGGTCGGTATTACACCCATGCCGCTTTACTTTCCCAGAAAAAAATCTGGTACCCATTAAAGGCTCGGTGAACCGGAAACCATTGGTTGGGATTGAACCCTACCTCTTGTCCTTTGTAGTCCAGTTCACTAACCACTGAGCTATCGCGGCTCCCTTTTTCTGTATGGAAGTTTTTTATCGACGCAACTGAAGAGATTTCAGAGACAAAATTTTTCACGGTTTTAAGAACCAATCAACAAATTTATATTTATCAAACATATAACATATTATGTATTAATTTTTAGATAATTGAACAAGGTATTAGATTTCACCAATACCAAGATGATACAAGACATGCACAAAAAATATGGTTTGATGATGATTCGCACTAATCAAATTGAAAGTGATGCACTGTACAGTGAAACGTGTAGAAAGAGTTCATCTTTTCTTTGTTTAGTTTGTGTTTGGATATTTTTTTCTGCTTTTGTTGCTTTTGTTTTTATAGATAGTATTGTTGGTTAGTTAAACAAACAATGAAGTTTTAAAATAACTAAAAATAAAAAGAGAACTATTAAACACAATTCAAACAAGACAAATGAGATTTTTGGGCCATGTTAAAAGACACAACAGCCTACTAAAAGTAATTTTGGAAGGGAAAATACAAGGTAAAAGAGGCAGAGACTAACTGGACTAACTGGACGAGTAACATCAAATGATAGACAAGTCAGCCTATGACAACCTGCACCATCAAAGCAAGAGACAGAATGGAATGGCGCTTCATGGTAGCCAACCTTCAATGTGGAGATGGCACTCAATGATGATGTTGGTTAGTTCATTATCTTCTTACCAAAACTGTTATTAGTTAAATTGGTCAAATTTTCTTGGTTTTGGTTTCAGCTGCTTACTAATGTTTTCCTTTAAAATATTTATTAGTTCTTGTGTTACACATTTGTCTGCCTTGTTGTTAGTAAAGGCTTATGATTAAAAGATTAGTTGTGCATATTATTGACTTCTTCTTCTTCTACCTTTCAGCTCCCTGTGGAGCATAGGTCTTCAACAAACACTTTCCAAGTCGTTCTATCTCTTGCCATTCTTTTAAGATCATTCCATCATCTTCATCTCTGCTTCTATCTGCCTTCTCCAAGAATTCCTTGGTCTCCCTCTTTGTTTTTTTCCATGGGGATTCCAAAAAAGGGCCTGTTATGTAATACTCTCAGTTAGCTTCCGTAGTGTGTGTCCTATCCAGCATCATCGTCTTCACTGTATCTCTTTATCCACTGGTATTTGACTGGTACATTTCCATAATTCTATGTTAGTGATTTTGTCCTGCCATTTCCATCCTTTTATTCTGCATAAGCATCCATTAATGAAAGTCTCTATCTTCATGATTGTCATTTTAGTTGTTCTCCATGTTTCACAGCCATATAATAAGACTGACTTAACATTGGACTTGAAAATTTTTATTTTAGTATTTAACCTAATTTCTTTGGACTTCCATATGTTTCCCTGTGCAACAAATGCTCCTCTTGCTTTTAATATCGTTATTTTGGTATCATTTTCTGTTCTTCCCTCTTTGTCTATATTACTGCCCAGATGTAAGATTGTATGTCTAGTAGAGGTATTTCTCCTATTTTTATTTGGTTATTGCTAACTTCATTAATTCTCATAAATTTAGTCTTATCTCAGTTTATTCTCCATCCCATCTGTTGTGATCTCTCATCAAGTATGCTCATTTTATCTTGCATCTGTCGATGGCTGTGTTATAGCACAGTCTTTAGCAGTATCTAGGACAGAGTGTAGACAATTTAATAGTATCTAGGATAGAGTGAAAGTAATACATTTAAATATTATCTAGGACAGACTTAAAGTAGATAATTTTAAAATGTATTTAAGACAAACTGAGCATTAACAAATCAATTGTAATAATTTAATAAAACCTCTAGTAAATAAACAGTTTATAACAAATTCACAATATGATAATATTAGATTATGAGTCTCGGCAGTCACCACTTCAATCTCAATGATAAAAACTGTAAACATACGAGCCTCAGAAGTCATCGCATCATATTCCATAACAGCCTGCTTTGCTTCCCCTCTCAAAATTTCTGTCATCGTTGCTACCATAAACTTGTACTTCTGAAATGGAGTCAAGCCAGAAAATGTCACTTCCTGTTGTCTGCTTGTTACAATCTTCTCTCCACATAATCTGCCACCACTGCCAGCTGCCGTACAGGTCAATTTGTACTGAAAAGCCTTCCCGATCTGAGGTCCCAGGATTATCTTCACAGAATAAGAATCAGCTGTAAGGTTCACGGCTACAGGAATGGGATCTATTGGATAGCAATATAATAAAAGAAATAAAACATTCAGAGTTACTCTTTCTTGCCTAATTGATAATAAAATGTACAAGAATGTATATCTCTAAAGATAATTACAAGATTGATCATCAGCTGCTAATGTTACAACAAAACCATTTAATCTCATTTCTGAAAAGGCAAAAATGCAGTTGTTATAACCTGTCCAGTGAACTTAACAGTTTCTTCATAACGTTTACAAATGAACAAAGTGCAAAATGTTAAAAATATGAAATATATAACAACTCAAGTGCAAGAATATTTATTTTACAATAAACTACAAGAAAAAAAAATGTGTATTTAAAAAACATTTACAGTTGTATTTAAAAATCAGCAGTTTCTCCGATCACACCCTTGGAATCTGTTTCACTGCAGTCAGGAATTTTCAACATTCACTCCACTCATGTAACAGGACTTTGACAAACACAGATCCACGTCACTTCTTCGGATGATGGAAATGGGAGTTATGATGGGCACAGCCAGAAATGAGAAACTTAGTGGCCCTGTAAGAAGACTTATCAACCAACATAGAACTGGAGTCGTCAGTCGCTGGACACTGAGGGACTTGCTGAGGAGAGGATCTAAGCACCTATGGACATGTTTAGAGTGCAGTGATGATGACCCACAAATAACTCAATAACTCAATGTAATAGCATCCCCCAAACTTTGTTTCTTAATTTGAAATAGTCCTTAACTCTTTCCATACGGAAGCTTTTTATCAATGCAATGTAATAATTTCAGAGACAAAATTTTTCATGGTTTTTAAGAATCAATCTACATATTTATATTTATCTAACATGTAACATTTTTGTATAGAGCCAGTCTGAACATATTGATGTGAATCATGGACAATTTGACAACAGACAAGAAAATCACTGCAGTCTGTAGAAATGTAGTTTTACAGAAGAATGTTCAGAATACCATGGCCAGCTAAGAAGAGTAATGAAAATGTTCTGAAAGAAGTCAAAGCAAAAAGAGGGCTAATTTCCAATATTAGGAAGAAACAATCATCATTTTTTGGCCATGTAATGAGAAGAGAACAACTGGAAAATATTGTAACAAATGGGAAAATTGGGGACGAAGAGATAGAGAGCAAAGAGAAAAAATACCAGACAGCTTAAGAGAATGGCTTGGCAGAAGATCAACAACAGAAATGATAAATAACTGTCGAGATCAAAGTTGTGGAGAGATGATCACCTATGTCAGCAGGCATGGTACTTGATGATGATGATTGCTAGGATTTGATAACAGTGTTATATCATCTGCATAATATTTCTCCAAGTAATTGCTCTGTTCTTTTTTAATCTCATGATCCAGTCTTTAGCTGTTAAAGAAGGGAGGAAACTCTTCCAGATGATGAATTATTTAAATTTCAAATATCACACAATTACTATGATGAAGGAAATTACAGTGTTAAGTCAATACACTCCATTTTCTGCTGATGCTATAATGTATATTTTTATTGATGTAATGTTATGAGTTGATGAAGGCATGGTGCCCTTTTACACATTGATGTGGTGGGTCATAATGGATTTCTTGACATTCCCCATTTTTGCTAGAGAAGTTGGAGTTCATCTATTACCAGGCTTTGATGGAAAATACTAGTCCAGTCTAGTGGTACTGCAAGACTGGGCCATCTATAGAACTTCCTGTCAATATGGTAGATAGGCAACAGGAATAGTTGAGGCACTGTTTAAAAAATGTTCCTTTTTGCAGTTTCCTCATATTCCAAGTCTGGCTTGCTGCCGGAACTACTGAATTAATCTCTGTGCACACAGTGAGCTGTGCATTTCATCCGGGTGGTGTTTCTATATTCAGATTGCTTACGATGAAGGATGATGTTGTATGATGAAGGACAGTTCAGCTGCATTCACTTTCTGCGCCACTTGGCCTTATGTCTTTTGGCTTGTGCTGTAGTGGCTATGATGGGGACTGCAGCTGCCTTTGTTTGTTTGGATATTCAATGAGATGTTAATTCAGATGATTCCCCTGGCATGGGCAATTGAGCAATTATGGATTTTCATTCATTTACAGTGATACTAGCTTGTTCAAATAACTATAACTATATAACTAGGTCATCTATATCAGTAAGAGCCACCACTACAGGGAACATGACGATCTAGCTTCTGTTATACAGCCTATTTTGATGCAAGCTGTTACCAGGGTAGACCACAAGGATAGGTAGAACTGCTAGGTCTTGGTCAGCTGATGGTGCGCCAACCCCGCTATTACAACCACAGTTCATAAGAAGTTAGCCTCCCTGCATAAGAATAATGAAGAAAATAACAGACAAGAAATGGTAAATTTTAAGAACAATATAATTTTCTGTCAAAGGTAAGTCAAAAGAAATAATTTACCTGTGATCACCTCCAGCAGTGCTGGACTGCTGATCTCATCCTTGCTGACTGCAACAGCATGAATTGTGTATTTGGTTCCAGCTAGTAGACCAGAGAAAAAAACAGTAAGAGGAAGTTCTGTCCTAGTTCTGTTTACAGGCTCAGTTTCTGGGATTTCCAACAAGGAGAAAGATAGGTAATCATAGATGCCCATTGCATTGTTGGAGTAACTGATAGTGATGGAACTGTTGGTGGAGGAAACTGGCTCTAGCACTGAATTCATTGCTGGCTCTGAAGAAGAAACAGATTCAGTGTGACAAAACTTGAAAGTGATAAAATGAGAGATATAGTAAATAAAAATTCTCTATCAATCTATTGATCTTTCGAGCCATAGTCCGCCCATAGGGCATAGACCCAGATACTCTTTCTATTTTCCTTAAATTTTCTTTCTAGCAGTCTCAGTCCTTGTAAAGATCTTTTATCAAATCTCACCATTTGTCTCTGTTCTGTGCAAGCAACTCTATCTCATTGAGGGAGCCGATTCCTGCTGTCCTTTGCCTCTGATCAATGTTCTTCTCAGTATCTCTCTGGGTCGGCCTCTTTTCCTCCTACCTGTTGTTTCCCATATGAGGGTTTGTTTTGCTATTCGGTTATTATCTCTTCTCATCATATGTCCAACATCTTTTCTTGATTACTGCTGATATTAGTGGTTGATTGGAGATTTCTCTAATTTCCTCATTTGTTTTTAATTCTTTCCACGCCTTAACAAGTATTTTCCTTAGACATTTATTTTCAAATGTGTTCAATTTTGTTTCTATGTCTGTTGTTGTTTTCCAGCTCTTGTAAGCATATGTAAGGGTTGATAGAACGTTTGATTTGAATAGTCTAAGATTTGTTTTTGTGCTGATGAGTTTTTATTTCCACATATTCTCAAGGCTTTTGAAGGACATTGCTGCTTTAGCTATTCTGATTCAAATTTCTTTACTTGTAAAAAGCAATTTACTGATTCAAATTACTGTAATGGACACATATATTTATTTGCTTGCTTTCAACTCCATGAGTGCTTCAATAGTTTTCTTATTTTTCTGAAAAATTTTTTTATTCTTGATCCTTCCACAAGACAAAAAGAACTAACAATGACTCAAAGAGCCATAAACAAACGCTATGAAAATGCCAGATTAAGAGGAAGACAGAGAAAGAGATGGATAAAGGGAATACTAGAGTCACTAGGAGGGATAACATCAGAAGAGGCCAAGAGAAGAGCAAAGAATCGCAGATTGTATCTCCCCTCAACTCCAACAGCAATGGAGGAAGGATAGATGATGAAGAAAAAGAAGACCCTTCCATTAGACTGTAGTCTTTTTTACCTCCCATATCTATTCTGGGTGAGATGTTTGATCTTATCTAATGAGTCTATGTCTGCTAACTTTGCTTCTCTTATATGTGTTATTTTAGTGTCTCTTCAGGTCTTCCTCTTTTTCTGTATCCTGATGTTTTCCATTGAAGAACTTGTTTTGGAATTCTCTTGTTGTCTCTTCTCAACACATGTCCAACATATGTCCATCTGCTTTCCTTAATTGTAGATGAGATCATTGGTTGCATTGCCATTTCTCTTTTTTCAATATTAGTATAGAATTCATTCCATTGTACATAGAGTATTTTTCTTAAGCATTTGTCTTCAAAAGCGTTTAGTTTTCTCTCAATCTGTTATGACATTTTCCAGCTTTTACATGCATATGTAAGTGTTGATTTTGATATTTTGTCCAAGTTTTTAAAATTCGTTGCTGCTTTTGCTATTCTGCTTCTTACCTCTTTCTTTGTTTCGCCTTCTTGATTTATATTACTACCAAGATATATATAGTCGTCTACTATTTATACTGCCTGGCGATTGAGATATATATATTGCCCTCGAGAGTATTATTATTTTTCATTATTTTTGTTTTTCTATTGATTTCAAGTCCTATTTTTTCCACAATGGATGATAAGGTATCAGTGATATTATTTATCTTGTTGATATTGTCACTTAGGAGCACTATATCATCTGCAAAATCCAGATCTTCTAATTCTTGTCATATAATTTAAAGCCATTATTGTCTTTGCAACATTTACTCATTATGTAAGCAGTGGTAATTCCAAATATGGTGATAGTATATATCCCTGTTTGACTCCTGTTTCAATTCAAAACCAATCACTCATTCCCTCCTCTGTGCAAACTACGCAAGTATAGCCATCATTTATGTCTTTTATAATGTTGGTAATTTTTGGTGGTATTCCGTAATTATATAATAATTCTGTAGAAACAAAGCTGCACGCATTTGAAAATAAATGGCTAAGGAAAATATTTGGTATAGCGTAGAACGAATTCCAAACAAACAAAGAAATCCACTAATATCTTCAGTAAAAAAACAATGGTTTTATGTTGGACATGTGATAAGGAGAGGTAATAACCGAATAACAAAGCAAGCCCTCATGTGGGAAACAAGTAAGAGGAAAAGAGGCTGACCCAGAGAGATACTGAGAAGGACATTGATCAGAGAAGCAAGAGCAGCAGGAATTGGCTCCCTCAATGAGATAGAGTTGCTTGCACAGAACAGAGACAAATGGCGAGATTTGATAAAATATCTTTATAAGTATTGAAAACTGCTAGAATAAAAATTTAGATAAGAGAAAGAGTATCTGGGTCTATTGCCTAATGGCTGGCTACGGCTGGAAAGGTCAATAGATAGATAAATAGATTCTATAATGCTTCAAGATATTCAACAAGGAAAAGCTTTTTTTAAAATCAATGAAATTGCAAATTAATGGTTCTTGTTTTTCTGTATGTTCTTCTAGTATTATCCTTAGAGTGAATATTGGCTCAAGACAGCTTTTCCTCTTTTTGAATCCTGCATGTTCTTCACACATAATATTATCTACAGTATCCTTTATTATGTTCAGCATTATTCTACAGAAAAACTTGGAGGCAACTGATTAAAGTAATTCCTCTCCAGTATTTTGCAATCTTTAAGATCGCCATTTTTTTAGGTAGCTTGATAATGATCCCTATCTTCCAATTTGTAGGAAATTTTTCTTCATCCCAAATTTTATTACATAACTTTCTTAGGTGAAATAGGTTTTGATTATTAAATGCTTTCAGTATCTCTGCAGTTATTTTGTCTATGCCAGAGGCTTTATTATTAGCTATGTTATTATTATTATTATTATTATTAATAATTTACCAGGAATCATATTTATTTATTCACAGGATGTCAACAAATCAGCTCTAGCTGGTATCAGTTTACTTAGTTTGAAACATTAATAACACACACATACACATTTAAATACATACAAAGTTTAGTAGTTCACTGTTTGCAATCATTTTAAACTTATTAAATTTATCAAATCATAAATAGCATAAACCCATATGAAGATCTTATATTAGCAAGGATATATACATTTTGCTGGCAAGTGCATGGGTATGTGATAAGATCTAATAGTTTTGGCTAAGATCCTACAGAAAGTAGTGTAAGGCAAAAGACAGAGAGATAAAAACAGAAAATGGATTGATCATATCAAAGATTGAATCGTCTCTGATAAGAGACTAATCTAAACAAGAGTATGTGTTCAATTATGTAAGAAGAAGGCATTGCAAATACATCAGTCAAATGCTGAGAATGAATAAAGAAAGACTTCCTCATTAGGCATTTATGCAGAAACCTTCCGGTAAAAGAAATCAAGGCAGATGAAAAGAATCACTTTACAGAACAATTACGAGGGAAGGCTTAATGATGGGACTAAAAAACAACCGAGACCAACATGATAACTAGCAGCAAAACATCAATTGTGGAGAACAATGACCTCCACCCTATGTGTAGCTTTTGACCTGAAAGGAAAATGAATGGATGGATGGATGCGTTCGCCCGATGACTAAAGTATTCTAGAGTATTCGTAGACTGTAGACTTCCTCTTCGTCATCCGCCCTTAAAAGGACATTAAGTGAACGTGTCTGCGTTGTGTTGTAGTTTGCAGTGTAATACTATGATATTTGTGCCTTTTGGCCCAACACATCTGACTTCAGCATGACTTTTTTGAGTACTGGGTTGTCTTCCCTCTTCGATCCCTGCTCGCTTGGCCAGACTAGACAGGTTAGTCTGTTACTGGAGGCACCACGGAGAGGTGAAGTAGGGTCTGGATGGTTCTGGTTCACCAATCCTGGTGCAAGCCATCAGCTATGAGTCACTGACAACTTCCAGCTCTGGTGCTGGGAGGCGCGCCTTCGCCTCCGGAAAATGAATGAAGGAAATGAAAGATTGGACAGGTAGAGAACAAACCTAGAAAGCAACACATAGAAGAAAAGAACAGAGAAAGAACAGAGAAAGATCATGAATAGTTCATCATGTTTGTGACCCATGAGTTCTCTCAATGAATATATGGGATCAAGCAAGCAGGAAGATTAAACTTAGAAAACACAAGAGTGCTTGTTTATCTAACAAAGTATGAACAAGAATCTATGACTTACTTGTTGTCACATTTACATGGCTGGGCTGTGAATTGGTGTCTTTCACAATACTTGTTACCATAATGTTATATGTCTGCCCTGGCACTAGGTTGTCAAGTTCAAGAAAATATTCTGACTTTTCAGTGGCCAATACTTCATTGTTACTGACTTCACCATTAATGTGAATACTCCACTTGCTTGTGTAGGTGGCAGAGTGGTTATAGGCCCATCCGATGGTCACAGAAGTGCTTGTAGTTCTGTTCTTTATCACTTGAACATCTTTAGGAGGCTTTGGTCCTTTAATGAGAAGAGATAATCTCTTTTTAAATCTCCTAATATTTACAGCTGTTGTCATATTTGTTTGTGATTGATACAATAACAAAAGCCATATTAAAATTATTACAGTTTTTTTTTTTAATTTTACTTAAATTCTATCATCCAATCTCATAAAATGAGAAAACTGGTAGCGGCAGTCATAATTTTCTGTTTTTTATAAAATACCTCAGGACAGTTAAAGTCCTAAAAGTTTACCAGAATGTGTTCCAGACTAGTTAGTTCAGTTGATGGATCATACTCATTCTTTATTCACTATTCCTTGTGTTCTTGATATTGCCTGTAAGAACAAAGTGACAAACGTGGAGTTCCTCACTCGCACAGGCATGACATACATCTACACACTGCTCAAACAATGTAGGTTACGCTGGCTTCGTCACTTACACCGTATGAAAGATGACTGCATACCAAAAAATATATTTTATGAACATCTAACAAATGGCAAAAGAACTATGGGGGTGTCCAAAACTCTGATTTATAGATGTATGTAAATGTGACATGAAGGCTCTGAACATAAACCCTGCAGCCTGGGAAGAAATAGCTGCAGACTGCAATCTGTGGAAGCACACTCTAAAGCTCCTGCTCAAGCAAAAAACAGACAGATTCATAGAAACAGAGAATACACTGCGAAAAGTAAGAAAAAAATAACATTCCTAGGGGTGCTGCAAAATCTAGAATTATCTACAACTGGCGGAGGCTACTGCTACATCCTCATTGCACATCTGACATTTCCATAATGTCCAGACTGCTCTGGCTCCTAAAAGGCTCTGGTTACAAGTGATACGATTATAACTGTTCCTTGTTAAATGCTATTTATAGAACTGACATCACATCACCTCTGGGAAATCTGGGAATGGTCAGTCACATCCAGTAGATGACAAAAGTGTCTACATACAGATGATTGCAATAGTTTGATATGTTCCACAAAACTGACTAGAAATGATTATGAAATAGATCCTCTACTATCAGACAACGATTACAAGTTCATACTGTTCTAGATTATTCTGTGTCTGCATTGGGCTCAACAGCAATACAGTGTATTCACAGACATTCAATTAACAAGACATAGTGAATTGTCTATATCATAAGTGATGGATGAACAATACATCAACAGTTGGGTATACACCTTGCTTGTCCCTGCAGGTTATTATTATAGTTCTAAATTGTTGCCATTTTAAGACTGAAGTGACAGTTAGTTCCTTTTTAGCTCAAGCATACAGGACAGAAATTTAAAAAAACTCATGTCCAACAATTTGTGGCTTTTATTCTTCCATTATTTGCCACAATTTGTGGCTTTTATTCTTCCACTATTTGCCAAAATTTGTGGCTTTTATTCTTCCATTATTTGCCACAATTTGTGGCTTTTATTCTTCCACTATTTGCCAAAATTTGTGGTTTTTATTCTTCCACTATTTGCCACAATTTGTGGCTTTTATTCTTCCACTATTTGCCACAATTTGTGGCTTTTATTCTTCCACTATTTGCCACAATTTGTACAGGACCCAAATGTTTTTTTTCACAAGTCCCAAAAAGCAAGAGTATCGATGTCCACTGTCACTGCCTCTCTTATCAATGCTCTAAGTTTTTCTCTTTATTGGCTTCTTCTTTGAGGGGGTTGCTTTATGATTTTATTTTTATCTAATCTCATTATACAACCACATTAGTGTTTAATGTACAATCATTTATGACTATCAAAATACTGTTAACCATCCAAAAAAGACATACCCAAGTACAAGCTTTTAGCTCTTTTATTGTTATTAATTCTGATATAACCAAAAATATATGTACAAGATAGTCATTGAACTATAGTTAATATAATAATATATTTATATTTATCAGAGAAAGGTACCAGGCTAAAAAGAGGCAAATCATGGGTGGGCCGGGCAGAAGATCTCATCAAACAGGTCTGTGGGCTTACCAATATCAGCGTTGGTGAGGAGTGGATACCGGTGCCTACGTCATTCAAGGGGACTTTCTCATGTATTGTCACACTCGACAGGAAAAGTAGGGAACAGAACCCGGTCGTGGTTAATGCTGAGGTCAAAGGTCTCATCTGCGATAATACCGATGAGAAAGATGCAGTCATCTATACAGACGGATCTGTAAGACGACACCAAAGAAGTGCATGGGCATTTACAGCACGCTCGGCAGGCAGAATAGCCAAGGAAGACAGTGGTGCATACGCCATGACCACGAGTAGCATGACAATGGAGGTGATGGCAGTGACCAAGGCATTCAAATGGTTAGAGTCACAAGACTACATCCACGCATGTATACTGAGTGATTCGATGAGCATGATAAAAAAAGTGGAGGCGGGCTTTGTACGCATGCAATGGGTAGAGTCGTTGCAGAAATCCAAAATACATAAGGTCACCTTTGCCTATGTCCCTGGACATGCGGGAGTACGGGGAAATGAGAGAGCGGACAGGTTGGCTACCTGCGCTGTCGTTGAGGACGGGCAACCGATGGATCGGGCGGACATCATAAATGCCCTTCGAGATGTGGGAAGAGCACAGGACTTCGACAAACACAGATCAACGTCACTTCTTCGGGTGATGGAAATGGGAGTTAAGATGGGCACGGCCAGAAATGAGAAACTTGGTGGCCGTGTAAGAAGACTTATCAACCAACATAGAACTGGAGTCGTCAGTCGCTGGACACTGAGGGAATAGCTAAGGAGGGGATCTGAGCACCTATGGACATGTTCGGAGTGCAATGATGATGACCCGCAAATAACTCAATAACTCAATATATTTATATTATATAATTATTATATAATAGTAATTTTTAATTATCCACATAATAAGTACAACAGTTACTAAAAGTTAACACAAGTCAGCACTGACATACATGACATAATAACTATAGTTATACAATTTCAATCAACATGACATTTTACTCTCTCCAAAAGTAGTAAATAAGTGTCCAATAAAACTACACAAAACAGAACTTGTAGGACATATAAGCAGCTTGGGCCTTAAACTCATCCATTCTGTGAGGCTTGAGATGAGCATGACAAGAAAAGTGAAGGCAGGCTCTCTATGCAGGTAATGGGTAGGGTCATTGCAGAAGTAAAAAATATATAAGGTCACCTTTTGTCTACATCCCAGGACATGCAGGAGTACAGGGAAATGAAAGAATGGATAGGGTGGCTAGCTGCACTGACTTTGAAGATGGTCAACCAATGGATCGGGTGGATATCATCAATGCCCTCCGTGATGTGAGAAGCGCACAGGACTTCAACAACCGTTAGTCCATGTCACTCCTTCAGATGAATAAAATGGGAGTTAAGATGGGCACAGCCAGAAATGAGAAACTTAGTGGGCATATAAGAAGACTTATCAACCAACACAAAACTAAAGTCATCAGTCGCTGGACACTGTGGGACTTGCTGAGGAGGGGATCTGAACACCTATGGACGTGTTCAGAGTTCAATGATGATGACCCACAAATAAATTAATAACTCAATAATGTCTAGCAAGAAGGCAACTGTGTGGAAGATACAGCCAACAAATTCTGTTCAGTTAGAATTATAATTAGCAAACATAGCACAGGAAAAATACAAACTAAGCCAGCCCGTCCAGAAAAATGACTAGCAAACAACGAAGATTGCTTGGAATGAGCAACCAAGTCACCACAAAACCAGTAACAAAAGTGATAGAAATTAACAACCAAGTCAATTTACCCAATTAGCAACAACAGTGATGGGAAGAAACAGTCAATTCAATCCAATCAACTAACAACAACAGTGATAGAAAGAAACAATCAAGTCAATCCAATCAACTAACAACAACAGTGATAGAAAGAAACAATCAAGTCAATCCAATCAACTAACAACAACAATGATAGAAAGAAACAATCAAGTCAATCCAATCAACTAACAACAACAATGATAGAAAGAAACAATCAAGTCAATCCAATCAACTAATAACAACAGTGATAGAAAGAAACAATCAAGTCAATCCAATCAACTAACAACAACAGTGATAGAAAGAAACAATCAAGTCAATCCAATCAACTAACAACAACAGTGATGGGAAGAAACAGTCAAGTCAATCCAATCAACTAACAACAACAGTGATGGGAATTGTCAAGTCAAATCATCAAACTAACACAACAATGATGGGAATTGTCAAGCAAAATAATCAAACTAACACAACAATGATGGGAATTGTCAAGTAAAATAATCAAACTAACACAACAGTGATGGGAATTGTCAAGTAAAATCATCAAACTAGCAACAACAGTGATGGGAATTGTCAAGTAAAATAATCAAACTAGCAAAAACAATGAAATAAAATGACACCCAAGCCAATTCACCCACTAGGAACAAAAGTGATGAGAAAAGACAATTAGGTAACTGACACTGGAACATGAGTAAAAAAACAGTAACTGCAAAGTTGACAACTAACTCTACAAATCACAAAAATAAGTTAACAGCAATATTACATTCACTGTGTAACAGGCCAGCTGTCTTTGTTACAAAGTGTTAACTTACTCAATACGGCAGTAGCTTCTACCTCACTGCTCTCAAGTTTATGGCTGAGTACTATCACCTTGACCTGATAACCCTCACCAGGAAACAGATCAGTGATAAGAACACTTGTTGTTGACTGAGGAATAATGCCAACACGAAATTCTGCCCCAGAAACATGTAAAATGGGTCGATACTTAATCTTAAAGCTGCTCCAGTTGCCACTTGTTGGAGCTGTCCAGGACACCCGCAGCTCAGAGGATTCCAAGGTCAAGATCAAGCTGGTCACTGGTAAGGGAGCTTGAAGAATCAAAATAATCAAAGCATTTCACATTAACATCTTTGGCATTTAGAAACTGAAAATACATACAAAGAGTGAACATAAAGAAGTCATGACAATAGTAAGAAATAAACAAGGAACAGGTAAATAATTGCAATGCTGCGGTAAAGCTAGTAGCAAGGAGCCAGTAGTGGGGTGTGATAGTATTGCAATTATTTGCCTATGGGCTTCACTGTTTATTGTCATTGTCCCTGTATTCTGAAGAAGGCCACAGGCCGAAACGTCAGTATTGTGTTGCCTTCCTTCCTTGTAATGCTTTCACCATACCTAGGAGTGCCTATCACACCCCACTACTAGCTCCTAAGAAGTAAACAGACATTAAAAGATAAGAAAATAACTCTTGACTCTAAAATCAGGCTGATGCGCACCCTTGTTATATCAATTTTTCATTACACTTACAACATGACACTAACCCGTAGTGGGCATGGCTAAAAACCAAGTTTGGTCCCCCTCATTATTGATGACAATTTTGTATGCACACCAGTTACTACAAAATTATTGATTAATCTGGTATTTGTCAACATCTATCTATCTATCTATCTATCTATTGACCTTTCGAGCCATAGCTGGTCCATAGGTCGTAAACCCAAATACTCCTTCTCTTATCTAAATTTGTATTCTAGCACTTTTCAATCCTGTAAAGATCTTTTATCAAATCTCGCCATTTGTCTCTGTTCTGTGCAAGTAGTCTACATATTTACATTTATTATATATGCAACTGTTTATGAATGGCTTCTCTGTTTATTTACAATAGAATCATATATTAATATAGGAAGATCCTCATACAAAATGGTTATAATGAGTCATCATCAAGTACCAAGTCTGCTGATTAGGTGATCATGTCTCTTCACAACTTTTGATCTCAACAGTTATTTATCATTTCTATTGTTGACCTCCTGCCAAGCCATTCTCTTAAGCTGTCTGGTATCGTTTATCTTTGCTTCACTCTATCACTTCATCCCTCAATTTTCCCAGTTGTTACAATATATTTCAGCTGTTCCTTTCTCATTACATGGCCAAATGACGATTGTTTCTTCCTAATATTGGATATTACTATAATGAGTAAACAAACAAAGAATACAAAACACTGAAATAAAATTTCCACTATAGACTGTGCTCAAATAATTCCTACTCAAAATTCACATAAAACTGTAGACCCCTACTTTATTTTCATTTTAGATTCATATCTACACAGTATGTATGATTTTCATTCATTTTGTTAAAAATGGATTAGAATATGCACAGCTATTTTTAAATTGAAAAAATCTTCATAGTAAGCCACTTAGCCTAGTGATTTACAGTTCAGATTTTTTGGTGAGCCATGAACGCCTCTACCCACTAAGGGCTAATAGAGCACCCCCCCCTCCCCCAGCTGTTTGTCTCAAAGTGACATTTTAGTTCTAATCTTGAACATTTTGCAGCATTTATGAATCAATCTAACATGAGTCTAGTACATTCCACTCATTCTTAAATTTGATATTTTATGAAAGTGGTTTCAATTTGTAACACCGCACACAAAATGTAAAATATTGAGCTAAAAATAAAAGTTGATATATGAATGATATTTTAGTAGAATAATGCTAACTAAATGGTCAAAGACTGTCAAATCTAAGAGTTTTGGGGGCTGCAATATTCAGTTCTTAACCACAAAAGTTTTTTAAATTTGAATAATTAGCTTCTTCTAATCATTTTGAATGTGTAATAGAAGTAGCACATGTATTTTATCTTTCTGGAAAGACACAAATGAGCAAATTAACTAAAGTATCAGTGACAAAATCACTGTAGTCTGTAGAAATGTGGTTTTATAGAAGAATGTTGAGAATACCATGGACAGCAAAGAAAAGTATTGAAAATGTTCTGGAAGAGGATAAGCAAAATGAGAGCTAATTTCCAATATTAAGAAGAAACAATCATCATTTTTTGGCCATGTAACGAGAATGGAACAGCTGGAATTGTGACAACTGACAAAATTGAGGAACAAAGAGATAGAGGTAAGCAAGGAGAGAGATACCAGACAGCTTAAGAGAATGGCTTGGCAGAAGGTTAACAACAGAAAGGATAAATAACTGTCGAGATCGAAAGTTGTTGAGAGACATGATCACCTATGCCAGAAGGCATGGTACTTGATGATGGTGATGAGTGACAAACAATTGTGAGAACTAGAACTATACCAAAATATAATATAGCAACAGTACAACATTACAGTTACAGAACAGCACAATCCAACATATCAGCAACACATCTCAATAGCACAATGTCACAACAGCACAACACCCAAACTTCACAACATCACACTATCACAGCACACCCACTAAAACAACATAATATTACAACACCACAATTAATCTGAAAGCACACACAGTTTTTACCTGTGTAACCACTGCGAGTGACCTCAGTGCTATTCTCTCTATCACTCTCTATGGACTGCTGAGCAATCACAGTCACAACATACTCATAACCAGCATACAGCTCTGTAAGGTTCATTTCATAGCTAGACATATTAGTTGCTCGCAAACCTGCACTTCTAGACAAGTTGTTCGCTGTGTTGATTACCTGTAGTGTGCATATGTATCCATGTTATTTTTTTCATTTTGTGTATGAAACCAACATCATTGTACTTGGACTAACTTCATTAACTCTTTCCTTACAGAACCTTTTTATAAATGCAATGGAAGAGATGTCAGAGACAACATTTTTTATGGTTTTAAGAATCAATCTACATATTTATAATTATCTAACATATAACATATTGTATATGAATTTTTAGATAACTGAACAAGGTATTAGATTTCACCAATACCAAAATGATACAAGACATGTAAAAGAATATGGTTTGATGATGGTTCACACTAATCAAATTGAGGTTTACGCATTATGCAGCGAAATGTTTGAGGCCGAAATCGGTATGGCACACAGTGCATTGAAACATGTGAAAAAAGTTAACACCTTCCAATCTCTAGTGAGAATAGATTTGAAAACTTCAATCTCTTGTGAGAATAGTTTTGAAAACTTCAATCTCTTGTGAGAATAGTTTTGAAAACTTCAATCTGTTGTGAGAATAGATTTGAAAACTTCAATCTCTTGTGAGAATAGTTTTGAAAACTTCAATCTCTTGCTTGATTACACTGGAAGATCTCATCAAAATACACAAGCACTTTTGCTCTGTTTGGAATCCCTATGTATGACCTACGACCTTAGCAATAGAGAATCATTGTTTTCAAATTAAAAAATGAGATTCTACACTTCATTATCTATTACACTTAGAAGTTTAATTCTGTCAGCAACTCTTTTCTACAACTTTAAATTTTCCATTTTAAAAAAATTGTGCAGCAATATGGAAAATAAATGAAAGAACAGAAAAAAACCCCTGTGACATATTTTTTAAAATACGGTGCCAGTACCTATTTGGAGCCGCAATAGCTCAGTGGTTAGTGAAATGGACTACAAAGGACAGGAGGTCAGGTTTGATCCTGATCGACGGCTTCCAGGTTTACCCAGCCTTAAATGGGTACCTGATATTTTGGGGGGAAAGTAAAGCAGCACGGGCGTAATACCGACCACATTATCCCAAAAATCATGTGCTGAAGGTCTGTAAAAATGATGGTCACTAACACCATATTCCCTTTACGTCACTTGGCGTGACGGAGCTCTTTACTTACTTATACTTTTACATTTTACCTATTTGTTTGTACCATCAGTACAGTTTTAGACATTGTGGTCTGTGTTATGCTGGTGCTGAGTACACCTCATCATCATCAAGTACCCTGCCTGCTGGCGTAGGTGATCATGTCTCTCCACAACTTTTGATCTCGGCAGCTATTTATCATTTCTGTTGTTGACCTTCTGCCAAGCCATTCTCTTAAGCTGTCTGTTATTTTTTCTCTTTGCTTCCCTCTATCTCTTTGTCCCTCAATTTTTCCAGCTGTTACAATATATTCCAGTTGTTCTCTTCTCATTACATGGCCAAAACATGATGATTGTTTCTTCCTAGTATTGGAAATTAGCTCTCTTTTTGCTTTGACCTCTCTCAGAACATCTTCATTACTCTTCTTAGCTGTCCATGGTACTCTCAATATTCTTCTAAGAGTACACCTAGAAGCCACAAAATAGGAACCTTTCTTTTTTTTTTCTTTCTGATAATCACCTGATGATTACTAAAGGAATGGATAATCCTCTTTATCATTCATCCTTAAAGGGATATTAAGTGAGCATAGTTGCATTGTGTTGTGGTTTATTTGCACCTTTCGGTCCAAAGCACATGACTTCAGCACAACATCTAATGGGAATGATCCCACCTCTTTGCATCAAAATACCAGTTTACTAACCGCAACTCAACTGTGGCTGCCGTGGAAATATGGCTGAATCAATTGATTTCTTCATTCATTCATTGAATGCCGTCTCCGTATTAAAGGTTGGCTGCCATGGAGCACCATTCCGCTCTGTCTTTTGCTTTGATGGTGCAGATTGTCATAGGCTGACTTGTCCATCTTTTGATGTTACTCGTCACATGTTAGTCTTGATCTGGCTCTGTCTCTATTACCTTATATTTTCCCATACTAGATTACTTTTAGTAGGCTGTTGTATCTTTTAACATGCCCCAAAAATCTCATTAGTCTTGTTTGAATTGTGTTTAGTAGTTCTCTTTTCAGTTTTAGTTGTTTTATTGTGGCAGAATCTTGTTGTTTTACTAACTTGTTGATCTATCTTCCGTACTCTTATCTTGCTATTTGTTGTGGTATTTGTTCTTGTCATTTCTTGCTATCTTCTACTTTCATAATATATATATGTATATAGAGACACACAACTCATCATCATTATAGTTTTCGAACAAATATAATATAGTCTTTATTGTTGACATCCACTTCAAAACTTTAACAACAGTTAACACTGGTTCCATACAATTATCAAACTATACTGTCCTCTTATAATATAAATGTTCCTTTATTGTTACTGTGTTGAGCCTATCGACGATGTATATTCACAAGTAGCGCTCGTGATCGTATATAAGTTAACTCTCAATCTTATAGACCTTGAGGTCTTACTTCTAAACCTAAACCACACGAATGAATCTCTGTGCCTCTGCTCATCTGACCGGTTTCGTACAATGAACCAACTATATTTTGCTCTTATAATCTAAATGTTCCTTTAAGTGCTGCGTCTAGGGTCTAAGTTCTCTTATCTAAATCCAAGTTCTCTTCAGTGTGTTCTGATCTGTCTCTATTAATCTAAGATCTTAATTTCTCTGCCTCTGTCCTTTTGTGTCTCGTGTTCTCCTTCAAGTCAAGTCATGGCCTTTTAATGCCCATTTAGCCACTCCCACTTGGCTAGGGACCATGGGAATCTAGTCTAGGTATGGCTTATCTTTCGTCAGTCTGCCGTCACTATGTCGTTAGCTCCTCCTTTCTAATTATGCCCATGGTCTTATTGCTTTAAGCGTCCTGTCGACACCCGTCAATCTTCCTAAGTATCGTTCCTTAACAACTAAAACTTTCATTGGCCCTTTGATTACATGCGACTATTTGTTCGTCAAAATTCTTTCATCTCAGATTGTCTATCTGTACTTCAAAGGCGCCTGCCGACACAAGAATCAGCCCATCAAAGGATGTTTCCGGGCTAGTCGTATTATTATAGTTATCTCGTGTCAACACCTGTTCGACGGGGGTCCAGCATTAAGCGTCGTTGCGTTACGCAACTTTGTCGACCAGAGCAAACATCTCTCTGGACCTACAAGCTCAGGCTGAACACCTGTACACACCTCCCTGTAATCTTAAAGCCACTTGCGCCGCCACATCTGAGTTCGGTAGACTTAACGTCTCCTTGCCGATCCTTAAGATATGACTTTAATTCCACGCCGCCCAAAACTATTTTACCCCTATCATCGTCATATCGTCATATTCTTCTTCTCTCTTCCCATTATCGTTCATGGCTGAGTCACACTGTAACAGTTTAAGACTTTATAATTTGTTTTCTTCTCTTTCCATCCAAATCTTCCTATTCTTCTATAAATCTACATTTCAAAGGTTTCAATTTTCTGTTCTGTTTTCTTGTCTAATGTCCATGTTTCTGCACCATCCAGGAATGTTGAGAAGATATAACATTTTGCAACTCTTAGTTTTAGCCCTGGTGTTATTTGTTCTGATGTTAGTATACTTTCCATGGAATTAAAATTACTTTTTGCCATTCCTATTCTTTTATTTATTTCAGTTTTACATTTTCCATCACTGGTTATAGTATGTCCAAGGTAGGTGCAGCTCCGAACTGTCACCAGGTCTATTCCTTCAACTTTGATATCCACTTGTAGGTTTTGAGTCTTATCTTTGTTTATGATCATAGTTTTAATCTTTTTGATATTTATATCTAATCCATATTTTTTGCTTGTCATGTTTATTTCATTAAGTAATTGCAGATCTTTAGGATTTTCTGCTAGTAATACAGTATCATCAGCATATCCAATATAAAAAACAATAATAATGCAACTAGAGCTTAGTGATAGTACAGTATAGTTGACAAAAAAAAGATGCATGAATCTAAAGAAAGTATAATTAGTTGTAGAGTGTATAAAATATCATACCAAAAAGCTGTCCTGTCGGCTGATGGTGTTAACTGCCCAGGACACAGCTAAAGTTGTTGAGTTGACAAGAACCACCTGAAGGTTTTCTACTGCTAGTGGCTCTGATGATACACATATCAAAATATTAGATATATTATTCTAAAAAGCAGTGTTTTCCCTCAAATTAAGTTTGCTGGAGCTCTATCATTTCATTCCATATAACATTCCATATAACATTCCATATAACATTCCATATAACATTCCATATAACATTCCATATAACATTCCATATAACATTTATCAAAAGGAAAATAAACACAAGTAGTAGGTATTATCCACTCTAACATTAGCTGGAAAATGACAAAGAAGATTGAGAAAAAAATTTCAACGCATGCGAAGACAAATGTGTAAGAAAGATCCTTTGCATGTGAAGACAAATGTGTAAGAAAGATCCTTTGAATGTGAAGACAAATGTGTAAGAAAGATCCTTTGCATGTGAAGACAAATGTGTAAGAAAGATCCTTTGCATGTGAAGACAAATGTGTAAGAAAGATCCTTTGTATGTGAAGACAAATGTGTAAGAAAGATCCTTTGCATGTGAAGACAAATGTGTAAGAAAGATCCTTTGTATGTGAAGACAAATGTGTAAGAAAGATCCTTTGCATAAATGGAATGAATTCAAGACTAATGCTGAAATAAGAGAAGCAGCCATGCAACCTTTCATCTTGTCTACTATTAAGAAGATTCTTCTGGTCAATATGGCGAATGGGCAGCAGTAACATATTGAGAATCTGTCTGAAAAATGTTCCATGTTGCAGTTTCCTCATATTTCAAGTCCGGCTTGCTGTTGGAGCTACTGAGTTTAGTGCTCTGTACACAATGTGAGCTGTGTTTTTCATCTGGATTGTGTTTTGATATTCCAATTGCTTACAATGAATGATGATATTGTATGATGAAGGACAGTTCAGCTGTGTTCATTTTCAGTGTGGCTAAGTCTTATGTCTTTTGGCATGTGCTGTAGCTGCTATGGTGGGGCTGCAGCTGCCTTTCATTGTTTGGATCCTTCAATGAGATGAGATGTTAATTTGCATGATTTCACTGGTACAGGCGGTTGAGCAATTACAGATTTTAATTTGTTTGCAGTGGCCTGCGAATAACTACAACTACATCTACTATTAAGAAAAAAAGATAGTATATGTTGGACATGTATTTCGAAGAAATGACCAGAGAATTACTAAGCAGCTCTCAAATGGGAAACAGGACAGAGGATTAGAGGGCAACCTCTTGAAACATTGAAAAGAACCCTAACAAAAGAGGTAAGGTTGGCAGGTACAGATTCACACTATATAATCAAATAGCTCGCCCAGAATAGAGACAATTGGTGGGAGACTCTATGAGCCCTATGTGCCCTATGTGCCATCTAATGGCACTGGAAGGATAAAGAATCAAGAAGTAGGTAGTTTGTGAGGTTCAGTGATTGTGCCCATAACAAATTTCTTCACTCAGAAGTAATAGAAAATTGGAGCTACAAAATAGCATGATGATCACGATCCTTGTATAATTATTGTCAATGACCATACATTAGAATGTAAACTAGTGGCAGTTCTAGTTTTCAATGGCTTATAATATACACATCTTGACAACTTTAACATTTTAACAGTTTACTGGAAATGCATTCTGGTTGAAATAAAAAAAAGTCCTGCATATAAAAGAATAACATATTATCTACCCTTACCAATGCATGTTACGTGACTCATGGATAGATTTTGTAATCTAGGGATTAGATAAATTTATGTTGATGTAAGAGATTGGAGTCTCATCACATAACATTCCAAAGAAAGCCATGGAGAGAAATTTTAACTATTGGATTAGGAACTGAAGTTTTAAAACAACTAAAAATGAAAAGAGAACTACTAAACACAATTAGAACAAGACAAATGAAATTTTTGAGGCATGTTAAGAGACACAACAGCCTAATAAAAGTAATATTGGAAGGGAATATACAAGGTAAAAGATGCAGAGGCAGACCAAGACTAACATGGACGAGTAACATCAAAAGATGGACAAGTCAACCTATGACAATCTGCACCAAGAGACAAAGTGGAATGGCACTTCTTGGTAGCCAACCTTCAATGTGGAGATGGCACTCAATGATGATGATGATGTTGATGTATGAAAGTGAATACAGAAGAGCTACATGCCTAAGTGTATGCTCGTAAGTTAGTAACTAGTATATAGCTGCTACTGATTAGCCTACTAAAGGCCTGTACATATTTTAGTTTAAAAACTTACTTGTGACCACAGCAAGTTTAACACTGGTGCCATACTGGGGAGGTTGTCTAGAGGAGAAAACTTTAACTGTGCGGATGGCAATCATGTACTTGTGGCCAGGTCTCAGCCCATTAAATGTGGCATTTGTCCCTGACCTGTGATAGCAATTCACAAGTGATAGTTATTTATACAAACATCATATCAGTTTAAAAAAAAAACAATCTATCTATCTATTGTCCTTTCGAGCCAAAGACGGCACATAGGACAGAATCACAATCTAAAAAACAGAAACCTTGCGTGTCAAAATAGCACATATTGCAGAGATCACTGCTTCTAAAATCTGTGGCTCTGTTTCCATAACAATACATTTTACAATGACAGCTTGTCAAGCCATTAATCAACCTCCTTAGTCGCCTCTTACAACATGCCAGGAAGGTTACAGTGTCACTAATCTTTATTTCCTTTATAATGAGGCCCCGGTAATACACTGGAACATAAATCAATAGTGCTATACAAATCAACATTAATGAAAAGATAAACATCAAGTATACCAACCACATCATATGCCTATCAATATTATCTGATTTATTGAATTGACATCATCAGAATTGCCAACTATCGTCTATTAAAAGTACCGAGGTGTTAAACTGAAACAAAATTGAAATGTTATCTTTCTCTTTCCTCCCCCTCCAACCAAACAATCACAAGAAAACAAACAAAAATTGTTCTTACGGCTGTACATTCAAAGCAAGTTCTTGAGGCTCAGTTTGTGGCTCCAAAGACTTTATACCAACATTAAATAGATCAACTTTAACACTTGCTGGCACAGTCCAGCTGATAATGATCATCTCACTGGTGGCCAGAGCTTTCTGTAGACCAGCTACTGTTTCTGGGTCTTTGTACGCAGAAAGAAACATATGTCATGGTTATAGTTCACTCAAATTACCACCAATAACTTCTAAATAAAAATTTTTCAAACTAAAATTATTGTAACATTATTCAGTGATTCATTAACAACAATTATACTGTTAATTTAAATAATGTTGCTTCATATCTTATTGCAAGGAAAAAAAAACATATCGCTTAATAATAGTAAAGAGTCCTGTAAAGTCACATGATGTATAGGGAAAAAGTTGTTAGAGCCCATATTTTTTATAGACCTTCAGCACATTATTTTTGGTATAATGTGGTCAGTATTACGTCTGTGTCTCTTTACTTTCCCACAAAAAAATCTGGGACACATTTAAGGCTGTGGTGAACTTGGAAGCGATCGATCAGGATCGAACCAACCTCTTGTCCTTAGTAGTCGAGTTAACTAACAACTGAGCCATTGGCGGCCCCAACATGCCACATTGCTCATAGGATAATCTGCAGCAGACTTAAAATGATTAATTAAATATCATTTACAGATTTAGCACCTAAAAAGAACCATTTGCAAGAGTAAGCAAAATGTCACTTTACAAAATTATCATCTAATTAAAAGACTAATTTACAAGGATCTACGAAATGTCACTTTATAAATTTACCATCTAATTAAAAGACTAATTTACAAAAATCAACAAAATGTCACTTTATAAATTTACAATATAAAAGACCCAATTACCACAAAACAAATACTGTAGAAAGTGTCATTTTATTTCTAACATTTTAAAATATGTAATCTCAAAAGTAAACAGGTTGTCAAAATATCTCAACTAAAAATATCAGTCATAAATGTAAAGATAAGCACGTCTCACATTATTCAATTAACAACTCACTCGTAAAATATTAAAATCAATGCCAAATTGAATATTCATTGGTTAACCATAAGCAATAGACTTTTGGTAATAAAATAAATAGTAAAACAAGCTTCTAAAAAGCAACGAAACTAAGTAGGCTATACATGATTTGTTTAAGCTAAAATGACATCATCATGTGCCATGCCAATTGGTATAGGCGATCATGTTCTTCCACAGTTCTTTGTCCATAGTGCATAGTATAAATTCTGTTGTTGACTACTTTCCGTGCTATGACATCAAGCTATCCAGTATCTTATATTTGTCATCTGCAATCTCTCTTTCCCTGTATTTTGCCAGTTGTAACCAAGTATTCCAATTTTCCTCTTTTCATGATGTGCTCGAAAAATGTTGATTGTTTATTTCTGATGTTTATAGGAGCTCCCTTTTTGTGTTGGTCTTTTTGAGATTTTCTTCATTGGTCTCTTTAGCTGTCCAGGGAACTAAAAATTCTTCTGAGAAATCCTAACTCTGTGGCCTCTAATTTTCTTTTCATTTGTTTGTTTACGGTCTATAACTCACTTCCATAGGTCAGAATTGGCTTCATATAGCACCGATGAACTCTCTTTCTCACTTCTTTTGACATGGACTTATTGTACAAGACATTTTCCATTTTCTGAAATACTATTGTGGCCTGAGTTATGCTGCTTTTTATTTCTGTGGTGCATCTTCTGATGTTATTATTGTGTCCAAGTATTAGATGCTTTGCACCTGTTTCAGATTTGCCCTGTTTAATTTTATGTTATACAGTGGTGATGATTGTTTCTTCGATATCACCATTACTTCTGCTTTCTTACTATTCAGACTGATACTTTTATTATTGCTTTCTTCCACTATTATGTCTATCATTTCTTGTAGTACATTCTCCATCTGTGCTATTAAGACTGTGCTATCCACATATCACAGATCGTTTATGTTGTGACTGTTGACTTCAATTTCTTTTTTGTCTACTAATGATCTCATAATATTTCCGCTGTAATGTGAGAACAAATCTGGAGACAGAACACAGCCTTGTCTGACTCCTTATTTTATATATTGGAACTGTTAAGTTTGGTTGCCAATACTTATGGCTGCTGTTTGTTGCCAATACATGCTTTTTTTATGATTTTCAGATCCTTGCATCGATTTTAATTTCTCTAGCATATTGATTATTTCCACATGCTTTACTTTGTCAAATGCTTTTGTGTATTCTATAAAGCACATGTATAGATCTTTCTTTACCTCTATAGCTCTTTCTGTCAATGTCTCAGGATGCATATTGCAATATTGGTGCCTTTTCCTTCCACAAATCCTCATTGTTTCTGGCTTATTTCTGGTTTTATTTTGTTCTGTACATGTCTCATGATGATTCTTAGTAGTACTTTGGTCACATGGCTCATGAGTAGGTTTACAAGATACTTAAAACATGCAATTGACGATGAAGTCAGCAACAAATAAGGACATATCCAAGAATAAATATGTCTGGTTTTAGTTACTTTCTCATATCCTGAGAAAAATATTATTGTTCTTACTTCTTTCTAAAAAATAATTTGATTCAAAAAGTAGAAGTTGAAAAATCATTATTTAGTATATTAATGACAAGAATCACGAAAACCAAGCATGGATAAGAATATTGAGAAATATGGTTAGCATTCCAAATTAATTCATTAATATAAAAATGAAAGATGTTATATTTGTACATTTTTAAAAATATTTATTTCCCATCTCCTTTCTTATTTTTACATGTCTTTTTATATTTCCTCTGTTGCATTTTTAAAATAATATTCTATTACTTCTTGTACAGACCTCATTCATGTCTTTACTGAATTTTCTATACCTTGTTAATTTTATTTTCTAGGTTTACACTAGTTTTTTGTTCACTGCATCCCTGAAGAAGATATTTTTCAGTTTTATCAATTTTATGCTTTAGGCTTACCTTACAGACCCAGTCTGTATGAGTTTATATTTCATTTCTTGTTTATACTCAGCTGTCTCTCAATTTTACTAGCCTTTTTATCTTGCTACTTATAGAATAAGAGTCTCAATAAGTAAAGTAAAGGTTTCCTTCGTGCCTTGCTGGGTGTATAGGGAATATGGTATTAGGACCATATTTTTCCTTGACCACGGAACATTTTTGGGTGATGTGATCGGTATCACACCAGGTCGCTTTTACTTCCCAGGAAAATCTATGGTTATTGAGTTATTGAGTTATTAGCAGGTCATCATCATTGCACTTCGAACATGTCCATAGGTGCTCAGATCCCCTCCTCAGCAAGTCTTGAAGTGTCCAGCGACTGATGACTCCAGTTCTGTGTTGGTTGAAATCTATGGTATCCACTTTTAGAGGCTGGGTGAACCTAGAACCTTGCCAGTCAAAAAAAAAAAAAAATCTGCCACTTCTAGGGATCAAATCCGGACCCTTCTGATCAGGAAGTGATCACTAACCACTCAGCTATTGAGGCTTTGCTATAGCTGAATAGTTAATGCACTTCCTACTTACTAATCAGGATGGTCTAGGTTCAATCTCCTGATATGGTAAACAATTGTTTTCAAACCATCAAGGCTTAAGGGGCCTAGATTCTAAAAATAGGCCAACTGAAGATTTTTCTGGGAAGTAAAGGTGACCTGGTGTGATACCAACTACATCACTCAAAAATATGCCATTGGTCATGGACAAATGTGATCATTAACATCTTATTATTTATATATCTTTCAAGACATTGTGGAACCTTTACTTTTATTTCTTCTTTCCTTCCTCATTTGCCTTTCAGCATTGAGGGGAGATAAAATTTGAGATCTTTTGCTCTTCTGTTGGCCTATGCTGCTGTTATGGCTTCTAGTGTTTCTAAAATTTGATAAATCCATCTTTTTCGTGGTCTGCCCTTGTATCTGGTGTTCTTGCAGTGTTTATAAAAGGGTCCATCGTATTGCCTTTGGTATTTCTATCCTCTCATGTGGTCAAACCATTTTATCTATTGTTTCTTTATGTATTCTTTAGTAGGAATTATTCTTAGCTTTTTTTCTAAGTTTTTCATTTCTGATCTTATTGCTCAAGCTGTTTCCTGTCATTCATCTAACATATTTTATCTTGGAAGTGGTTGTTTTTCTTGCTATTCTTGAGTCTAGTCTAGAGCCCAGGTCTGGCATTGGTAGCACAATGTTGAGATGAGGATTATGTTGCAGAGTACTCTTATTTATTTATTCTGCAGCCTGGTAAGAAATAGCTGGAGACTGCAATCTCTGGAAACACACTCTAAAGGTCCACCTCAAACAAGAAGCAGACAGATTCATAGAAAAAGAAAATACACAGTGAAAGGAAAGAAAAGAAAAAATAACATTTCTATCTATCTATCTATTGACCTTACGAGTAGCCGGCCCATAGGGCGTAGACCAAGATACTCCTTTTCTTATCTGAATTTTTGTTCTAGCAGTTTTCAATTCTTTTAAAGATATTTTATCAAATCTTGCCATTTGTCTCTGTTCTGTGCAAGCAGCTCTATCTCATTGAGTGAGCCGAATCCTGCTGCTCTTGCCTCTCTCATCAATGTTCTTCTCAGTGTGTCTCTGGGTCTTCCTCTTTTCCTCTTACCTGTTGTTTCCCATATGAGGGCTTGCTTTGCTATTCGGATATTATCTCTTCTCATCACATGTCCAACATATGACCATCGTCTTTTCTTTATTACTGAAGATATTAGTGGTTGATTGGCGATTTCTCTAATTTCCTCGTTTGTTTACAAATGCACATTTCTATGGGTGCTGGAAAATCCATAGTCAACTATGACTGACGGAGGCTGCTACTACTACTCTTATTTATGGTACAATATATAAATATATCAAAATCATCATCTAATCAAATATACATATCATCTAAGCAATTAATTGTGGGCATGCCAACTTTCATTTATTACTTTCCTCCATCTTTGTTACTTAGCAATGCAGGAAAATAGAGTTCAGGTCATGCTCTGTGATGTACCTTGTTCAAAGTGCTCATATTAGTGCCTTATAACAATCAACCATATCTAAGCCTCACTTTCCAGTTTTTCCTCCACTAATTCTAAGTGCTAATGTCCTGATGTCTTATGGTGATCATATTACATGTCAAACCACTTGGTTTGCTCTTTTCTCAGCTGTCCATCTAATTGTCTCTTCTTGTCATGATTAACTATCTTTCTAAGACATCTTTTCTGATGATTCATACTTCTAGATTTGCTGCTAATGACCAATTTGGGTGTTGTGTTATTTAGTATATTACATCCACATCAAAGTTACATATTACATGCACATCAATGCCACATATTACATCCACATCAAAGTTACATATTACATGCATATCTTCTTCTTCTTCTTTTCTCTTTCTCACTGGTACCTAAAAGATGTCACGGTTTATATCATTTGTCGTTCTTGAGCTGCTCGAACTGTCTGAATTAGTGATTTTCCTTTGTTGTTACATGTCTCTGTCACTGCATCTATCCATCTTCTTCTTTTCTCTTTTAACTGATACCTAAAAGGTGTCGTGGTTTATATCATTTGTCGTTCTTGAGCTGCTCGAACTGTCTGAATTAGTGATTTTCCTTTGTTGTTACATGTCTATGTCACTGCAACTATCCATCTTCTTCAAAGGTCTTCCTCTTGGTCTTTTACCATGCATTCTCGAGAAGAACGTCCTTGATGGTGATTGATGAGGATTCATTCTGACCAGGTGGCCAAACCATTTAAGTTGTTGTTCTATATATTCTTGGCAGGGTTTTGTTATTACCATTTTTCTTATGGTTAACATGTACATCAATGTCACATATTACATGTACATCAATGTCACATATTACATGTACACCAATGTCACATATTACATGTACATCAATGTCACATATTACATGTACATCAATGTCACATATTACATGTACATCAATGTCACATATTACATCTACGTCAATGTCACATATTACATGTACATCAATGTCACATATTACATGTACACCAATGTCACATATTACATGTACATCAATGTCACATATTACATGTACATCAATGTCACATTTTACATCTACGTCAATGTCACATATCACATCCACATCAATGTCACATATTACATGTACATCTATGTCACATATTACATCCACATCAATGTCACATATTACATGGACATCAATGTCACTTATTACATGTACACCTATGTCACATATTACATGTACATCAATGTCACATATTACATGTACATCAATGTCACATATTACATATACATCAATGTCACATATTACATGTACACCAATGTCACATATTACATGTACACCATGTCACATATTACATGTACACAATGTCACATATTACATGTACACCTATGTCACATATTACATGTACACCAATGTCACATATTACATGTACACCTATGTCACATATTACATGTACATCAATGTCACATATTACATGTACATCAATGTCACTTATTTCATCACATCAATGTCACATATTACATGTACATCAATGTCACATATTACATGTACATCTATGTCACATATGTCACATATTACATGTACATCAATGCCACATATTACATCACATCAAGTCACATATTACATGCACATCAATGTCACATATTACATGTATATCAGTCACATATTACATGAACATCACATTACATCCACATCAATGTCACATATTACATGTACATCACATGTGTCACATATTACATGCACATCAAAGTCACTCATGCACATCAATGTCACATATTACATTCACATCAATGTCACATATTACATGCATATCAGTGTCACATATTACATCCACATCAAAGTCACGTATTACATGCACATAAATGTCACATGCAAACAGCAATAATGAGATATAACAAGGAGAACTCTACACCCATGGACATAAAAAGAGGAGTAAGACAAGGATGCATCCTATCACCAAGCTTGTTCAGTCTATACACTGAGCAAATCTTTAAAAACATCTCAGAGATACCAGGCCTAAACATTAATGGAAAGATAATCAATAACTTAAGATATGCTGATGATACTGTTCTACTAGCAGAAAATCCTAAAGACCTACAACAATTGCTTAATGTAATAAACATGACAAGCAAAAAATATGGACTAGAAATGAATATCAAAAAAACTAAAACTATGATCATAAACAAAGAAAATTCTCAAGATCTACAATTAAATATCACAGTTGAGGGAATACATCTGGAGACAGTCCAGAGCTACAACTACCTGAGACATACTATAACCAATGATGGAAAATGCAACATTGAAATAAACAAAAGAATAGGTATGGCAAAAAGTAATTTTAATGTCATGAAAAATATACTAACAACAAAACAAATATCAGCAGGTTTGAAACTAAGAATGGCAAAATGTTACATCTTCTCAATATTCCTGTATGGTGCATAAACATGCACATTAGACAAGAAAACAGAGCAGAAAATTGAAGCCTTTGAAATGTAGATTTTATAGAAGAATAGGTAGAATTGGATGGAAACAAAAGATAACAAACGATGAAGTTTTAAAACAACTGAAAATAAAAAGAGAACTACTAAATACAATTAAGACAAGACAAATGAAAAATTTTTGGGGCATGTTAAAAGACACAACAGCCTACTAAAAGTAATATTGGAAGGGAAAATACAAGGTAAAGGAGGCAGAGGCAGACCAAGACTAACAACATGGACGAGTAACATCAAAAGATGGACAAGTCAATCTATGACAGCCTGCACCATCAAAGCAAGAGACAGAGCAGAATGGCGCTCCATGGTAGCCAACCTTCGTTGCTGAGAAGGCACTCGATGATGATGATGAAATGTCACATATTACATGAGTTATATTAATTTTGTTTCAGACAAAAATTAAAATAAATTATGTTAGAATTATAAATTATTTTAACCCATGTTAATTGTTAGTATATCATCCACCAACTGCAAATGGCATTTGTTAATGACCACATATAATTTAAACCTGCTTGTATTCACATACATGTGAAGAAATTAAATATGGCCTCTTTGCTATAGTGTCGAAATCCCTGGCCATGTTGACTGTACACGTACAGCTTAAGTGTGTAGTTAGAGTCTGGCTTCAGTCCCATCAGTTTGTACTGTGTGATATTTGCACTCAAAGACACCAGGCTCATGTTGAGGATGTCAGAAGTAATGGCATAACCAGACAGACCAGAGCCAATAGGAGCGTCCCAGGTTATGGTAACCATGTCAACAGCACGGAGTGATACTTGTATATGGCTAACAGGTAAGGGTGCTGAATATCAGAAAAAAAGGAATTTGTGAACTTAATAGAGTAAAATTGACTTGACAATTATCCTAGAAAAAGATTTTTGTAAAATTAGCAGTGATCTTAGGATAAGGATTTTGTAAAATTAGCAATGATATAAGGATAAAGATTTTTTGTAAAATTAGCAGTGATCTTAAAGATTTTGTAAAATTAGCAGTGATCTTAGGATAAAGATTTTGTAAAAATAGCAGTGATCTTAAAGATTTTGTAAAATTAGCAGTGATATAAGGATAAAGATTTTTGTAAAATTATCAGTGATCTTAAAGATTTTGTAAAATTAGCAGTGATATGAGGATAAAGATTTTTGTAAAATTATCAGTGATCTTAAAGATTTTGTAAAATTTGCAGAGATATAAGGATAAAGATTTTTGTAAAATTAGCAGTGATATAAGGATAAAGATTTTTGTAAAATTAGCAGTGATACCACGGAAACAAAATTATTTTTATAGAAATTTAACAGTTGTCCCAGAATAGAAGATTTTGTGAGCTTAACAGTGATCCAATAATAAACAAGTTTTGGATTTAAATGGTCTTGAAACAATGATTTTGTGGCTAGACAACAATGGAGGAAATGCAGGAAACAGCATGAGAGACAAGATTGGAAATAAAGAACTGAGAAAAGGGCTAGGAATAACCCCGCCATAGAATATATGAGGAAACAACAGATAAAATGGTTTGGCCACGTGACAAGGCAGAAAGATCAAAACACAAGAAGCCCTCAACAAATGTTCCAAGAACACCAGACCAAAGGGTCGACCATGAAAAAAATGGATTGACAGAATATTAGAAGCACTTGGAAACATGACAGCAGCAGAGGTGAACAGAAGATCAAAGACCACAAATTATATCTCTCCTCAATGCTGAAAGGCAAATGATGAAGGAAAGAAAAAGAAGAAGAAATTGAATGAGAAGATATACTCATACATCATAATGAATGCATACAAGAACACGTAGAAAGATCTTACTTGTTGTGTTGAGTCCTGTAATGGCAGTGCTAAACTGATCTCCCTTGTTGGTAATAACACTCATGTTATATGTAGTTCCTGGATGGAGGTCAGTAAATTCCACTTTTATGTCTTTGGTTACTTGTGTCTGCCAGAAATCAAACAAATACAAGAACTCATTTTAAGTGCAGTCCGATCATTTAATACAAATGCATGATAAAATATAGATGTTATATTTTAAGACAAAGTAGAAATTCCATGTTTTATTTCAATGTGGAGACTCCATGTTTTTTTTTTAAGAGTGCTAAAAATTGTGTTATACAATTTTGTGTTCTTTAATTAGCTATATTCTACTTTTTTAAAGTCAGATGATAATAATGTATCACCATTTGATGGCTTTACATATAATCTCTTATTTTCTTGTTCTATAATACCCCATTTTTGTTGGTTTTCTGTGTAATTTTTTGTGCATTTATTCTACAATTTCTCTTTAATCAATATGTTAATTTATGTGCTCTGTTTTTGATTTAAAAACCCTCATGAAATATTTTAAATTAAAACATTGATATTCTTTGAGCATATAAAACAAATTTTGAAACATGATCAACCCAAGACAACAGAAGAAGTGGGAGATATAACTAGAGACAGAGATTCTTTCAGACAGGCTGTGGGGAATGCAACATTCCATAAAGGACTTGCAGCCTAAAATTGCTACATGGTCTTGATCTGAGAAGGAAAGGTATCTGGCGAGAGAGTATTTGGCCCTTTTGCCCCAAAACGTACGCCCAAGAAACATTATTTTCCAAGGGCAATCAAATACTTAAGTGCTGCCTGGGTAGAAGGTGGGGAAAGTGGGGGAGGGCCAAGTTATTTATAGCACTGCACACTGTGATGAAATCAACAAGTATTGTCAAATATAGCAGGACTGTAACACTTTAACTAGATTTTATCAGTAAACTATGCCAAAGTTTTGCACAGGCAGCAGTTTTAAAACAATATATGCTGATAAGTTTAGTCAGATAGTACATTCAGCGAATCATTTCAGGGGAAGAGTTATATTTACAACACACAAAATTATTTATTTATTATTACTTTGATCCATAACCTCTGAAATTTCCCTCCATAAAAATATTAATTTATTATTATTTGTCTCCAGTATATTCAGTCAGGATGTTTTGTAGCCTTCATACCCAGGATGCAGCAGGAGGCCAATATTTGGGAGTTATGATTCAGGTGGGCTTGCCTATTATATTGTGTCAAAAAGCTCATCAGCTGAAACACTTGTTTGAGGGTCTTTTTTTCAATAATCAGATTCTATCTCTATCTATCTATTGTCCTTTCGAGCCAAAGACGGCATATAGGGCAGAACCACAATCTCAAAAACAGAAACCTTGTGTGCCAAAGTGGCACATATTGCAGAGATCACTGCTCTAAAATATATGGCGCTGTTTCCATAACAATACTTTTTACAATGACGGCTTGTCAAGCCATTGATCAACTTCCTTAGTTGTCTCTTATGACATGTCTGGAAGGTCACAGTGTTACTATTCTTTATTTCCCTCATAATGAGGCCCCGGTAACACACAGGAAAATAATCGGATTGCCACCTACAAAAGCTTCTATTGAAACCGTTTCTTGTTATAAGATATATTTATCAATTTCATTTTTTAAATTAATATTTTTTATTTCCTTTCATCTACTTTAGTATGAGTTTTGTTGCAGTGTGGTTCTAATTGTATAGTAGAAATAACATTTTCTTCCCACATTGAGTCTCTTTTAGTGTCAGTCACTCTCTATACCTGAGGAAGAGTGATACTGTCCATTTCCATCAACAAAATAGTGAAGTTGTCATAGCCACCAATGTCAGGACCAACCCAAGATGCACTGATGCCATGTTCACCAGTGGGAACCACACTTAAATGTGATGGAGGCAGAGGTTCTGAAACACAAATTCATATCACGTTTTATATTAGTTCCTGCAAAGAAGTTGTGATGATCATCTGATGCTAAAATTATATTAGTACTGAATGTATGAACTACTGTCTGTTGTTGCAATAATTATATTAGTACTGAATGTATGAACAACTGTCTGTTGTTGCAATAATTATATTAGTACTGAATGTATGAACAACTGTCTGTTGTTGCAATAATTATATTAGTAATGAAATTACCAATATTATTGACAGTCTGTTGGTGTTGGTTTATATTAATGATGAAACTATTAATAATTGATTGACTGTTGTTACTATAATTCTAGCAGTAGTGAAAATATCAACTAATAACTGCCTATTAGAGCTATAACTTTTTTAAAATACACTTACTCTTATCCTTATATCATCCAGGCTGTTGAAGATTTTTACTTTAATTTATTATTATTATTAAATGTTATAGTTTTAATATTATTATTATTAATATTGTATTCTTTGTTATTCATCCATCATGGGTGATGAAGACCATTCGTTTCATTCAGTTGTTAGAAAAGATAAGTACAGATATAAAATATTAATCACTATGCAGGGCTGCAAGCCTATCATGTTGAATTTGCATATTTCTTGTTTTGAACCTGATAAAGGCTTTTACCGAAACGTCATTGTTTGTTTCATCTCTCTAATAATTTAGCTGCTAGATACAATTTTATGTTTGTCATCCAATTGTTGGTTTAATATATGCACATATGCCTTTAAGTCTGATGTGGGAACAATCTAGGGAAATGTTATAGTTGCTGGTTGTAGGGGATAACTTTGTACACTTTTCTAGTCTGTTGGCATTGTTTGGCTGCTATTCTTTTCTTTGTCTCACAAAAGGTAGCTGCACATCAATTAGATGTGCACCAGGTAGTTTTTTTCTTGTGCCATATTTTTTTCAAATGTCAACATTAATGTTGAAGATTTGTAATGAGTGTCATTTAATATTATTCTTTTCTCTTTCTTTTTCTCACTGATACCAAAAAGGTGTCGTGGTTATATCATATGTCGTTCTTGAGCTGCTCGAACTGTCTGAATTAGTGATTTTCCTTTGTTGTTACATGTCTCTATCACTGCATCTATCCATCTTCTTCTTGGTCTTCCTCTTGGTCTTTTTCCATGCATTCTCATTTAATATTATTAATACTGTACTATAGAAGTTATTACTCTTTGTACAATGGAACGATTTCAAGACTAATATCGAGATAAGAGAAATGGCCATGCAATCAACGATCTCATAATATAATTAGGAAGATAAAATGGACATATGTTGGACATGTTTTGAGAAGAGACAAAAAGAGAATTCCAATACAGGCTTTCTGTAGGAAACATCAGAGTACATAAAAAAAGAAAGACCTAGAATGACACTGAAAATAACACTTATAAGAGAAGCAAAGTTAGCAGGCATAGACTCATTAGATAAGATCGAACATCTTGCCCAGAATCAGAATAGAGATGGGTGGTGATAAATACTACAAGCTCTAGGTGATGTCTAACGGCGCTGAAAGGATCAAGATCAATATAGAAGAAGAAAGATGCCCAATATGCCACATGAGCATACTGAGAATATGGTGATAGTGCCCATATTTGTATTGACCTTAGGCACATTGTTTTTCAGGGTGATGTGATCAGTATTAGGTCAGTGCCATTTTTATTTCCCAAAAAAAACCTAGTCCCCATTTAAGGTTGGGTGAGCCTAGAAGCCATAAATCAAGATAGAACCTGATCTCTTAATTCTTATCCTTAGTAATTCAGTTCACTAACCACTAAGCTACTGTGGCATCAGATAATAAAGAAGAACCCACAATTATTAACAAAATGAAGACTTACTTGTGTATACACTTCTATAAACATATTCACTGGTCTCACGTCCACTCAAGGAAAAGGCAACTATTCTGTACTGGGTTCCAGGGTCAAGATTAGTGAAGGTCACCAATCCTGATTGATCTGACCTGATCAATGACATTTTTTTTTTTTTTTATGCTTTAGGTCATTAATATTTTCAGATACATTCTTGTACTTAGAACCAAAATTATTATATTTGGACAGTGTCCATTAGTACTTCAAGTTCTTAACTGACATCATCATAATCATGTGCCATACTAGTTAGCGTAAGCGATCATATCCTTCCACAATTTTGTTATTTACAGTTATTGGTTATTGGTTATGGAAGGCCTCGGTATCACAGCAAATGAATTAAAATCCATAATTGCTCAGCTGCCCGTGCCAGTGGAATCATCCGAATTACTAACTCATCTCCCAAACAAAGAAAGGTAACTGTAGTCCCCCTTTGTAGCAGTCTCAGCACACGCCAAAAGACATAAGGCGAAACCATGCAGAAAATGAACACAGCCAACTATTTACAGTGCATCGTATCAATTTAGTTGTTAACTGTTTTCCATGCCATAAAACCAAGCTATCTAGTACATCTTCTCTCTTTGTCATCTGTGATCTCTTTTTCACTGTATTTTGCCAGTTAAAATCCAAGAATTTCAACTTTTCTCTTCTCATGATGTGCCTGAAAAATGTTGATTGTTTGTTTCTGATGTTTTTTTAGGAGCTCCTTTTTGTGCTGGCCTCTTTGAGAATTTCCTCATTGGTCTTTATAGCTGTCCAAAAAACTTGCAACATTTTTCTGAGAAATTCCATCTCTGTGGCTTCTAATAGTTTTTTTTTTCATATCCTTGTCTACTGTCCATAATTCGCTTCTATAGGTCAGAATTGGCTATATATAGTCAAACATATATAGTCAATATATAGTCAAAAATATATAGTCAAAATATAGTCAATATATAGTCAAAAATATATAGTCAAAATTGGCTATATATAGTGAAAACAAATCCAGTGACACTGATAAACTCTCTGTCTCACTTCTCTTGACATAGATTTGTTACATAAGATGTTTTTCATTTTCTGAAATGCTATTTTGGCCTGAGCTATTCTACTTTATTTTTCTGTGCTGCATATTCCGTCTGATGTTATTACTGTGCCTAAGTATTAGATGCTCTGCACTTTTTTCAAATTTTTCCTGCATATTTTTACGCTGCACTGTGGTGATGATTGTTTCTTCAATATCACCATTACTTCTGCCTTCTTACTGTTCAGGTGAGACCATTATAGCTACTTTCTTTCACTATTATGTCTGTCATTTCTTGTAGTACATACTCCGTCTGTGTTATTAAGACTGTGTTATCCACATTTCACAGATTGTTTACATTGTGACCATTGACTTCACATCCGTTATTGTCTTCTGCTGATCTCATAATATGTTCACTGTAAAGTGAAAACAAATCCAGTGACAGAACACAGCCTTGTCTGACTCCTTGTTTTATATATTGGAATGGCCCTGTTCAGTTACCAATTCTTATGGCTGCTATTTGATGTTTTTTTATGATTCTCAGATCCTTGCCATCAATGTTTAATTTCTTTAGCATATTGATTATTTCCACATGCTTTACTTTGTCATATGCCTTTGTGTAGTCTACAAAGCACATATATAAATCTTTCCTTACCTCTACAGCTCTTTCTATCAATGTTTTCTTTATATCAATGTATATTGCATTAGTGGTGCCTTTTCCTTCCACACATCTACATTACTCCTCACTCACCTCTGGTTTTATTTTGTTCTTCACACGTCTCATGATGACTCTTAGTAATATTTTAGTCACAAAGATCCTTAACTGATCACACAGTAACAGGGAATTCTACCTTGTGCATGTACTATATATCGCAGATGATGGCCATTAAGTAAGTTCAGAAAATTATTTACTATCATTTCTATGATTGGCAGGAATTTTTCTGTTTCAAATTTGTAGTCTCAGAAGTAGTATAAACTGTTCTTTTTGATTTTCAAATGTGAGTTCTTGTATGTGCTCAACATGGATGCAAGACCTATATGGCCATCTCACTTGATCACATAAACAATGTAACTCACACACCTATTTTCATTTACCATTTCACATACTTTTATAATCACCAAAGGAAAAACAGGGAGAGAAAATTGTTTACACATGCCAAGACTAAGCTCCCATCAAATCGTTAATAACCTAAACACGAAGAGACCATGGATGATGGAAATGGGAGTTGAGATGGGCACAGCCAGAAATGAGTAACTTAGTGGCCGCGTAAGAAGACTGATCAACCAACATAGAGTTGGAGTCGTCAGTCGCTGGACACTAAGGGAATTGCTGAGGAGGGGATCTGAGTACCTATGGGCATGTTCGGAGTGCAATGATGATGACCCGCAAATAACTCAATAACACGAAGAGACCAAGTCACCTTTTACAGACTGAGAACTGGTCATGTACCATTGCACAATCACATCAATAGAATACAATGAAACCAAACCCCAGCATGTCCACTCTGTGAACACCCACATAAAACAATAGAACATCACCTTTTTGACTGCCAAAAGCTCACTGACAAATGAGCTTCCTCAAAGACCTGATAAATGGAATATCTTGAATGGAACTACAAGGGAACTTATAAATATCTGCAGATATCATTACATGGCATTGGACTGAAGGGCATCAGCTCACAGTCTTTTGAATCCATAACAATAACAACATACTTTCATAATCCACCTCTTCAATTTCATAAACATTCAATTTCACAAGTGATTTCGCTATTATAAATATTCTTTCATAAATTATCTCACTCACTTTCATAATCCATCTCACTTACTCTCAGAGATCATAAAATTTTCTCTCATAGTCTATCTCATTCTCATAAATCAACTGACCTGCTCTCATAAATCAACTCAAACATTTTCATAATTCATTTCTCTTGTTCTCATATTCATTAACCATTTTCATTTATTTGTAAAATTAGAATGTATATATATAATTCTAATAATTCTACTATAACTGTGTCCACGTGCACTTGGGTTTCTTTCCTGCTTGTACAAAAAAATCTCAGTACAGAGCATAAACTCCATAGCCGGGAACAGCAAGCAATTCCTGTTATTTGTTCTTTACTGACTTTTATTAAAATTCATATCAATGCTCTCCAAATCTTACATTAAAAACAAATAAAAGCTGATAAAAACAAATGATAGAATACTACAAATGACAGAGAAAACATTTACTGACATCTGAGCAAGCTCTATTTCTTGCATGGAGGCTCTGATAGAGTCAAATATTCCTCTGTCTTCTGATATTTTCAATGTCACATCTATCCCTCTCTCCTTGGCTGCAACTGCTAAAATCTGTGGTTTCACTGGTTCTGGTTATGGAAAGTTTAGGTCATCATGGAAGAAGTGTACTAGTATGTCAGCATGTCATGTATGTCAGCTGTCATGTATGTCAGCTGTCATGTATGTCAGCATGTCATGTATGTCAGCTGTCATGTATGTCAGCATGTCATGTATGTCAGCTGTCATGTATGTCAGCTGTCATGTATGTCAGCATGTCATGTATGTCAGCATGTCATGTATGTCAGCATGTCTGGTATGGCAGCCATCATGTGTGCCAGCATGTTATGTATGTCTCAGCATGTCATATTTGTCAGCACAAAATGTATGTCAGCATGTCAAGTATGTCAGCATTCATTTATGTCAGCATGTCATGTATGTCAGCCCTCGTGTATGTCAGCATGTCATGTATGTCAGCCATCATGTATGTCTGCCATCATGCATGTTTCAACTATTATGTATGTCAGAGAATAGCACTTGGAGTGACCAGAAAATACAGAATCAGAAATGATATTATGAGAGAAAAAGTAGACATTAAACAAGTCCTAAACTATATACAGATGCAACATATTAACTGATGATAAATAACTGATAATAAGATCATCATCATTGAGTGCCATCTCCACAATGAAGGTTGGCTATGATGGAGCTCCATTCTGCGTCATGAAGCGCCATTCCATTCTGTCTCTTGCTTTGATGGTGCAGGTTGTCATAAGTTGATTTGTCCATCTTTTGATGTTACTCGTCCATGTTAGTCTTGGTCTGTCTCTGCCTCTTTTACCTTATATTTTCTCCTCCAGGATTACTTTTAGTAGGCTGTTGTGTCTTTTAACATGCCCAAAAATCGCATTTGTCTTGTTTGAATTGTGTTTAGTGGTTCTCTTTTCATTTTTAGTTGTTTTAAGACTTCATCGTTTATTTTCTTTTCTTTCCATCCAATTCAACTTATTCTTCTATATATCCACATTTCAAAGGCTTCAATTCTCTTTTCTGTTTTTTGGTCTAATGTCCATGTTTCTGCACCATATGGGAATGTTGAGAAGACATAACATGTTGCTATTCTTAGTTTTAGCCCTGGTGTTATTTGTTTTGATGTTAGTATGTTCTTCATGACATTAAAATTACTTTTTTGCTATTCCTATTCTTTTGTTTACAGAAGTAATGGTTATATCGAAGAAACAATCATCACCATCATGCAGAATAAAAATAAATGAGACAAATCTGAAACAAGTACAACGCTTCATATACTTGGGCACAATAATAACATCAGATGGGAGATGCACCAGAGAAATAAAAAGCAGAATAGCTCAGACCAAAATAGCATTTCAGAAAATGAAAAATATCTTATGCTACAAATCTATGTCATTAAAAATGAGAAAGAGAGTTCATCGGTGCTATATAGAACCAATTCTGACCTATGGAAGCGAATCATGGACAGTAGACAAACAAATAAAAAGACTATAAGAGGCCACAGAGATGGGATTTCTCAGAAGAATGTTGAAAGTTCCCTGGACAGATAAAAAGACCAATGAGGAAGTTCTCAAATAAGCCAACACAAAAAGGGAGCTCTTAAAAAAACATCAGAAAGAAGCAATCAACATTTTTCGGGCACATCATGAGAAGAGGAAAGTTGGAATACTTGGTTACAACTGGCAAAATAAAAGGAAAGAGAGATCGCGGACGACAAAGAGAGAAAATACTGGATAGCTTGGTGTCATGGCATGGAAAACAGTCAACAACAGAACTGATACGATGCACTGTAGATTGAAGATTGTGGAGGGACATGATCGCCTACGCCAACCGGCAGGGTACAGGATGATGATGATTCTTTTGTTTATTTCAGTTGTACATTTTCCATCACTGGTTATAGTATGTCCAAGGTAGTTGTAGCTCTGAACTGTCTCCAGGTCTATTCCTTCAATTTTTATATCCACTGGTGGTTTCTTCAGTATTTTCTTGTTAAATAAGATACTGGGGGAAAAATATTAAATTTAACACACAAAAAAAGATCAGAAATCAGGACATTAACAAAGCTTGTGCTGGATTATATTAATAAAAAAAAAACAATTTTTACAATTCATATGATTTGGAGATGAAACATGATCTTCAGCAGAACTTATATCACAGAGAGCATTAACACGCAGAAGTAAGGGGAAGTAAGTAAGTAAAGGTTACTTCCCCTATCTTGCTTGGCATCTGAGGAATATAGTGTTAGTGACCATATTTTTCCATGAACAGGTGCATTTGTATTTTTGGTGATGTGATCGGTATCACGCCAAAAAGTAATGGGAAAAGGCGCATCTAGCAGATGATCATAATCATGTGTCATACTGATTGGCATATGTGATCATGTCCTTCCACAAGCTTCTGATATCATATCAATTCTGTTGTTGATTGTTTTTCATGCCTCGACACCAAGCTATCTAGTATCTTCTCTTTTGTCATCCATGGTATCTTCTTCTCTGTATTTTGCAGTTGTAACCAAGTATTTCAACAGAACATATGATAGATTAATAAAATATCACACATCACAAAGAGAACTATGCCTTACTACTACAAAACTTTAACCTAAACACTTCATTTAAAAACAAAAAAACTCCACAGAAACTCCACTTCACAGAAACCCCACTCCACAAAAACTCCACATATATCAAAATAAGGATATAGTTTGCTAAAATTGAGGCATTGCTTACTTGTCCTGAGTAAGATTGCTGTTTCCTTACTAGATGAATACTGACTGTGTACAGAGATGACTACATGATACTCTTGACCTGGAATTAGATCTGTCACTGTATGAGCCTCGACTCGGGCATCTCTCTCCATCAGAAACAAGGCACTCCTGTCTGAACAAAGAATAAACTGTTGACAAGCACATCTGCTTTCTTTGTTGATTGCATTTGAACAACTACCATAGTTCTTTCTTTCTAACTCTCATTTAAAATGTTTACTTAAACTGTTCTTAAAGTGTTAACAGCTAATGTTATATAATAGGTCGACACTGCTACTTTTAATGTGGTATTGAAGTATGTTAGATTACTCATGCTGTAGTGCACTAAAGTGACACTGTGACTTTCCAGGCATGTCATAAGAGGCGACTAAGGAGGTTGAACAATGGCTTGACAAGCTGTCATTGTAAAAAGTATTGTTATGGAAACAGCACCATAGATTTTAGAGCAGTGATCTCTGCAATATGTGCCATTTTGGCACGCAAGGTTTCTGTTTTTGAGATTGTGGTTCTGCCCTATATGCTGTCTTCGGCTCGAAAGGACAATAGATAGATAGATAGTGCAATATGTTCAACCACTAATATCTTCAGTAATAAAGAAAAGACGATGGTCATATGTTGGACATATGATAAGAAGAGATAATAACCGAATAGCAAAGCAAGTCCTCAAATGGGAAACAACAGGTAAGAGGAAAAGAGGAAGACCCAGAGAGACACTGAAAAGAACATTGCTGAGAGAGGCAAAAGCAGCAGGAATCGGCTCCCTCAGTGAGATAGAGCTACTTGCACAGAACAGAGACAAATGGCGAGATTTGATAAAATATCTTTAAGAGAATTGAAAACTGCTAGAACAAAAATTTAGATAAGAGAAGGAGTATCTTGGTCTATGCCCTATAGGCCGGCTATGGCTCGAAAGGTCAATAGATAGATAGATAGTGCAATATGTTGACTGCTGCAATGTTATTATAAGACAAAATAGTGTCTGTTTTGTTAATTTAAGACAGAAGGTTGTTTGTGCTGTTGTCAATCTATGATAACATCATAATTGTGGTGTTGTTAATGTAAAACAAGCTGTTGATTGTTTTGTTGTTAAAGTATGACATAATGTTGTTTGTGCTGTTGTCAATCTATGATAACATCATAATTGTGGTGTTGTTAATGTAAGACAAAATGTTCCCTGATACTGTAAAATAAAATGTTGATTGTTTTGTTGCTAATGTATAACATATTATTGACTGTTATACAACTGTGAGATATGTTGATTGTGCCATTGTTAATGTACGAAAAGTGTTGATTGTGCCATCTTAACTGTGTGAAATATTCATAATTACTGTAATTTTAATTACAGTAATTAATAACTGCTGTTACTTAAAAAAATGTCTGTCTCTATACATTTCTGATTCACATTTTTATTTTTTTAACTCATTTTGCTTCTTATTTTCACAAAATATTTCCTGATGTCAGACATGCAATTCTAGTGGCTTATGTCCTATTGAGTGAAAGAATGAGGGAGAGAGAGAGAGAGAGAGAGAGAGAGATAGAGGGTGGAGGAAAATGAACTAGTCATACCATGAAATAACTTGCAAGATCAGTCTAATGTTAGGAATGGTAGAACCAGTAGGAAAGCTGAAAATGACAGAAATCAAATATAGGCCAAATCCAACAGGTCAATTAAGCTGACAGGAGCCATAATGGACTTAGGATTGAAAGGTAAGATGTGAAGGATATGGTAGATATGAAACAGTAGAAGAGGAACTTAAAGAAACATTGTATAGACAAGATTAATGGGCCAGATAGTAAGTCAGGCCAGAGAAGGTATGACAGACTAGCTAGGCAAATAGAACTAAAAAGAGTAGTGGTAAAATTATGAGTGACCTGGCCACATGTGGAATTAATGCCAGTGGTTTGTACAGGGCCTTTTTTAGGCTTAGGCTAAATAAGCGACAACTTAGGGTTTCACAATCTGAGTGGGCCTCTATGATAAGACCTTCTAGTATTCCTTTTTTAACAAGGGGCCTCAAAGTTTCATTTAGCTTATCCAGGGCCTCACCAAGTGTAAATCCAGCCCTGGGTATGCAGTAGACTGACAGGTCAGGCAGCAATAATGTCAGTACTGATAGAAAAGTTGGAGATATGGCTGTCTAGCAGTTTTAATTTCATGTCAATAACTGGAAACAATGTTAACCTCAGATGGTGGATATAGAACAACAGAGGTGAGATGCAGAATAGCTCAGGCAAAAACAGCTTTCCAAAAAATAAGGAAGATACAATGCAATCCATTTTTGACAATAGAAACAAGAAAAAGAGTTCTTAAAAGTTATGTAGAGCCGGTCTTAACATATGGATGTGAATTGTGGATAATAGGACAACAGACAAGAAAATCAATGGAGACTGTAGAAATGCGGTTTAACAGAAGAATGTTGACAATACCATGGCCAGCTAAGAAGAGTAATGAAAACATTCTGAAATAGACCAAAGCAAAAAGAGAACTAATATCCAATATTAGGAAGAAGCAATCATAATTTTTGGCCATGCGATGAGAAGAGAACAGCTGGAATATATTGTAATAACATGGAAAATTGAGGGACGAAGAGATAGAGGGAAGCAAAGAGAAAAGATACCAGACAGCTTAAGAGAATGGTTTGGCAGAAGGTCAATAACAGAAATGATAAATAAATGTCAAGATCAAAAGGTGTAGAGAGATATGATCACCTACGCCAGAAGATACAGTACTTGATAATGATGAGCAGCTTTCAAGGTGCACCTGACAAGGCCAGCTATGGAGGTAGAACTGACATAACCAGTTATGAAAGTTTAACAGGCAAAACTAATTGTAAATGTTAGACTAAAAGAGCAGAGTTGGATTTTTAAATAAAATAATTTTCCTACCTGGTTGGATTATTGTTATATTTAGAAAATTAATTTTTGAATTTTGAGGGTTCTTCCAGGCAAACTCAATAGACGATGTATTCACAGCTTGACCAGTTAAGTTGACCACACTTTCTGGAACTGTTGAAAAAGCATAGTCAAGAGTATATATGAGTATGGCCAGGTTTAATAAAGTCTTCTTTAAAATGTAACATCTATAGAGATAGAGATAAAAATATAATAAATAATGAAGCTTCAGCTGCAGATTCAGGGTCAAATAGAATCTGGCATGATATCAATAAGAAGGTACTAAGAGGAAGTTAGAGAAAAATCAGAAGTTTTCTTAATGAACAAAAGAAACACACATTTGTTATTGTTATACATATTTATTTATTCATATGTATATAGTCAGTATTTATTTCTTATTATTATTTACTTACTTATTTATTATCATTATTTATTATTATTATTATTAATTTCATATTTATTTCATATTTGCTTGGTTGCTTGCGTTCGCCCGATGACTAAAGTATTCTAGAGTATTCGTAGACTGTAGAATTCCTCTTCATCATCCGCCCTTAAAAGGACATTAAGTGGACGTGTCTGCGTTGTGCTGTGATTTGCAGTATAACTGTTATATTTGCGCCTTTCGGCCCAACACATCCGACATCAGCACGGCATTTTTGAGTACCAGGTTGTCTTCCCTCATCGATCCCTGCTCGCTTGGCCAGACTAGACAGGTTAGTCTGTTACTGGAGGCACCACGGAGAGGTGGTGCAGGGTCTGGAAAGTTTTGGTTCACCGATCCTGGCGCAAGCCTAAAGCTGCGGGCCGCTGACAACTTCCAGCTCTGGTGCTGGGAGGCGCGCCTTCGCCTCCATTTCATATTTATTCATTATTTATTTATTATTATGTGCTTAATTATTATTTATTTATTACTATTTATTATTATATATTCATCATCACTGAGTACTGTCTCCGCATCAAAGGTTGGCTACCATGGAGCGCCATTCTGCTCTGTCTCTTTCTTTGATAGTGCAGGTTGCCATAGGCTGACTTGTTCATATTTTAATGTTACTCGTACATGTTAGTCTTGATCTGCTTCTGCTTCTTTTACCTTGTATTTTCCCTTCCAAGATTACTTTCAGTAGACTGCTGTGTTTTCTAACATGTCCCAAAAATCTCATTTGTCTTGTTTGAATTGTGTTTAGTAGTTCTCTTTTCATTTTTAGTTGCTTTAAGATTTCATCATTTGTTTTCTTTTCTTTCCATCCAATTCTTCCTATTCTTCTATAAATCAACATTTCAAAGGCTTCAATTTTCTGTTCTGTTTTCTTATATAATGCCCATGTTTCTGCACCATACAGGAATGTTGAGAAGATATAACATTTCGCATTTCTTAGTTTTAGCCCTGGTGTTAATTGTTTTGATGTTAGTTTGTTTTTCATGACATTAAAATTACTTCTTTACCATACCTATTCTTTTGTTTATTTCAGTTGTACATTTTCCATCACTGGTTATAGTATGTCCCAAGGTAATTGTAGTTCTGAACTGTCTCCAGGTCTATTGCTTCAACTCTGATATACATTTGTAGGTTTTGAGTATTATATTTGTTTATGATCATAGTTTAGTCTTTTTTATATTCACATCTAATACATTTTTTTTTTGCTTGTCATGTCTATTTAATTAAGTAAATTTTAGAGATCTTTAGGATTTTCGGCTAGTAGTACAGTATCATCAGCATATCTTAGGTTATTGATTATCTTTCCATTAATGTTTAGGCCTGGCATCTCTGTGATGTTTTTAAAAATTTGCTCAGTGTATTGATTGAACGAGCTTGGTGATAGGATGCATCTCTGTCTTACTCCTCTTTCTATATCAGTAGGTGGAGAGTTCTCTTTGTTATATTTTATTATTGCCTGTTTGCTCCCAGTACAAATTACATATCAGTCGTTTGTCTGTGTCATCTAAATGTATATCTTTTAGGCAGTCTATAAGTTGTTTATGGTATATTCTATCAAAAACTTTGGTGTTGTCTAAGAAGCAGACATGTATTGGTTTGTTTACTTCTGTGTACTTTTCAATTAATTTCCTCATGCAGAATATTGCTTCTTTTGTCCCACTGTTTTTCCTAAATCCAAATTGTTGTTCTTCTAATTCAATATTGATTTTATTCTGAATCCTTCCCTGTATAACTTTTAGCAATATTTTTGTTACATGGCTTATCAGGCTTATTTTTCTAAAATTACTGCATTCAACTGTATCATTCTTTCTAGGCAATGCCATAAAAGTTGATATTTTTAGTTCATTTGGTAAGTATCCTGTATGGCATATGTTGTTGCATATGTCTGTGATCATTTCAGTACCAATATCTTCTAATGCCTGTATCATCAATAACTGTATGTTGTAAGATCCTGCAGCTTTTCCCTTTTTCATATTATATATATATATATATATATATATATATATATATATATATATATATATATATATATATATATATATTGTGTGTGTGTGTGTGTGCATGTGTATTATTATTATTATTATTGTTATATTAATATTATTAACATTATTATTATTTATTTTTGCTGAAACTGCATCTAGATAATATCTAAATAAAGGTAAAAATAGCTATCTATCACAAGCAATGGTGGTAAAATCTTCAGATTGACTGGAGTTATTGCCCACATTTTATTGTTTTAACACTGAATATTAGTGGTTAAAAATGTTACAGTGTTTATCAACCCCATTCTCAGGGTAGTTCTGATCTATGGAAATCAGTGACAAGACAAACTGACTAGTATTAGAGAAGTGACAGTCATATCATAGGAATATGTATATATAGATACTCCTTCTTTCTGGAGGTCATTGGTTCTCAACTGACAGAATTCATCAGCCTTCTCCATTGATCTCTACCTTTAGTTATTCTTTGGAACTTTGTGAAGTCAAGACCTTTCCATTCTTTGATGTTATTATCCCATCTCTTTCTCCGTCTAATGCACCCTTTTCCTCCTTTCATAGTTACTTGCAGAATGATCTTTGCAGGCAAGATTATCCAGATATAAGGCCAAATCATTTCATTTTGTGATTCTTCACAATAGTCAAAAGATTATCATGCACTCAAAGTGTTTGTTGTAGGAGAGATATTAGAGAAGATTGATGTATTGCTTTTATATCAAAGATTGAAGTATTGCTTTTATATCAAAGATTGATGTATTGCTTTCATAAAAGATTGATGTATTGTTTTCATAAAAGATTGATGTATTGCTTTCATAAAAGAATCATGTATTGCTTTCATAAAAGACTGATGTATTGCTTTGATAAAAGATTGATGTATTGCTTTGATAAAAGATTGATGTATTGCTTTCATAAAAGAATGATGTATTGCTTTCATAAAAGAATGATGTATTGCTTTCATAAAAGATTGATGTATTGCTTTCATAAAAGATTGATGTATTGCTTTCATAAAAGAATCATGTATTGCTTTCATAAAAGATTGATGTATTGCTTTCATAAAAGATTGATGTATTGCTTTCATAAAAGAATCATGTATTGCTTTCATAAAAGAATCATGTATTGCTTTCATAAAAGAATCATGTATTGCTTTCATAAAAGATTGATGTATTGCTTTGATAAAAGAATCATGTATTGCTTTCATAAAAGATTGATGTATTGCTTTGATAAAAGATTGATGTATTGCTTTCATAAAAGACTGATGTATTGCTTTCATAAAAGATTGATGTATTGCTTTCATAAAAGATTGATGTATTGCTTTCATAAAAGATTGATGTATTGCTTTCATAAAAGATTGATGTATTGCTTTGATAAAAGATTGATGTATTGCTTTGATAAAAGATTGATGTATTGCTTTCATAAAAGATTGATGTATTGCTTTCATAAAAGATTGATGTATTGCTTTCATAAAAGAATCATGTATTGCTTTCATAAAAGATTGATGTATTGCTTTCATAAAAGATTGATGTATTGCTTTCATAAAAGATTGATGTATTGCTTTCATAAAAGATTGATGTATTGCTTTCATAAAAGATTGATGTATTGCTTTCATAAAAGATCATGTATTGCTTTCATAAAAGATTGATGTATTGCTTTGATAAAAGAATCATGTATTGCTTTCATAAAAGATTGATGTATTGCTTTGATAAAAGATTGATGTATTGCTTTCATAAATGACTGATGTATTGCTTTCATAAAAGATTGATGTATTGCTTTGATAAAAGATTGATGTATTGCTTTCATAAAAGATTGATGTATTGCTTTCATAAAAGATTGATGTATTGCTTTCATAAAAGATTGATGTATTGCTTTGATAAAAGATTGATGTATTGCTTTCATAAAAGATTGATGTATTGCTTTCATAAAAGATTGATGTATTGCTTTGATAAAAGATTGATGTATTGCTTTCATAAAAGATTGATGTATTGCTTTCATAAAAGATTGATGTATTGCTTTGATAAAAGATTGATGTATTGCTTTGATAAAAGATTGATGTATTGCTTTCATAAAAGAATCATGTATTGCTTTCATAAAAGATTGATGTATTGCTTTCATAAAAGAATCATGTATTGCTTTCATAAAAGATTGATGTATTGCTTTCATAAAAGATTGATGTATTGCTTTCATAAAAGATTGATGTATTGCTTTCATAAAAGATTGATGTATTGCTTTCATAAAAGACTGATGTATTGCTTTCATAAAAGATTGATGTATTGCTTTGATAAAAGATTGATGTATTGCTTTCATAAAAGATTGATGTATTGCTTTCATAAAAGATTGATGTATTGCTTTGATAAAAGATTGATGTATTGCTTTCATAAAAGATTGATGTATTGCTTTCATAAAAGATTGATGTATTGCTTTCATAAAAGAATCATGTATTGCTTTCATAAAAGACTGATGTATTGCTTTCATAAAAGATTGATGTATTGCTTTCATAAAAGATTGATGTATTGCTTTCATAAAAGAATGATGTATTGCTTTCATAAAAGAATGATGTATTGCTTTCATAAAAGATTGATGTATTGCTTTGATAAAAGATTGATGTATTGCTTTCATAAAAGATTGATGTATTGCTTTCATAAAAGATTGATGTATTGCTTTGATAAAAGATTGATGTATTGCTTTCATAAAAGATTGATGTATTGCTTTCATAAAAGAATCATGTATTGCTTTCATAAAAGATTGATGTATTGCTTTCATAAAAGATTGATGTATTGCTTTCATAAAAGAATCATGTATTGCTTTCATAAAAGAATCATGTATTGCTTTCATAAAAGATTGATGTATTGCTTTGATAAAAGAATCATGTATTGCTTTCATAAAAGATTGATGTATTGCTTTGATAAAAGATTGATGTATTGCTTTCATAAAAGACTGATGTATTGCTTTCATAAAAGATTGATGTATTGCTTTGATAAAGATTGATGTATTGCTTTCATAAAAGATTGATGTATTGCTTTCATAAAAGATTGATGTATTGCTTTCATAAAAGATTGATGTATTGCTTTCATAAAAGAATGATGTATTGCTTTCATAAAAGACTGATGTATTGCTTTCATAAAAGATTGATGTATTGCTTTCATAAAAGAATCATGTATTGCTTTCATAAAAGACTGATGTATTGCTTTCATAAAAGATTGATGTATTGCTTTGATAAAAGATTGATGTATTGCTTTCATAAGAGATTGATGTATTGCTTTCATAAAAGAATCATGTATTGCTTTCATAAAAGATTGATGTATTGCTTTCATAAAAGATTGATGTATTGCTTTCATAAAAGAATCATGTATTGCTTTCATAAAAGATTGATGTATTGCTTTCATAAAAGATTGATGTATTGCTTTCATAAAAGAATGATGTATTGCTTTCATAAAAGATTGATGTATTGCTTTCATAAAAGATTGATGTATTGCTTTCATAAAAGATTGATGTATTGCTTTCATAAAGATTGATGTATTGCTTTCATAAAAGATTGATGTATTGCTTTCATAAAAGATTGATGTATTGCTTTCATAAAAGAATCATGTATTGCTTTCATAAAAGACTGATGTATTGCTTTCATAAAGATTGATGTATTGCTTTCACAAAGATTGATGTATTGCTTTCATAAAAGAATGATGTATTGCTTTCATAAAAGAATGATGTATTGCTTTCATAAAAGATTGATGTATTGTTTTGATAAAAGATTGATGTATTGCTTTCATAAAAGATTGATGTATTGCTTTCATAAAAGACTGATGTATTGCTTTCATAAAAGATTGATGTATTGCTTTCATAAAGAATCATGTATTGCTTTCATAAAAGATTGATGTATTGCTTTCATAAAAGATTGATGTATTGCTTTCATAAAAGAATCATGTATTGCTTTCATAAAAGAATCATGTATTGCTTTCATAAAAGAATCATGTATTGCTTTCATAAAAGATTGATGTATTGCTTTGATAAAAGAATCATGTATTGCTTTCATAAAAGATTGATGTATTGCTTTGATAAAAGATTGATGTATTGCTTTCATAAATGACTGATGTATTGCTTTCATAAAAGATTGATGTATTGCTTTCATAAAAGATTGATGTATTGCTTTCATAAAAGATTGATGTATTGCTTTCATAAAGATTGATGTATTGCTTTCATAAAAGATTGATGTATTGCTTTCATAAAAGAATGATGTATTGCTTTCATAAAAGACTGATGTATTGCTTTCATAAAAGAATGATGTATTGCTTTCATAAAAGAATCATGTATTGCTTTCATAAAAGACTGGTGTATTGCTTTCATAAAAGATTGATGTATTGCTTTCATAAAAGATTGATGTATTGCTTTCATAAAAGATTGATGTATTGCTTTCATAAAAGAATCATGTATTGCTTTCATAAAAGATTGATGTATTGCTTTCATAAAAGATTGATGTATTGCTTTCATAAAAGAATCATGTATTGCTTTCATAAAAGATTGATGTATTGCTTTGATAAAGAATCATGTATTGCTTTCATAAAAGATTGATGTATTGCTTTGATAAAGATTGATGTATTGCTTTCATAAATGACTGATGTATTGCTTTCATAAAAGATTGATGTATTGCTTTCATAAAAGATTGATGTATTGCTTTCATAAAAGATTGATGTATTGCTTTCATAAAAGATTGATGTATTGCTTTCATAAAAGATTGATGTATTGCTTTCATAAAAGAATGATGTATTGCTTTCATAAAAGACTGATGTATTGCTTTCATAAAAGAATGATGTATTGCTTTCATAAAAGAATCATGTATTGCTTTCATAAAAGACTGATGTATTGCTTTCATAAAAGATTGATGTATTGCTTTCATAAAAGATTGATGTATTGCTTTCATAAAAGATTGATGTATTGCTTTCATAAAAGAATCATGTATTGCTTTCATAAAAGATTGATGTATTGCTTTCATAAAAGATTGATGTATTGCTTTCATAAAAGAATCATGTATTGCTTTTATATCAAAGATTGATGTATTGCTTTTATATCAAAGATTGATGTATTATTTTATATCAAAGATTGATGTATTGCTTTTATATCAAAGATTGATGTATTATTTTATATCAAAGATTGATGTATTGCTTTTATATCAAAGATTGATGTATTGCTTTTATATCAAAGATTGATGTATTGCTTTTATATCAAAGATTGGTGTATTATTTTGTATCAAAGATTGATGCATTGCTTTTATATCAAAGACTGATGTATTATTTATATCAAAAATTGATGTATTGCTTTTATATCAAAGATTGATGTATTGCCTTGATAAAAGATTGATGTATTGCTTTTAAATCAAAGATTGATGTATTGCTTTTATATCAAAGATTGATGTATTGCTTTTATATCAAAGATTGATGTATTGCTTTTATATCAAAGATTGATGTATTATTTTATATCAAAGATTATTGCATTGCTTTTATATCAAAGATTGATGTATTATTTTATATCAAAGATTGATATATTGCTTTGATAAAAGATTGATGTATTGATTTTATACCAAGATTGATGTATTGCTTTGATAAAAGATTGATGTATTGCTTTGATAAAAGATTGATGTATTGCTTTGATAAAAGATTGATGTATTGCTTTGATAAAAGATTGATGTATTGCTTTGATAAAAGATTGATGTATTGCTTTCATAAAATGTATCAATGGATTCTACAACTACACTTGTAGTGCTCAATAAAAACAATTTGTATGTAGTTGTAGAAAGAACAAAATAAATTATAGGAATATTTAACAATCTGTACCTTTAAAAAATATAGACAATGAGAAAGAGCGAGAGCGAGAGAGAGAGAGAGAGAGAGAGAGAGAGAGAGAGAGAGAGATAGAGATGTAGAGAGAGAAGAGAGAGGGCGGTGGAGGAAGAACAATAAATTTTAGAGATTGGCATGAAGGAGATGTAGTAGAAAAGATAATGAGAAGCAAAAAAGAGACATAAAGAAAGAAAGATTTGAATGGAGCAACAGTGATTACTGAGAGAAACAGAAGTAGAAAGTGAGAGAGATAGAGAAAGAAAGATTTGAATGCAACAACAGCGATTACTGAGAGTAACAGAAGTAAAAAGTGAGAGAGATAAAGAAAGAAAGATACAAAAAAAAAAAAAAACTGACTTGTTATAAATATATCTTCCCTGGCATCCCCAGCAGCAAACAAGGTCAAGGCCCTGACCTCCACCTTATAAATGTCACCTCCTACCAAAGAGTTCAATGAGAAGTGGCCTTGGCATTGGTTGCTGAGACATTATAATCACGACTGCTGTTGGAGCCAATGGTGATAACATTCACTTTGTAGGAGTCTTGCACTGAACTGACAGGTGCTGACCAGCTCAGGTCTAGACTCCGCACACCAGGAATTCCTTTAAGATCAGTTATTATACCTGGAGCTGGGGAGTTGTCAGAAAATTCTATAATTGTATAATTACAACTATAACTGGTCAAATGTATATTTAGTCTATTTTGTACTTGTAGCTGAGCAATGAATGAATGTATGATTGATCCATTTTATACTGTGTAGTTGAAATTTACTACAAACTAAAGTAATGTTTCATTTGCTTCTTGATTGACAGTATCATCAATGTGTAATTAATCAATTTATTCCTTGTAACTGGACAGTTGAAATTAGAATCAGAATAGCTAAAGCATCAATGTCTTTCAGAAGCCTTGAAAAGTTGTTGAAATCAAAACTCATCAGGACAAACACAAAACTTAGACTATTCAAATCAAACGTACTATCTACCCTTATGTATACATGTGAAAGCTGGAAAACAACAAGAGGCATAGAAACAAAGTTGAACGCATTAGAAAATAAATGGCTAAGGAAAATACTTGGTATAGAGTGGAACGAATTCAAAACAAACAAAGAAATTAGAGAAATCGCCAATCAACCACTAATATCTTCCGTAATCAAGAAAAAAACGATGGCCTTATGTTGGACATGTGATGAGGAGAGATAATAACCGAATGAAAAAGCAAGCCCTCATGTGGGAAACAACAAGTAAGAGGAAAAGAGGCCAACCCAGAGAGACACTGAGAAGAACATTGATTGATGAGAGAGGCAAGAGCAGCAGGAATCGGCTCCCTCAATGAGATAGAGTTGCTTGCACAGAACAGAGACAATTGGCGAGATTTGAAAAAAGATCTTTACAAGGATTGAAAACTGATAGAATAAAAATTTAGATAAGAGAAAGAGTATCTGGGTCTATGCCCTATGGGCCGGCTACAGCTAGATGGATGGGTGGGTGTGTGGGTGGATGGATGGATGGATGGATGGATGGGTGGATGGATGGATGGATGGATGGATGGATGGATGGATGGATGGATGGATGGATGGATGGATGGATGGATGGATGGATGGATGGATGGATAGTTGAAATTTACTACAAAGTATAGTAATCTATGTTTACTTCAGGAGGAAGAGTAATTTCAATGTGTAAGTAAAGTAAAGGTTCCCTCCCCTGCCTTGCTATGCGTATGACAAATATTGTGTTATTGACCATATTTTCTATGACCACAGCACATTTTTGAGTGATGTGGTCGGTATATCAATGTGTAGTTAATCAATTTATTCCTTGTAAATGGACAGTAGTAATAGTGGGAGCTTCAGTAGCCAAGTGGGAAAATCACCCGACTAGGCTACCGACGCTCGTACAATTCGTGTTCGATTCCTGCTTGAAGCAGTGTGAGTTGTACTCATGGCTAGAAATTAAAATACCACCACAGTCGACCTAGCCACTGGATAAAATTTGTACCAGGGTAGTACTCTGGGAAGGTGAGGAATGTCGCCTCGTATCGTGAGTTTCAATGCTTGATGTGACACTATTCAGAAGTCTCCGATCACTTCTGGATAGGCAGCTGAGCACATGTGGGTGAGAACTCGCAAGCTAATATGTCCTTTCAAGTCTCGTACTTTACCTTTAGTGGTAACAGTATGTTTTTTTATATATTTTATAGCTGAACTTAAATGAATATCAGCTTCTTCTGTAAAAGAAAGATGGTGCTGATGTAATACTGACCAAGTTACTGATAAAAATAATGCAGTCTATAAAAATATAGACATCAAAACTGCTTTTCTAAATGTCACTACATGACATGTTAAGGCTATTTTGTTTTTCTTTTTCATTGCTGAACATTGATACAAAAATTATGACTTATTTATTTTATATCTTTCTTTTATATCTGTGGATAAATATTGATCATACAAAATGGTTAATCTTGCACATCAATGTCTTCATTGTTTTCTAACAAGTTATCTTTGGTATTATATCATCCTTTGATAATATTGGAGCCACGATAGCTCACTGGTTAGTGAACTGGACTACAAAGGACAAGAGGTAGGGTTCGATCTCAACCAATGGCTTCCAGTTCACCCAGCCATTAATGGGTACCGGATTTTTTTCTGGGAAAGTAAAGCGGCACTGGCATAATACCGACCACATTACCTCAAAAATCATGAGCCGAAGGTCTGTAAAATTTATGGTCACTAACACCATATTCCCTATGTGCCACTTGGCGTGATGGGGGCCTTTTACTTTTTTTACTTTGACAATATTGGTAAATATGGCAATTTTATAAGCTGGAAGATTAACTATGTGAGTGTAAAGATTAACTGTATATGAGTGTAAAGCCTAAAATATGAAATAATTGGGAGAATGAGTAGGAAACATGTACGAGCAGCACAAAAATGAATAACTATACCACTGGGAGAAAAATTCAAATTTTTTTCTGTAAACTTAATTGTAACCAACTTGTTTGTAAATGCCATGTAATAAACAACAAAACAGACCTGTGGATGCCCTGATAGATGCTGGTTGACTTGAGTAGCCATGACTGACAGCAACCACCATCAAATTAATCACTTGACCAGCAGGGGGACCAGGAGTCACAGTACACTGGAACTGGTTACAGGCTACAAAATTCTGCAAATCTGAACCTTCTATTGAGTAGACAACTTGGAAAGCCTCCTAGGAATGAACAAAAGAATGTCTTGGAAAGGGCAAATTTCAGGTATATAATTACAGTTGTTTGTTTTCATATAGTTTGTTTTTCATAGATATAAGGTGTAACAAAGCATGCCAAGTTATAGGCCAAGTATCAACACTATTGAAAAACAAAGCAATAACTACGGAAGCAAAAACGGCAATATACAAATCACTTTTTCTACCAACTTTGTGCTATCAGTGCCAGAATTGGATGCTGGACTCTAGAACAATAAGAAAGATAACGACCCCCGAAATTAAATGTGTCAGAAGAATGACAGGAAACAGCGTAAGGGACAGAGTAAGAAACATCGACCTGAGGAAGAAACTCGAAATTGAACCAACCATCGAATACATAAAGAAACAACAGATAAATTGGTTCGGCCACATAGCAAGACAAAAAGAACTAACAATGACTCAAAGAGCCATAAACAAACGCTACGAAAACGCCAGATTAAGAGGAAGACAGAGAAAGAGATGGATAAATGGAATACTAGAGTCACTAGGAGGGATAACATCAGAAGAGGCCAACAGAAGAGCAAAGAATTGCAGATTGTTTCTCCCCTCGATGCCAATGGCAATGGAGGAAGAATAGAAGAAGAAGTTTGTTTTCATCTTAAATTGGCATATTAGTTATAATCTTGAAAATGTTATAACATTTATGGATGAAGGCGACCAGAGCCTAGTACATTCCTCTGACTTCCTTATGGACTTCCAGTCAATATGGCGGATAGGCGGCAGGAACCATTGATGCTCTGTCTGAAAAGTATTCCTTGTTGCAGTTTCTTCATATTCCAAGTTTAGTACTGAGTTTAGTGCTCTGTGCACACAGTGAGCTGTGCTTTTCATCTGGATGTTGTTTCTATATTCAGATTGCTTATGATGATATCGTATGACAAATGACAGTTCAGTTGTGTTCACTTTCAGTGCCACTTAGCCTTATGTCTTTTGGCATGTGCTGTAATTGCTATGAATGGGACTGCAGCTGCCTTTCTTTTTTGGATATTCAATGAGATGTTAATTCAGATGATTCCACTGCACTGGCACGGGCAGTTGAGCAATTATGGATTTTCATTTGTCTGAAGTGATACTGGGGCCTTTGATTAACTATACCTATAACACTCCCCTGATTCTTAAAATTAATATTTTCTGGAAATGGTTTCAATTTGTGACATCACACACAAAACATAACATTTTTAGCTAACATCAATATTTATGTGTGAAAGATATTTTAGTAATTAATGTTCATAACAAACAAAAGATCAAAGATTGGTTACTCTGAGAATTTTTTAGATGCAATTTTCAGTTTTTAACCATAAAAGTTTTTTTATTATTTTAAGATGTGCCTTGTTCTAAAACCACAGCCACACTTGAGGTCAGCATATCAGGTCTTTCTTTGCCAGAAACACTCAGTGACTGACTGTGATGACTGAGATCATGGCTATGATGCCAGAAACACTCAGTGACTGACTGTGATGACTGAGATCATGGCTATGATGCCAGAAACACTCAGTGACTGACTGTGATGACTGAGATCATGGCTATGATGCCAGAAACACTCAGTGACTGACTGTGATGACTGAGATCATGGCTATGGTGCCAGAAACACTCAGTGACTGACTGTGATGACTGAGATCATGGCTATGGTGCCAGAAACACTCAGTGACTGACTGTGATGACTGAGATCATGGCTATGGTGCCAGAAACACTCAGTGACTGACTGTGATGACTGAGATCATGGCTATGGTGCCAGAAACACTAAGTGACTGAGTGTGATGACTGCGATCATGGCTATGGTGCCAGAAACACTCAGTGACTGACTGTGATGACTGAGATCATGGCTATGGTGCCAGAAACACTCAGTGACTGACTGTGATGACTGAGATCATGGCTATGGTGCCAGAAACACTCAGTGACTGACTGTGATGACTGAGATCATGGCTATGATGCCAGAAACACTCAGTGACTGACTGTGATGACTGAGATCATGGCTATGATGCCAGAAACACTCAGTGACTGACTGTGATGACTGAGATCATGGCTATGATGCCAGAAACACTCAGTGACTGACTGTGATGACTGAGATCATGGCTATGATGCCAGAAACACTCAGTGACTGACTGTGATGACTGAGATCATGGCTATGGTGCCAGAAACACTCAGTGACTGACTGTGATGACTGAGATCATGGCTATGGTGCCAGAAACACTAAGTGACTGAGTGTGATGACTTCGATCATGGCTATGATGCCAGAAACACTCAGTGACTGACTGTGATGACTGAGATCATGGCTATGGTGCCAGAAACACTCAGTGACTGACTGTGATGACTGAGATCATGGCTATGGTGCCAGAAACACTCAGTGACTGACTGTGATGACTGAGATCATGGCTATGGTGCCAAAAACACTCAGTGACTGACTGTGATGACTGAGATCATGGCTATGGTGCCAGAAACACTCAGTGACTGACTGTGATGACTGAGATCATGGCTATGGTGCCAGAAACACTCAGTGACTGACTGTGATGACTGAGATCATGGCTATGATGCCAGAAACACTCAGTGACTGACTGTGATGACTGAGATCATGGTTATGATGCCAGAAACACTCAGTGACTGACTGTGATGACTGAGATCATGGCTATGATGCCAGAAACACTCAGTGACTGACTGTGATGACTGAGATCATGGCTATGATGCCAGAAACACTCAGTGACTGACTGTGATGACTGAGATCATGGCTATGATGCCAGAAACACTCAGTGACTGACTGTGATGACTGAGATCATGGCTATGACAAGAACTGTTATCTGGTTACAGTCATAAAATTACACTCATCTGTAAAACCCAGACAGGCTCCATCAACAGGCTGTCATTACAGAGGTCAAAGATATGCAGTTGTATATATTTGTTCATCACAAATTATGTTAGTTATTGTTTTTATTTTTACTATTATTGTTTTTCGAAGGCCCCTGTATCACTGCAAATGACCTGGTATCACCGAAAATGAATGGAAATTCATAAATGCTCAACCACCTGTGTCAGTGGAATCATCTGAATTAACATCTCATAGAATATCCAAAACAAATAAAGGCAGCTGCAGTCCACATCATTGCAAACACAGCACACATCAAAAAACATAAGGTGTATTAGCACTGACAGTGAATGCAACTGAACTGTTCTTCGTAACTGTCTTTACTATATCTTCATTCATCATAAGCAATCTGAATATAGAAATACCATCTGGATGAAACACACAACTCAAGGTGTGCACAGAGCACTAATTTCAATAGCTCCGGCAGGAAGCCAGACTTGGAATATGAGGAAACTACAATAAGGAACCCTTTCAGACAGAGCCCTAACGGATCCTTGTCGCCTATCTGCCATATTGACCCATCATGTTAGTGTTCAAGGCAACAACAGAGCTGATAGATTAGCTGATTAAGAGATCCAGATCTGATGGACAGCCAATGGACAGCCAATGGATAGCCAATGGATAGGGATGAAATTATTAACAACTTTAGAGATATGAGTAGAATGAACAACTTTGAAATATGTAGCACTGAGTCACTATCTCATCCCTTCTCATAAATCTTTATCCCAAAGTTATGCTACCAATGCCAGTCCTGGACCCTGGATGCAAGAACAACAAGAAAAATAACCTCTACTGAGATTAAATGTGTTTGATGACGGACAAGAAACATCCTGAGAGATACAATCATAAATTAAGAACTGAGAAAAAAAGCTAGGAATTGCCCCCACCATAGAATATATAAAGAAACAACAGATAAAATTGTCTGGCCATGTGACAAGGTGGAGTGATCAAAACACAACACAATGAGCCCTCGATAAATGTTGTGAGAATACCAGGCCCAAGGGTCTGAAAAAGATGGGTTGCTGGAGTATTAGAAGCACTAGAAAACATAAAAGCAGCAGAAGTGAACAGAAGAGCAAAAGGCCACAAATTATATATCCCTTTGATGCTGAAAGACAAATTAGGAAGGAAAGAAGAAGAGTAGTCACTATCCAGACAGTGTGAACTCAAGGTGAAGTTTGGCAATGACAGAATAGAACAATTTTCTGGACAAATGAAAAGAATTGTCAACCAGTGCAAAACTGGCATAGTTCGTCACCAGGTGCTCATAAATATTATGAGAAGATTGGAGCACCTATGAATGTGTCTGGAGTGCATTAGTGATGATCCTAACATATAAAATGCATTTGACCAATGCTGTACACACATACATACATTATATATGTGCAAATGAAACATGTTTTAGGTTAATATTTCTCACAACCTACATTCAAACCTCAACCAAATCAGCACATTTTTTTAAATTTTACCTTAGGAATGAACATGTTGGGAAACAACAGGTAAAAGAAAAAGAGGAAGACCCAGGGAGACACTGAGAAGAACATTGATGAGAGAGGCAAGAGCAGCAGGAATCGGCTCCCTCAATGAGATAGAACTGCTTGCACAGAACAGAGACAGATGGCGAGATTTGATAAATATCTTTAAAAGAAAACTGCTAGAACAAAAATTCATATAGGAGAAGGTGTATCTTGGTCTACGCCCTATGGGCCGGTTACGGCTCGAAAGGTCAATAGATAGAATGAACATGTTTATTTACCTGATATGTAGATGGTTGTGGCATCCATTTTACTTTGATTTGATTTGTCCCTAAAGCTGTTGCTGTTAGATTTACTGGTTGGACTGGCACTGACCAAAAAAGTAAAATGCAACAAGAAAACAAATTCAAGGTGGTAAACAGTAAAACTGAGATGTCACAATAAATATGAAAGGAATTAAAATTTCAAATTTTACATGTAAAAATAATACATGTAATGAAAGAAGGTAATACATTTTTAAAAATTATTTTTACACTATGAAATTCAATATAAAATATTTCTCATAAAATCATAATCAGGTGTCATTTTTATATGTAAATAATCATGTGTCTTCACCTAAACCTATTGTCAGTGTTACTTTCATGAATATATAATAATTAGGCTATGATTAGCTGTTATTTGATTTATAATTTAGCTTCAGATAGTGTCAGTGAGTTGCATAGTTAGCTTCAATTAGTGACAATAAATTATATTGTTATGTTTGAACAGCCACTGAATTGCACAGCTACCACATACACTCTTGTGAAAATCTTGTGAAAATAATTGAAACAAATCATGAAATTCAGCACACACACACATTTTTTTTTCAAGTTTACAATAAGAATAATATTTATATATTCACATCAGTATATGGTATTTTATAACCTCCTTGATTTTTCATTAGCATTTTGATGAGATTGGCATTGATTCTACCATCTTCTAGCAAGATCAAGTTCCATGTCACACTTCAAAAGTAGTCAAAACATTTTTTAATGATAATCAAATAAACGTACTAAAGTGGCCTGAAAAATCTGCTTAATCTGAACCCCATTGAGAACTTGTGGTCTATCTGCAAGCAGTGTCTTCATCAAAAGGGCTGCACTAACACGGAGAGTGGACTCAGGCCTTAATCCAAGTGTGGTACAGAGACACTAAAATCCAAAATGATTGCTCAAATTTGGTGAATTCAATGCCAACGTGCATCAAAATTCTAATGAAGGATCAAAGGGTTCATATATGAGTATACAAATATCATTCTTATTTATCTGATCATCATCATTGAGTGCTGTCTCCACATCGAAAGGTATCTATTATGGAGCATCATTGCGCTCTGTCTCTTGATTTGATAGTGCATGTTCTCATAGGCTGACCTGTTCATCTTTTGATGTTACTCATCCATGTTAGAATAGGTCTGCCTTTGCTTCTTTTACCTTATATTTTCCCTTCCAAGATTATTTTTAGTAGGCTGCCGTGTCTTTTAACAAGCCCCAAAATTCTCATTTGTTTTACTTGAATTGTGTTTAGTAGTTCTCTTTTCATTTTTAGTTGTTTTTTTGGCTTCATCATTTGTTTTCTTTCTTACTATTCAATTCCTCCCATTTTTTCTTTAAATCCACATTTGAAAGGCTTTTTATTTATAAACTTCAAGAAAATTGTTCTCTCATGGTTTGTTTCAATTAAGTTGTTCAAGTATATAGCATTAACGATGTGATATTTAGCTATTTCTTTATTTTGTAAACTCACAAGTGGAAGCAGTAACTGCCTCAGAGTTTTTACTTCTGACCCCTGCTGTAAGAGCCACCACAGAAATGATATAATTGTAGCCAGAGTCTAGACCAGTTAAGTTGAAGGTCATTTTGTTGCCAGTAAGTTTGACTTGCCAAGTTGAGTTCTCTCGCATGAAATGTATCTGAAATTGCAGATCAAGAGTAAAATTATAATTCCAGTCTGGATATTTAGGCCGACATACCTGTCTGTGTCTGTACCAGGAAAATAAAGAGGTTAGTAAAAAAAAACATCAGGATTAAAATGCCCCCAAAATTGTCAAAATATGTGTTTTCAATTATTAGAATAGCTGCAATGCAATCAAAAACTGTCACCTACTTCTTTGTTTGCATTATTACTTGTGTTAACACTGTGTTTTGCACATTGAATAGTGAAATGCACCTGTTACAGAAATAAAGCTGTTTGGGACTGTTTACCTACAGCTTCGCTTTTTTATTAATCTTTATACTTTCCTCTTCTATGAACACCTCAAAGTGTTAATATTCTATCGATCTATCTATTGTCCTTTCGAGCTGAAGACGGCACATAGGGCAGAATCACAATCTCAAAAACAGAAACCTTGCGTGTCAAAATGGCAGAAATCACTGCTTCTAAAATCTATGGCTCTTTTTCCATAACAATAATTTTTACAATGACAGCTTGTCTTTTTCCATAACAATAAATTTTACAATGACAGCTTGTCAAGCCATCGATCAACCTCCTTAGTCGCCTTTTATAACATACCTGGAATGTTACTATTCTTTACTTCCCTCATAATGAGGCCCTGGTAACACATGGGTGTGTCTATATTAGTAAGTTCGAAAAAAGCATTTGTCAGCTGAGAAATAGCTTGCCCTGGTATGGTACTGGTAATGGTCACACAAGAGCTTTTTTATTCATCACTTCTTGGGATTGTAACAGAGGTTCATCAGTCTTTTTCCTTATGCCACAGCTGCATTCATTAGACAACCTTTATATAAGGCAGCTGTTGTTTGTAGTCTAAAGTTATTTCTTCTAGGACAGAAATCTTACATGTCTTTCCTGCCATATCAAATGTGTCCTCTCTTTTGTGTAATTTGTCAATCAATAGTCAATGAAAAGCAATTTATGTTTAAATCTCTAAATATTAAAGCCTATCTAAAAAAATGTCTATATTACACAACTAAGATAAACCTAGAAAAGCTACCATAGTTTATTGTTAAATAAGAGATGTTGAGATTATCTGACTTGACTAACCTCATGAGCCTCGTATGTTAAGCCCTGTGTTGACGCCCACTGGATGATCATGAAGCTGGTTCCACTCATGGCAACAGTGACAGATTCTGGTGTCAAGGGAACTGAGGAAGGACAAAAAATAAAAATCATTTAAATTAGCAGGGCACTAAGAAAGTACAAAAAATAAAAATCATTTAAATTAGCAGGGCACTAAGAAAGTACAAAAAATAAAAATCATTGAAATTAGCAGGGCACTAAGAAAGTACAAAAAATAAAAATCATTGAAATTAGCAGGGCACTAAGGAAGGAAACAAAATAAAAATCATTTAAATTAGCAGGGCACTAAGGAAGGAAACAAAATAAAAATAATTTAAATTAGCAGGGCACTAAGAAAGTACAAAAAATAAAAGTCATTTAAATTAGCAGGGCACTAAGAAAGTACAAAAAATAAAAATCTTTGAAATTAGCAGGGCACTAAGAAAGAACAAAAAATAAATATACTTTAAATTAGCTTAAAGCTTGATAGTGAGGGTATTTCTGCAAAAATAAAAAGATATAATTGTGCCAGAGTGGTATGCACGTGTACACTGAAGCAAGAGGCAACAACAGCAGGCATCAGCTCCCTGAGATTCAGCAACTCATCCAGAACATAGTTGTGTGGCCAGATACAATGCGGATCCCGTGCATGATCTGATGCTTAACCAGTGGACACAAAGTCTAGAACTTCTGTCCTCGATGTCTTCAGGTCGAAAGGACAATAGATTTGACAGCCAGCCAGACAGGACAGGACAGGACAGGAAAGACAGCCAGACAGGACAGGACAGACAGCCAGACAGGACAGGACAGGACAGGACAGTACATGACATGACATGACATGACAGACAGAAAGACAGGCAGGCATATAGACAGACAGATATGTGTGTGTAAACACCCAAAACAACCAGACTGACTTGTTAAAATAACATCCATAAAACGTACAAATAAAAACTAATCTTTGTTGTGCCGATAGTTTCACCGGAATGTTGGTTCCCACAAAGATGTCCAGCACAACATTTAGTAGACACTTTTATACAATCAACCTTGTTGCAATCTGTACACACTTATACCTGAACTTTATTTAATCTACTTACAGGGAAGTAATGAAGTATCATAAAATACCCTCTAAACCATACCAGGCGTATCATGGCGTATGGGGAATATATTGTTAATGACTAGATTTTTTTTTATGACCGTGCAAATTTTTGGGTAATATGGTCGGTATCTATGGAAAATCAATAATCGGGTATTATGGTTGAGAGTACCATGGACAGCTAAGAAGAGTAATGAAGATGTTCTGAGAGAGATAAAAGCAAAAAGAGAGCTAATTTCCAATATTAGAAAGAAACAAACATCATTTTTTGGCCATGTAATGAGAAGAGAACATCTGGAATATATTGTAACAACTGGACAAATTGAGGGACGAAGAGATAGAGGGAGGCAAAGAGAAAAAATAACAGACAGCTTAAGAGAATGGCTTGGCAGAAAGTCAACAACAGAAATGATGAATAGCTGCCGAGATCGAAAGTTGTGGAGAGACATGATCACCTACGCCTGTAGGCCCGGTACTTGATGATGATGATGATGATGATGGTCGGTATCACACCAGACCACCATTACTTCTCAGAAAAAAATAAAAATCTCTAGGAGTCATTTTTGGAGGTTGGGTGAAGCCTGCAACCTCGTGGGTGAGAATACAATTTGAATCTCTGTTTACAAATCGTTAAACCCTGAACGTTTAAAGGTCTTATACATGTATAGTTTGTTATGTAGTAACACACTTCCTTCTGTAACTTCTAAGTTCTACTGTGGCAACCTTAATCATAACTGTATATTTATCTTTCGTAACAACAAGGAAACAGATATCACATCAATGCACTATAAGGAAAAGTGGAACAATAATATATATATATATATATATATATATATATATATATATATATATATATATATATATATATCAATAAATACATATAAAAATAAATAGTGATGTTCTGTCTGTGGGGGCGATCAACACACTTAACCTGACAGTTGACTTCATGTGAGAGACTGGAATCCTACTCTGATTGAGTCCTGATCGCAGAGAGAGAGAGAGAGAACAATAAAAAAAAAACAGATAAATGAATTTAAATATCTGGGAACATTGTTAACCTCAGACGGTAGATGTACAACAAAGGTGAGATGTAGAATGGCTCAGGCAAAAGCAGCTTTTAAAAAAATGAGGAAGATACGGTGCAATCCATTTTTGACAATAGAAATAAGAAAAAGAGTTCTCAAATGTTATGTAGAGCCAGTCTGAACATATGGATGTGAATCATGGACAATAAAACAACAGACAAGAAAATCACTGGAGTCTGTAGAAATGTGGTTTTACAGAAGAATGTTGAGAATACCATGGACAGCTAAGAAGAGTAATGAAAACGTTATGAAAGAGGCCAAAGAAAAAAATGGAGCTAATATCCAATATTAGGAAGAAACACAAAATTTTTTAAGAAAATCAAGTAATCCTGGAGGGGAAAATACAAGGTAAAAGAGGCAGACCAAGACTAACATGGACAAGTAATATCAAAAGATGGACAAATCAGCCTATGACAACCTGCACCATCAAAGCAAGAGACAGAGCAGAATGGCGCTCCATGGTAGCCAACCTTCGTTGCGGAGACGGCACTCGATGATGATGAGGAAGAAACAATCATCATCTTTTGGCCATGTAATGAGAAGGGATCAGCTGGACTATATTGTAACAACTGGAAAATTGAGGGACGAAGAGATAGAGGGAAGCAAAGAGAAAAGATACCAGACAGCTCAAGAGAATGACTTGGCAGAAGGTCAACAATAGAAATGATAAATAACTGTCAAGATCGAAAGTTGTGGAGAGACATGATCACCAACGCCAGCAAGAACTGTACTTGATGATGATGATACTTAAGACAACCACATCTGCAACATCTACAGATAGTACCAATTACCTCTGTTGACTGTACTTACACCCACAACCTCTATAACACTGATTGCTGTCTTACCGCACTGTACTTGCTTGCATCAACAACAACTCACCTGTAGCAACCTCCTGTTCATAAACTCTTTTCGATGTTTTCGTTTCATTTTCAAAAACTTCAACAATGTATCTGCTCCCAGGTAAAAGGCTGCTGTAAGTGACAGTCAGACCACTGCTATTGTAGGGTGCTTCTAGACCAAAATCCTTCCAGAAAATTCCCTGAGACAGTCTGAAGGAGGCAGTATAGTTGGTGGCAGCAAAATTTGGGATAAAGGTCAGAGTGATGCTGTTTTCTGTTGACGTAGTCTTGACATCGGTTATCTGCCCTTGACTCTTCATGGAAGTACATAACTGTTTAAAGAAAAACAGCAAATTTGTCAAGAAAGGAGAGATAGCGTGGATCAGTGGTTTCCTAATAGTTCGTCGCAGCTCGCAAAGTTGTTGTTGTTCTATATATTCTTGGCAGGGTTTAGTTCCTACCATTTTTCTTATGGTTTCATTTGGTATTCTATCTCTTCTTGTGTTGTTTGTTACTTTTCTCAAGCATCGCATCTCACATTTATTGATCTTTCTTAAATGTGATTTAGAAAGGGTCAATGTTTGACTTTCACAGCCCAAAGTTGGTATAAAAATGCTATTTATCATTTGTTGTTTAGCTGGCATAGAAATGTTTGGATGTCTTAGTAATGGTGAAAGTTGATATGTGACAGCATTTGCTTTTTGTATTCTCATGTCAATTTCTCTGTCTAGTTTTCCATCTTCTGTGAACATTGTGCCCAAATACTTGAATTCCTCTGCTTGTTTTATTTCTTTATCTTTCATCTTAATGTTTAAATGTTTAATGGGTATCTTAATTTGCTTATTCTTATAGTCTCTGTTTTTGCTGTGTTAATTTTCATACTGTAGTTTGTGCTCTCCCGTGTGTTACCGGGGCCTCATTATGAGGAAAGTAAAGAATAGTGACACTGTGACCTTCCAGGCATGTCGTAAGAGGCGACTAAGGAGGTTGATCGATGGCTTGACAAGCTGTCATTGTAAAAAAGTATTGTTATGGAAACAGAGCTATAAGTTTTGGAAGCAGTGATCTCTGCAATGTGTGCCATTTTGGCACGCAAGATTTCTGTTTTTTGAGATTGTGGTTTTGCCCTATGTGCCGTCTTCGGCTCGAAAGGACAATAGATAGATAGATAGTTTGTGCAGCTTTTATCTAGAGATGTTAAATGCTGTTGTAGCAGGTTTTCATCCTCATATATTAGGCATTGGTCATCTGCGAATAGTAGCTCGTTGATGTTGGAGTTTTCTACCTCTATGTTATTATTTGATGTTTCCTTATTGTTGGTTGTTTCCTTATTTTGTCCAAATATATGATGAAGAGGAGTGGTAAGAGGACGCATCCTTGTCTTACACCTGTTAGGAAACAAGTGATATTTACTGAAAATTCAGACTAGGATTCCGGACTCTCTTATGAAGCCAGCAGTGTTCCCTAGCGTTTGGCTTTTCGTGGCAAGGCGCTGTGCCACTGAGTACGGGTTCGATCCTGCTTTGGTCCATATTTTTTTCTGTTGTTGATTATTTGTCATTTTTTCCGAGTGCTGTAAACATACCTCTTCCTCTGAATTGATTCGCTGATTATCGCCTCGGAAGTTTCCCTCTATAATAATATTCATTTATTATTATTTGTCTACAGGGGCATAGGCTGGTAGTTCCTATTTTGAGTTTGGTGAACATGCGGTTTCTCATTCTGTTGTGGCCAGTGCATAGGCGAAGTATGATGACTTGATCCCTCCTTGATAGTTGGAGGTATCCGTTCCTTTCGTTATAGAGATATAAAGTTGGCGAACGCAAACAAACAAACAATCATCACTGAAACAAACAAACCGCTCGGCGATGAAAGGCAAAAGAAGGGGGGAAAAGTAAAAAAGGAAGGTTCACTTCTGAAGGATTTGTTAACCTTCTTACCACTCCAGCAGTAACTTTTGGCCAGGTTTACAAGTGATTGATCAGATTGGCCAGGTGGCACTAGTCATATGGTAATCACTGTGAGGATCAGGACACAGGAGTTTGGGCGAAAGTATTTCAGTAACACCGTGACACGACCGCCGACCGCCCAATGATGAATAGCTCACTGGATAGCCCCCGGGCTTGAGTTGAGTTTTTCAATCTAGGCATACATTTTTTTCCTATATGACGCTCGATTTTTTCCGATCACGTCCTTCGACCGTCACCATCAATCATTGCCTCGTTCGTGCGTACATAATTATTTTTGCTGCGGAATTTCCCATGTGACCCACAAAACATATTTAAGTACATCACACAGTCTGCATTATACATCCTAGATGTAGTAGAGTTTATCTTTGTTTCGTTGTTTGTGTTGTCATCGTTTTGTGAGGAAGGTCGCATGTAGGCAGAAACTTCAATATTTTATCGTGTTCCTTTTTTGTAAAGCTGTCGCCATATCTTGTAAGAGTGTACGTTACACCCCACTACCTGCTACTGCATTATAGTACTGGTCTGGCCCATTGCCACTACCAGTAGTGGGGTAATTTGAGATCTATATTTCTTTTTCTTCCTCCCTTCAACATTTTCCTTTCAGAGTCGATGAGAGATTTAGTTTGCAGTCTCCAAGGGTTGAGTATTTTTAATCACTTTACAAGAAAATATGCGTGTCCACATATAGATTTCCAAAATGGTACAAATGTGGTTTTATATTGTGGGTTGAAAGACTGGTTGAACCCGAAAGCAGTCAATCAGGACCGAACCCGACCTCTTGTCCGTGTAGCCCAGTTCACTAACCAACTGTTCTGTGCAAGCAGCTCGATCTCATCGAGGGAGCAGATTCCTGCTGCCTTTGCCTCTCTGATCAATGTTCTTCTCGGTGTATCTCTGGGTCGGCCTCTTTTCCTCCTACCTGTTGTTTCCAATTTAAGGGTTTGCTCTACTATTCTGTTACACTCTCACATGTCAAAGATATGTCCAACGTCTTTTCTTGATTACTGATGATATTAGTGGTTAAATATATATCTATCTATCCATCCATCCATCCATTCATCCATCCATCCATCCATCCATTCATCTATCTATCTATCTATCTATCTATCTATCTATCTATCTATCTATCTATCTATCTATCTATCTATCTATCTATCTATCTATCTATCTATCTATCTATCTATCTATCTATCTATCTATCTATCTATCTATCTATCTATCTATCTATCTATCTATCTATCTATCTATCTATCTATCTATCTATCTATCTATCTATCTATCTATCTATCTATCTATCTATCTATCTATCTATCTATCTCTATCTATCTATCTATCTATCTATCTATCTATCTATCTATCTATCTATCTATCTATCTATCTATCTATCTATCTATCTATCTATCTATTGACTTTTCGAGCCGTAGCCGGCCCATAGGGCGTAGACCAAGATACTCCTTCTCTTATCTAAATTTTTGTTCTAGCAGTTTTCAATTCTTTTAAAGATATTTTATCAAATCTCGCCATTTGCCTCTGTTCTGTGCAAGCAGCTCTATCTTATTGAGGGAGCCGATTCCTGCTGCTCTTGCCTCTCTCATCAATGTTCTTCTCAGTGTCTCTCTGGGTGTTCCTCTTTTCCTATTACCTGTTGTTTCCCACATGAGGGCTTGCTTTGCTATTCGGTTATTATCTCTTCTCATCATATGTCCAACATATGACCATCGTCTTTTCTTTATTACTGAAGATATTAGTGGTTGATTGGCGATTTCTCTAATTTCCTCGTTTGTTTGGAATTCGTTACATGCTATACCAAGTATTTTCTTATTGAAGATATATTACTGACACAAAATATCGAGACAAGCGGGGCGTGCATGATTAGATCTGAACATATGAGTGTTAATATGTGTGGTGTCCTCGGTCCGAGAAGAAAATGAATGAACGAATTATGATTAACACTTTATTTTTGCAACAAGTATAATAAGTATGACTTTGAATACAACTACTGCAAGTATGACCACTACAACTACTGCAAGTATGACCACTACAACTACTGCAAGTATGACCACTACAACTACCACTACAACTACTAAAACTACCACTACAACTACTAAAACTACCACTACAACTACTAAAACTACCACTACAACTACTAAAACTACCACTACAACTACTAAAACTACCACTACAACTACTAAAACTACCACTACAACTTCCACTACAACTACTACAACTACAACTACTACAAGTACCACTACAACTACTACAAGTACCACTACAACTATTACAACTACCACTACAACAACTATTACAACTACCACTACAACTACTACAACTACCACTACGACAATTACTACTACTACTACCACTAACCATTCATGAAAATTACCATAATTATGATTTCTGCAAAAGCCACAAATATAACCATCTTTAAACTACTACAAGTATCATTACTACCACAATTACCCATATGACCATTACTACAATTGCTATATGTATAACTACTGTTGAAACAATTATAAATGCTCATAAAACTACTATTACTACTACTACTACTTCTATTACTACTACCATTATCACTTTTCTACTACTACATGTACCATTACTACTACTCTGTTACTATAGGGTGTTTATAAAGTCTCACTACACTTGGCATCTAGGTCAATTTGAAAAAAATGTTTATGACGTCATCACAATATGTGCTCAATGGTAAGTTCACTTGTTGCGACAGTTTTCTTAATGACTTGTCTGGACTTTTAAGGATTCTGTCTTGGATATCTAAACATATTTCATCATTCACAGCAGGCCTACCAGATCGTGGAGCATCTTCCACATTTCCAGTAGCAATAAACTTATTCAACAAATTTCATTGACAGTGGGAGCACATATTGTGATGACGTCATAAACATTTTTTTTTTCAAATTGACCTAGATACCAAGTGTAGTGAGACTTTATAAACACCCTGTACTACTATAATGCTACTGTTATTACCACTATTACTACTACTACTACTACCATAAATACTATTGTTAATACTGCTACTATTATTACAACTACTGATATTGCTACTACCATTACTACTATTAATGCTACTACCATTACTACTATTAATGCCGCTACTATTACTACTACTACTATTACCATTATTGCTACTGCCATTACTACTCTTCTACTACTACTAAATCTGCTACTACTATTATTAAAACCACTACTACTACTATTAAATCTACTACTATTAAAACTACCACTACTACTATTACTACTTCTACTATAACTACTAAGATTAACACTACTATTACTTCTACTATTGCTACTAACATTCTACTTCTTCTTCTTCTTCTTCTATCCTTCCTCCATTGCCGTTGGCGTCGAGGGGAGATACAATCTGCGATTCTTTGCTTTTCTGTTGGCCTCTTCTTGTGGTATCCCTCCTAGTGACTCTAGTATTCCCTTTATCCATCTCTTTCTCGGTCTTCCTCTTAATCTGGCGTTTTCGTAGCGTTTGTTTATGGTTCTTTTCGTCTTGCTACTAATATTAATGCTGCTATTGCTACTACTACTACTTTTACTACTACTGCTACTATTATTAATTCCACTGCAACAGTTAGACATATTAATATTACAACAACAAATCAATTTAATTGATGAGATTACATTCATTGTCTTCATTTCAAAGTTTCAACTCAAACATCAACTTACCATCATTAGAAACATCCACTTGTGTCCCTGTTTGGACAAATAAAGGAAATCCATGACGGTATGCTCTAAAAATTAAAAATAAAAAACGTTTCTAACAGAGCCTTCGTGGATTGCTACCTTCCAATACGATTAATGTACACAGAGAACCTTGCAGTATACACCAATGTGTTTGATGGAGGATGCACAATGTTTAGTTTAAGAAAGTACATACAAAGTGACATTATCGTACAGACATGAGTTTAAAGTATGTGAGGCATGGTTTATTAAAGACACAGACATAGACATCTGCAGAGTACACCATTGCCTCATAGGGAACAACTCTGACTAGCAACTTCTGGAAACTCTCCGTGGATACATCTTTCCATGTGTATAAAAGACGTTTATCTGTGGAGTATATGGAAAATAACATAATACATTATTATTTATCCATTACATATGATTATGACATACAAAATTGTAATTAATATAAATTATCATACCAAATGTGATACAAGCATCAATTATACTACCATACAGTAATAGACATCTCATCATCATCAAGTACCGGGCCTGCTGGCGTAGGTGATCATGTCTCTCCACAACTTTCGATCACGACAGTTATTTATCATTTCTGTTGTTGACCTTCTGCCAAGCCATTCTCTTAAGCTGTCTGGTATCTTTTCTCTTTGCTTCCCTCTATCTCTTCGTCCCTCAATTTTCCCAGTTACTACAATATGTTCCAGCTGTTCCCTTCTCATTTTATTTTTTAAAAATGATTATTGTTTCTTCCTAATATTGGATATTAGCTCTCTTTTTGCTTTGACCTCTTTCAGAACGTTTTTATTACTCTTCTTAGCGGTCCATGGTATTCTCAACATTCTTATGTAAAACCATATTTCTACAGACTCCAGTGATTTTCTTGTCTGTTGTCTTATTATCCATAATTCACATCCATATGTTAAGACTGGCTCTACATAACATTTAAGAACTCTTTTTCTTGTTTCTATTGTCAAAAATGGATTGCATAGTATCTTCCTCAATTTTTGGAAAGCTGCTTTTGCCTGAGCCATTCTGCACCTCACCTCTGTTGTATATCTTCCGTCTGAAGTTAACAAAGTTCCCAAATATTTAAATTCATTTACCTGCTTTAATATTGTTCCACTTGTCTTTATTTTGCACTGATGTGATGCATTTTTCTTTGCTGTTACCATTACTTCTGTCTGTGTGTGTGTGTGTGTGTGTGTGTGTGTGTGTGTGCGTGCGTGCGTGCGTGTGTGTATGTGTGTGTGTGTGTGTGTAAAAAGAATGGCAAACAATCGTATTCCCAAACAAATATTGTATGGCGAACTTAAGGACGGAAAGAGACCAAAAGGCAGACCAGTGCTGAGATGTAAGGATGTTTGCAGGGCTTCCTTGAGGGAATTCTCTATCAGCGAAAGCAACTGGGAAAATGTAGCATGCAGATCGTAACACATGGAGGACAAAAATAAAAAATGGCGCAGCAACATAAATGTTATGTTACTGGGGGCCTCGGTATCCTAGTTGGGAAAATCGACTTACTCTTCTACCTATGATTCCCTGAATTATCACCTTGGAAGTTTCCCTCTATAATAATATTCATTTATTATTATTTGTCTCCAGTATAAAAACCATTGGAAACTACTATTCGTGCAGTTTCGTCCTATAAATGTTTGTCTGCAACACAAGTATTCAGCCCTACCGGGACATACTTGCCTTAATAGGAAAGTACAGAAATACAATTTATTCCCGAGCTGTGATCGTAACCCTACGCTATAGTCGTGAGAACGCCTGCGCGTAAGACATTGTCCACGATAGTTATTTTTTTAGTTAGCTGAGTGGCAGTGTTCCCTAGCGTCCGACTTCTCGTGACAAGGCGCAGTGCCAAGGAGTACGGGTTCGATCCTGCTTTGGACCATATATTGTTCTTTGTTTTTTTCTGGTGTTGTTTATTTGTCATTTTTTCTGAGTGCTGTAAAACATACCTCTTCCTCATACGATTCGCTGAATTATCGCCTCGGAAGTTTCCCTCTATAATAATATTCATTTATTATTATTTGTCTCCAATAATTAAAAGTACTTTGGAGTCTTGTTTTCTAAATATAGAAATGGCTTTGCTCATCTATTTGTCACTAATGGTAACCAACTGCAGCTGAGGACGATCATTTTCATAAACTGAAACTTATTAAAAGTGAAACTAAGGGGCACCATGGGTCAGAAGGGATTGAGCAATTTCACACTAATGAGCATTGAACACAAATTCCTAAATAGATATATATCCTAAATATATCATCAACAAATGGATACATCCTATATCATGAACAAAATAGAGAGATAATTTCCAATTAGGAAGAAACAAACATTATTTTTTGGCCATGTAATGAGAATAGAGAAGCTGGAATATATTGAGACAACTGGGAAAATTGAGGGACGGATAGATAGAGGGAAGCAAAGAGAAAAGATACCAGACAGCTCAAGAGAATGGCTTGGCAGAAGGTCAAGGTCAACAACAGAAATGATAAATAACTGCCGAGATCGAAAGTTGTGGAGAGATGATCACCTACTCCAGCAGGCCCGGTACTTGATGATGATGATATCATCAACAAATGGATACATCCTATATCATAAAAAATTTACTCACGCTAAATGTATAAAAAATGTACATTTCAACAATAATGGTGACTGCGTTGTTATTTTTGATAATGATAATTACTATGCAAATTAAAAATGTTTGTGTTCAAATATATATATATATATATATATATATAATAACATTGGATGGAAGATGCACCACAGAAATAAAAAGCAGAATAGCTCAGGCCAAAATAGCATTTATGATGAAAAATATATTATGCAATAAATCTATGTCAATAGAAATGAGAAAGAGAGTTCATCTGTGCTATATAGAACCAATTCTGACCTATGGAAGCGGATCATGGACAGTAGACAAACAAATGAAAAGACAATTAGAGGCCACAGAGATGGGATTTCTCAGAAGAGTGTTGAAAGTTCCCTAGACAGCTAAAAAGACCAATGAGGAAGTTCTCAAAAAGGCCAACACAAAAAGGCAGCTCTTAAAAAACATTAGAAAGAAACAATCAACATTATCCGGGCACATCATCAGAAGAGGAAAGTTGGAATACTTGGTTACAACTGGCAATAAAAAAAGGAAAGAGAGATCGCGGACGACAAAGAGAGAAAATACTGGATAGCTTGGTGTCATGGCATGGAAAACAGTAACAACAAAACTGATACGATGCACTGTCGATAGAAGATTATGGAAGGTCATGATCGCCCACGCCAACCGGTATGGCACATGATATATATATATATATATATATATATATATATATATATATATATATATATATATATATATATATATATATATATATATATATATATATATATATTGTTTTATTGTTTAATACAACGCCCCCTTCTATATGCTACAGATCCCGCACTAGTTTACTCCGGCCTTGCTTCTACTAAACAAATTCTCATTGTGTATGTGTTCATATGAAAGCAAGCATTGAGTTATTGAGTTATTGAGTTATTAGCGGGTCATCATCATTGCACTCCGAACATGTTCATAGGTGCTCATATCCCTTCCTCAGCAAGTCTCGAAGTGTCCAGAGACTGACGACTCCAGTTCTGTGTTGGTTGATTAATCTTCTTACACGCCCACTAAGTTTATTGTTTCTGGCTGTGCCCATCTTAACTCCCATCTCTTTCATCCGAGTGACGTGGACTCATGGTTGTCGAAGTCCTGTGTCCTTCCCACTTCCCGGAGGGCATTGATGATGTCCGCCCGATCCATTGTTTGACCGCCCTCAACGATAGCACAGCTAGCCAACCTGTCCGCTCTTTCATTTCCCCGTACTCCCGCATGTCCTGGGGCGTAGACAAAGGTGACCTTACGTATTTTTGACTTCTGAAATGATTCTATCCATTGCATACGTACTGATCCCAAAGCAAGCATTATGAATCTATAGTTAAATGTATGAGAACAAAAGACACAGCTTGAAAGTTCACTTCAAAATTCTAAGTTTACTAATATATGTTTTGTCGCAGTATTCGAGAATTCACTTCAAAATTTCAAGTCTGTTTTCTATATCAGGATTTTCAAATTATATGTATTGTCCACACTTTTAAACATGCGAGAACTGAGAAACAGCTAAATAAATATTTTTTTTAATGATATGTATTTGAAAAAAGATGCCTCCAGAAAAACACGTCATATAACAATGTAGTGCAGAAATAAGAGAATCGATAAAATTATCTATAATCAAGAGACGAAGGTGGGTCATATGTTGATCATGTGATGAGAAGAGACAATAAGAGAATCTCAAAGCAGGTCATCAAATGGAAATCAGAGGGTAAAAGAAATAGAGAACAACATAGAGAAGCACTAAAAAGAACACATAGGCGAGAGGCAACACCAACAGACATCAGCTCCCTAGCCGAGATTGAGACGATCTCCAAAAGTAGGACGTTTGGCGAGATACAACGCGGATCCTGGGAAGGACTGATGCTAAAATAATACAAATCGTCGAACATTGAGTCTAGAATTTCTACCACATGTCTTCAGCTCGAACGTGCAAATAGATAAATAGAATAGAGAAAGATAAATTGAATAGAGAAAGATAAATAGAATAGAGGAAGATAAATAGAATAGAGGAAGGTAAATAGAATAGAGAAAGATAAATAGAATAGAGGAAGATAAATAGAATAGAGAAAGATAAATAGAATAGAGAAAGATAAATATAATAGAGAAAGATAAATAGAATAGAGGAAGATAAATAGAATAGAGGAAGATAAATAGAATAGAGGAAGATAAATAGAATAGAGGAAGGTAAATAGAATAGAGGAAGATAAATAGAATAGAGAAAGATAAATAGAATAGAGGAAGATAAATAGAATAGAGAAAGATAAATAGAATAGAGAAAGATAAATAGAATAGAGGAAGATAAATAGAATAGAGGAAGATAAATAGAATAGAGAAATAGATTCTATATTTTGTAGACAGAATCTTTGAAATAAGTAAGAAATTATTTTCTTGGTTAACATATGTCTTTTCAACTATTTTCTTTTTTAATGTAGAACGTTTCATAAATATATTTCCGATTCGTTGACTTTGGGTAATACCGAAGAAGGAAGGCAATTTAGCTATTTATTCGGATTAAGCACATATTTTTATTCACATTAATTCAGAATATTTATTATTTATTCAGAACTAAGCACAGTTTGAAATTTGTCTCAATTTTCATCTGAAAACCGCATCTAGATATTAATATTACAATCAGTTAACATATGTTCCTCCCTCATACACATTTGCGTTATTCATTAAATCATCACTTACCATCTCTAGTAAGTACTCCTGACCAATGAGGGCAAAGTTCACCTCGACGGTTATATATTTCGAATAACACAAACACCACAAAACACTAACAACCGCTGACCAGCTTGTAGCCAACTTTAAACTAATCGCAACTGGGTCTTTATTGACTTTAACACGGTGTCTGCCGCGCCTACCTTCAACTTCCGTCTTAACAAGCCAGTCGGTTAAACAAGCGCTTCCCAAAATTAAAAGTGTGGCCTGTGGTCTGTTGATGCTGTCCGCAGCTTTTGTGGTTTAAGGCTTTGATTACAAACAAGCCAGACTTAGAGCACCCCGAGCGAGAGGGATTAATTCAGACAAAGCAAAATGCAGAGATTGCGCTATTGTTCTGCAAGATATTGTAAAGCTTGACTTCAACTGGCTCCTTTGTCAGTCCCATGCTAAACGACAATAAAAACGCATTGTCTTTTCTTCATCATCATCGTCTTCTTTTTTTCTCTTCATTTACCTTTCAGCGTGGATGGGAGATATATTTTATACTATTTTTCTCTTCTGTGGGCCTCTGCTGCTGTTATGTTTCCTAGAGTATCCAATATTCCATCAATCCATCTTGTCTCGTGGTAGACCCTAGAGTCTGGTGTTCTCGTAATGTTTATTAAAGACTCGCTTTGTTGTGTTTTAATATTTCTGTATTATCACGTGATCAACTCTTTTTTATCTGTTGTTCCTTATGTATTCAATGGCAGGAATTATTCCTAGCTTTTTGCTCAGTTTTTCACTTCCGATTCTGTCTTTTAGTTTGTTTTTAACATGTGTCTAACAGCATTCATTTCGGTAATGTTTATTTTTCTTATTGTTCTTGAGTCTAGCATCCATCGTTGGCCTAAACACAATATTAAGTGTTTTTAGTCGAGCTATCATGTACTTTAAAACAAGTTGCAATATCTACGTCTTTCGGACCAACACATCCGACTTCAGTTTTCTATCTATCTATCTATCTATCTATCTATCTATCTATCTATCTATCTATCTATCTATCTATCTATCTATCTATCTATCTATCTATCTATCTATCTATCTATCTATCTATCTACCTACCTACCTACCTACCTACCTGTCTGTCTGTCTGTCAACCTGCCTGCCTTGATGTCAGTCTGTCTGTTACTGCCTGTCTATATGTCTATATGTCTATCTGTCTATTTATCTTGTCTGTCTGATTGCCAGCCTGCCTGTCTGTCTGTCTATCTGTCTATCTGCCAGTCTGCCTACCTGTCTGTCTGCCTGCTTGTCTGTCTGTCGATTTGTCTGCCTGCCTGCTTGTCTGTCCGCCTGTCTGCCTGCTCTATCTGCCTGTCTATCTGTCTGCCTGCCTGCCTTTCTGCTTGTCTGTCTGCCTGCCTGCCTCGCTGCCTGCCTGTCTGTCTGTCTATCGCTCACCTGAAGTATTTTCTATACCTGCTATGTTGTTTCCTGTACAAATTTTACTGTACGTTAACAAATAAACTTTATACTCAAGTTTTCAACTTTAAAGAAACCTTTTGCAGTTTAAAATAAAAAAAACAACAACAACAGAAGTTTGTATGCCACTGCCAGGGTAATGCTTACCAAATGGGGGAAAAAAGGGGGCGGAGGATATCTATTAGGATGAAAAAAAAAACGTATTTTTCTCTAGGTTTCTGAAAAACTGCATCATGAATCCTAACCGGTTGCTTAGAAGTTCGTGACTACCACCGAGATTTTGGGGAGTAATCAGACATATGATGACGTACATTGGTACTAGTTACGTAAACATAATACGGGTAAACGGTTAAGGTTATGGTTATGGAAGGCCCCGGTATCACTGCTCACGAATTCTTCTTCTACTTTTCTCTTTCACTGATACCTAAAAGGTGTCGTGGTTTATATCATTTGTCGTTCTTGAGCTGCTCGAACTGTCTGAATTAGTGATTTTCCTTTGTTGTTACATGTCTCTATCACTGCATCTATCCATCTTCTTCTGGGTCTTCTTCTTGGTCTTTTTCCATGCATTCTCGAGAAGAACGTCCTTGATGGTGATTGGTAAGGGTTCATTCTGACCAGGTGGCCAAACCATTTAAGTTGTTGTTCTATACATTCTTGGCATGGTTTAGTTTCTACCATTTTTCTTACGGTTTCATTTGGTATTCTATCTCTTCTTGTGTTGTTTGTTACTTTTCTCAAGCAACGCATCTCACATGTATTGATCTTTCTTAAATGGGATTTAGAAAGGGTCCATGTTTGACTTTCATAGCACAAAGTTGGTATGAAAACGCTATTTATTATTTCTTGTTTAGCTGGCATAGAAATGTTTGGATGTCTTAGCAATGGTGAAAGCTGGTATGTAACAGCATTTGCTTTTTGTATTCTCATGTCAATTTCTCTGTCTAGTTTTCCATCTTCTGTGAGCATTGTGCATAAATACTTGAATTCCTCTACTTGTTTTATTTCTTTATCTTTCATCTTAATGTTTAATGGGTGTCTTAATTTGCTTATTCTTATAGCCTCTGTTTTTGATGTGTGCTAATTTTCATACTGTAGTTTGTACAGCTTTTATCTAGAGATGTTAAACGCTGTCGAATTAAAATCCATAATTGCTCAAACGCCCGTGCCAGAGAATCATCCGAATTACTATCTCAAAAATTATACATTGTTTACAATGTAAATATATCTTATTAGTAAACGTACAACGATAAGGGGTATTCTGCAAAATGTAATACCGTGGCGGAAATTGAAGTAGTACTATTTAACGAACAAAACCACAACTTTTAGATGTGAGAGGGAGCCAGTGCTTATCCTCTGTCTTCGCATATTTAAAATTATATTTTATTTTAGGTGGGTTGAGTGGAGAGCTACAAGCGTTTTCGCCAAGTTTAAAAAAGTGTTTTTTTTTTAATATTTTTATCATCATCATTATGTGCCATATCCGTTGGCGTAGGCGATCATGTTCTTCCACAATCTTCTATCCACCGTGCATTGTATCAATTCTGTTGTTGGCTGCTTTTCCATGCCATGACACCAATCTATCCAGTATTTTCTCTTTGTCGTCCGCGATCTCTTTTTCCCTGTATTCTGCCAATTGTAACCAAGAATTCCAACTTTCCTCTTCTCGTGATGTGCCCGAAAAATGTTGATTGTTTCTTTCTGATGTTTCTTATGAGCTTCCTTTTCGTGTTGGCCTCTTTGAGAATTTCCTCATTGGTCTTTTTAGCTGTCCAGGGAACTTTCAACATTCTTCTCTGTGGCCTCTAATCGTAATTTCATTGGTTCGTTCACTGTCCATGATTCGCTTCCGTAGGTCAGAACTGGCTCTATGTAGCACTGATTAACTCGCTTTCTCACTTCTATTGATATAGATTTGTTGCATAAGATGCTTTTAATTTTCTGAAATGCTAATTTTAATTTTACGTCTCTTAAATTCTTTTAACAGCAATCGAAAGTTTGCTTCGAAATTTTAAGTCTTTACTTGGCATCATGTCTGAACTCTGACGAAAACTTGTAAATAAATTGGAGGTTCTCTTTGTGGTTAACATCAGCTTCTCGCTTCTGTTTTCTTAAACCACCAGTGCGTCACTAAAAGTCATAATTATAAAGACCCAGTAATTGCATCTTTGTCAGTCCTATTTATAAGGCCCCAATTACTTTGTCATTGACAGTGCTACTTAGAACGAACGACCCAATAATTGCGTCACTGTCAGTCTTATTTACAACACTCCAAAAACTTCCTCACAGACAGCCCTAATATTTAAAACGCCCTGATATCCGTATCACAGACATCCCTATTTAAAACGCCCTTATATCCGTGTCACAGACAGCCCTATTTAAAACGCCCTTATATCCGTGTCACAGACATCCCTATTTAAAACGCCCTTATATCCGTGTCACAGACATCCCTATTTAAAATGCCATTATTTTCGTGTCACAGACAGCCCTATTTAAAACGCCCTTATATCCGTGTCACAGACATCCCTATTTAAAATGCCATTATTTTCGTGTCACAGACAGTCCTATTTAAAACGCCTTTTTATCCATATCAGAAACAGCCCTATTTTAAACGCCCTGATATCCGTATCACAGACAGCCCTAATTAAAACGCTCTGATATCCGTGTCACAGACAGCCCTAATTAAAACGCCCTGATATCCGTATCACAGACAGCCCTATTTAAAACGCCCTGATATCCGTATCACAGACAGCCCTAATTAAAACGCCCTGATATCCGTATCACAGACAGCCCTAATTAAAACGCCCTGATATCCGTATCACAGACAGCCCTATTTAAAACGCCCTGATATCCGTATCACGGACAGCCCTAATTAAAACGCCCTGATATCTGTATCACAGACAGCCCTAATTAAAACGCCCTGATATCCGTATCACAGACAGCCATATTTAAAACGCCCTGATATCCGTGTCACAGACAGACAGAGATGATATATAATGAAAACCTCAAAGAGTACCAACGATCAACACAACTAAGTGGTCTCGGATCACATAAACAAATGATGAAAAACACAACTCCCAGCAAACTATTTCACACAAAGAAACAGACATCTAAATCCTAAGAAAAGAAGAAGGAATCATTTCCACTATTATCTAAATGGCAGTTACGGTCCAATATAACATGAAAGAATGGCTCAGGTGAAAGCAGCTTTCCAAAAAGTGAGAAAGATACTATGCAATCCATTTTTGACAATAGAAACAAGAAAAAGAGTTCTTAAATGTTATGAAGAGCAAGTCTTAACATATGGATGTGAATCATGGACAATGGGACAACGGATAAGAAAATCACTGGAGTCTGTAGAAATGTGGTTTTACAGAAGAATGTTGAGAATACCATGGACAGCTATGAAGAATAATGAAAATGTTCTGAAAGAGGTCAAAGTAAAAAGAGAGCTAATATACAATATTAGGAAGAAACAATCATCATTTTTTTGTCCATGTAATGAGAAGAGAACAACTGGAATATATTGTAACAACTGGGAAAAGTGAGGGACGAAGAGATAGTGGGAAGCAAAGAGAAAAGATACCAGACATCTTAAGAGAATGGCTTGGCAGAAGGTCAACAACAGAAATGATAAATAACTGTCGAGATCGAAAGGTGTGGAGAGACATGATCACTTTAGCCAGTAGGCCCGGTACTTGATAATGATGATGATGATGATAACCTGAAAGATTCAGTCTGAGATTGAACAGATCGTGCCTCGCCAAAAAGCAGGCTTAAATCTAAAACGAACCAAACCTGTTACTGCCAATTCTATTTATAACGCCCTAGTAATTGCCAATTATTATGAGACAAAGCGGAATGGCGCTCCATGGTAGTCAACCTTCGATGCGGAGACGGCCTCAATGATGATGATGAATAATTGCCAATATATTGATCAGAGTTCACTGTGCTTAGCGCCAAACTTCTAGGACACTCCTCCGATCTACAAAGAGCTGTATGCTCCATACAGCAATTCACTTGAAGATATGATACGTCGACAGTAGGAGACAAGTCCACAGCCTCCAATCTGTTAAAGTTTGAAAATCCCTGAACTGGTGTAGTTCTACCTCAACAGTACACGCGCGATGTGCGCGTCATCCTGTTAACACCAGCAGGGAGTCTCGCATTGTGGTTGGGGATGAGCTCATGTAATCCGTTTATAAAAATGTTCATGACATATTTGTTGTAGAATAGTTCAACAACAGTGACTAGTTTGTTGTTGGCGTAACTACGCGGGGTGTCTTGTCAATATGAACTCTACTCTCTTCAACCTTATTGGCTTCGAGAAACAAATATCCTAACTCCTTCTGTGGATGTTGGATATTGTCCATCCTAGCAACGAATGAAATGGACAAGATCATATACTCCGATTTCTTGTAGTGTATCTTACTGAAGGAAAAAAAAGTTCTCAAATTTATAATGTAATTCTATAAAACAAACGATAAATGAGAACATTACAACATTATTGCATGATAGACAAATCTTTATTGAACATTGCATGAATAATGAAACAATCTCACTGGCAGGTTCAAATATAGCAACTTAAACAGACTTGACAATAACCGCATTAACATTTAATTAATTAGTTAATTTACATTCAATATGGGGAAATTCCAAGGCAAGATAAACATGCATAATACAATTTATTTGACCAACACACTGAAAAATATTAATACAAAAACAATAGAAAACACTACAAAATCATGAGTAGAATTTCCTAAAATTCAAATCACGCTTTGGCGCAGCACTAAGTCATTGGATAAAATTAAGTCAAATTACGAACTGCCTAACTGCACAGTCAGTCCCTTTTATAAGTAGAGAGAATTGTGTGTTTTGTTTTTCCGTTCGTCAGCTTTTTTACCTATGACGAACTCCCTAGAGACTAGGAACTGAATTTTGCGTGTTAATCCGTTTTTTCCCTGGCAGCCGTGTGCACAGGGGCCCCTCGCCGCACAGGCAGATAACTCCGAAGTCGGAGTTACACATTTTTTTTCCGTCGATGAGTAATTGGCGTTTTTAAGCTGGGCCTCGCTGCTGAGACCAGGGGTGGTTGCCGCAGAGAGAAATCATATATAAAAATCCCAACAGGTACAGCCAGGATTTGAACCCCCAACCTCTGTGTCTCAAGGCCGGCGTCTTGCCTCGAGACCAACCAGTCACCAGTAGAGAAAATGGAGAAGCCTACTCCGACTTTAAGACGCACCTTAAACACGGAGAAAATAGAAATCGTGCTCCAACAAGGTCCTATCAAAACTCTTACTGATTCGAAAATCAAGATAACCGGCGAGGAACTGAAGTTATAAATAGATCCACATACCTTGAGAGTATTATCTCACAGGGTAAGCGTTGATGGTGAGGTGAATACCAGGATCGTCACATGCAGCAAATTTAGCAGATTATATACCATTGTTAAGTATCATTGTGGTATCAAACTGCGGACAAAGCTAACGGTTTACAGAGCTGCTGTACTCCATGTATTGTACGCGTCTGGAGTCTGGACTGTGAACAAACACCCTGGAAATAAGTATAATTACTTTTACGCAGTTTGCTCTAGGAAATAGATGAACATAAAATGACAGTACAGATTCTAGATATTGCAAAGTTGGACAGGGCTTATTCTATACTGATGACGCATAGACCTGTTGAGCAGGTCATATAGACCGCATGCCAAACTACCGACTGCCAGAAAATGATGATACAGCGGCCTAAAGAAAGGTAAATGCCGACAACGTGGATGAAGTAAGTAATTTAAAGATACACAACATTATCTTAAAAATAAGAGACGTGAAGACCTTATTAAAAAGTTTTTAATATGAAAACTGCTATAAAAAAAAGTAGAATTTAGTACGAGAATGAATTAACCTATCATAAGTCTTTGAGATGAGGATGATGTGTCTACGTTCTATGAGACGCAAAATAGCAGCAATTGAACAGCAGAGACAGGCTAGGAAGGCCTACAACCAGCAACTATAACAAGTCAACACTATCTTAGATTATTCTGGGTCCGCAGCGGCTTAACTTCAGAGTAATCTAACAACTGAAAGAAAAGAATGGTCGTCATCAGCCTTGATAGACAAGCAACATCTCTCTCTTCTACCTTTCAACTCCATGTGGAGCATAGGTCTTCAACAAACACTTTCCAAGTCGTTCTGTTTCTAGCCATTCTTTTAAGATCATTCCATGTCTTCCCCATCATCTTCATCTCTGTTTCTATCTGTCTTCTCCAAGAATTCCTTGGTCTTCCTCTTTGTCTTTTTCCCTGGGGATTCCAAAAGGGACTGTTGTGTAATACTCTCAGTTGGCTTCCGGCAGTGTGTGTCCTATCCAGCGCCATCATCTTCACTGTATCTCTTTATCCACTGATATTTGACTGTTACATTTCCATAATTCTATGTTAGGGATTTTGTCCTGCCATTTCCATCCTTTTATTCTGAGTAAGCACCCATTAATGGGACAAGCAACATACACGATGTGAAAGTTGTGCTGCTTTGAAGTTGTCATTAGAAAACTAAATATTTTTCTCCCAGAGAAGACATACTGGAACATGAGGAAAAACATCATCATCTTGTGCCATCTCCACATCGAAAGTTGGCTATCAGACGTTCTCTAGTTGATATCGTCTGTTCATTTTAGTCTTTGTCTGCCTCTGCCTCGTTTACCGTGTAGCGTAATGACATTCAGTAGAATATTTCGTCTTTTCACGTGTTCAGAAATATTTCTTATTAGCGGTTCTAAAACTGCATTATTTATTGTTACTTCTCTGTCCACCGAGTTCTATTTTATCCCATTCAATCTATGGAATCAGTTTCATTCCCCATATCCGCTCCACCATCTGTCACATTTCCGAAAATGCATTGGTAAATTCTGTTGACAAGACAGTCCCATGCACGTCCTACTCAAATGCACAGGCGACGATTCCAAACCTCCTTAGTTACCTCTTACGATACGAGATGCGCGGCAGGTAACAGTGGCTCTATTCTTTTCTCACCATCACCGTTCTACACACCCAGCTCTTCCAATTCTTCTATAAATCCACACATCAAAAAACTTTCTTTGTCTTTCATGTTCTTTTCATTTAGCGTCCACGCTTCTAGGCCGCCTTATGTATGAGTTTTTAGTGGAGATAACTGGTCAAACTTTTAAACTATTTTATTTTTCTATAACTTTAGTTTTATATTAATGAGTTGTGACCCGTTTAACACATCAGCAAATTTGTCAGATTTTGTCTCATGACGAGTTTTGTCTCAATGACATCGTAACAACCTCCTTTTTCAACATTTATTTTATAATTATTTTATCAGGTTAACATGCCATTTTATCTGCGGATTTCTCATATAATTATGCATAAATTAAGAGATTAGAGAATTCATCGAAAACCGATCGAGGGATTTATTTATCGGTACAATATATACATTCAAACTGCTCTTTTAAGTATCAAACATAGGTAAAACACACATATTAAGATGATTCCGATCTTATTACATCATCATCAAGTACCATGCCTGCTGGCGTAGGTGATCATGTCTCTCCACAACTTTCGATCTCGACAGTTATTTATCATTTATGTTGTTGACCTTCTGCCAAGCCATCCTCTTAAGCTGTCTTGTATCTTTTCTCTTTGCTTCCCTCTATCACTTCGTCCCTCAATTTTCCCAGTTACTACAATATGTTCCAGCTGTTCCCTTCTCATTTTATGGTTTAAAAAATGATGATTGTTTCTTCCTAATATTGGATGTTTCTCTTTTTGCTTTGGCCTCTTTCAGAACGTTTTCATTACTCTTCTTAGCTGTCCATGGTATTCTCAAAATTCTTCTGCAAAACCACATTTCTACAGCCTCCAGCGATTTTCTTGTTTGTTGTCCTACTGTCCATGATTCTCATCCATATGTTAAGACTGGCTCTACACATTTAAGAACTTTTTTTCTTGTTTCTATTGTAAACAAATGGGTTCGCGCAGTAATTTCCTCATTTATTACATGCTTGACTTTAAAGGTTAGACAATAGAAGATCAACGTTAGAGGAATTCATTCAGGGACACTATATTTTTTTGACTGTGCTGTTAAGGATCAAGGATAAATCAAAAACACATAACATGATTCTTGCTTGCTGTTCATTCACAAACTATGACAGTAACTGGTTAGCGAACACATAGGTGTCCTTTTTTCATGCTGGTCCGTTATGTTTTAAATATGTCCACTAGTCGATACAGTTAAATAATATATATATATATATATATATATATATATATATATATATATATATATATATATATATATATACATGTATATATATAATAACTGCTCCCCAATCTGTTGTCAAGGGAGGAAAATCTTTACCATGTGAGAGAACAACGGGCCAAGTCAATCCCAAAAAGAAATCAGCAAGACTACAAGTCTACATGTTGTATACTTCATTTCCCAAAGTTGTGATATCCCCGAAAATTTGAGGTCATAAGCTTTACTTCGAAACGTTGGAATATCCCTAACAATTAAATACATCTCCAAGAAAATTTGAGGCCGTAAGCTTCACTTCCAAACGTTGGAATATCCCCAACAATTAAATACATCTCAAAGAGAACTTAGATCGCATTCTTCACTTCCAACCGATAGGATACCCTCCCATTTACAAATATCAATACACAAGTACAAATATACAATCATTGTAAATCATACAGTAATTTTATTATGAACTCTCTAACAATAGTAATATAGTCCAAATGGTGGCTGTAACAAGACGCTACCATCACCTAAATAAATATTGCAAAGAGAACAAATTGCCTCCCCTAACATTAAACAATATGCTGAAAGCCACTTCGAAAAATTGTCTATTTGATTATATTTCCGTTCGACAAAAAGCCCGCCCAACAAAGCAAAATGTTGTTTCTACAATCTGTTCATTCGAAGAATTTTTTTTTTTTTAATTAATAAATAAAAAGAGTCACGTGAGATAAGTTTATTATTTCGTAGGGGAGTGGAGTATTCAATTTCATCATACCAGAGCACAACAGTTGGAGGTCGGTGGGAAGGACCAACACTTTTCCTCGCTGTTATTACTTTGTCCTTCCTAAGTCTGTGAGATGGCGACATCGTTCTACTTTTTCTTTCAGCTGCTCTTGTTATAAGTTCCCTCCCTACTTCTGTCAAATATCGGTTCGTTTAAAAGTCCGTTGTGCTGAGACATCTTCAAGATGTCGTTGTCTCTTTCACTCTGTAAATCTTCTGATAATCTGCACTTTGGAAATTTCTTCACACAAAAAATAAGCATCTTCACAACAAACAGCTTCATTACAATAAAACAGCTTCACAATACAACAGCTTCTTCACAATAAAGCAATTTTATGATACGAGTACAACATTTTCTTCACAAGACAACAGCTTCTTTGCAACAAACCAGACTTCGCAGGAAAACAGCCTTGTCACAATACAATAGCATCTTCAGAATAAATGTTTCATTTAAAAAGAGTTTCTTCACTATAAACATTATGTTCACAATAAACCAACTCCCCCACCAATAGCGCAGCTCCACTGGTTTGTGTGTATTCTACATGAGTACCACGTGATCGAACATCTTAGCTGCGGTTCTCTCAACAGGTTGTATACATTGTTTGCTTGACGTGTTAAAAAATTCTACCGCTAACTTAATCAGACTGTGCACATGGAGTTTTGTTTTACACTAACACGTGAAGTTTTTGTCCGTCACGTGACGGCTATAAATAGCACACATTTCACAAACAAACGTAAGGTAATGGGTAAAATATTCTCACCATCTTCATCATCAAGTACCATGCCTGCTGGGGTAGGTGATCATGTCTCTCTATAACTTTCTATCTCCACAGTTACTTATCATTTTTGTTGTTGACCTTCTGCCAAGCCATTCTCTTAAGCTGCCTGGTATCTTTTCTCTTTGCTTCCCTCTATCACTTCGTCCCTCAATTTTCCGTTACTACAATATATATTGAAAAACATGCAGAAGAGCAAAGAATCGAAGATTGTATCTCCCATCGATGTCAACGGCAATGGAGCAAGGATAGAGAAGAAGAAGAGAGAAGAAAGAATAAGACTACAATATATTCCAGCCGTTTCATTCACAATTTATAGCCAAAAAATGATGACTGTTTCTTCCCAATATTGGAAATTAGCTCCCTTTTTGCTAACTTCTTTCAGAACGTTTTCATTACTCTTCTTAACTGTCAATCGTATTCTCAACATTCTTCTATAAAACCACATTTCTACACCTTCCAGTTATTTTCTTGTCCGTTGTCCTATTTTCCATGATTCAAATCTTCCACATTACTTTTGGAAAGATGCTTTTGCCGGAGCCCTTCTGCATCTCATCTCTATTGTACATCTACCATCTGAAGTTAACAGTTCCCAGATATTTAAATTCATTTACCTGTTTTAATATTATTCCACATTTAAACTACTCTACCATCAACTTTAATAATGGCTGAGGTAGCGTATCCCCTCCTGTCCCAGACGTCCGTACTTTCCCTTCTTCTTGTATTATTGTACACCCTTTCTGGCGGTTTGTTATTACAGAATTATCATCACTGCAATCCGGACGAATCCATAGGGTGCTCAGACATTCCCCTCCAGAATCCCGAGAAAATCCGAAGAGAATCCCGGCCCACGTGCACGAACTCTGTAGCACGGCCGGGATCCATGGTGTAGGTAGGTTTTTGCTGATTATGTTACCCATGGGCATGGTCCCATATGTATGGCAGGGTCTCATATATATATGGCAGGGTCTCATATATATATATATATATATATATGGGAAGGTCTCATATATATGGCAAGGTCTCAAATATATGGCAGGGTCTCATATATATGGCAGGGTCTCATATATATGGCAGGGTCTCATATATATATATATATATATATATATATATATATGGGAAGGTCTCACATATTTTTCTGAGTGCTGTAAAACATACCTCTTCCTCCTATGATTCGCTGAATTATCGCCTCGGAAGTTCCCTCTATAATAATATTAATTTACTATTATTTGACTCCCTCATATATATGGCCTATTCTTTTCGATTTCAACTGCCAATGGATATTTAACGTGCGCTAGTGCACACGGGACCTCCTGTTTATTGCCGTTATCTGAGGGGAGGATAACCACGGATCAATATTTTCCTATTTTTGAAAATCACCACCGCTTCTGGTGAGTTTTGAACCCGTGTACTCCCAATCATGAACTGACGTCATACCTCTAGACTATCCAGCCCAAGATGCTAGGGAGTACTAGGGACCTCTGAGAAAAACCCTGACCACGCGCTGCCTGGGTTCCATCAATTGTAGGAATGTCGTACTGGTCAGTTTACCTGTCACATATACTGATACCTGAAACTGAACTGATACCTGGAACATAACTTTACAGTAGCACCATCGATTGAATTATGCCGTTGCGTGGTGTCAGATCTGACAGGCCATGGAGGGGATCGTCAAAGTTGGTTCATGCCAATCCCTTTTGATGTCTAGAGTTCTCGTTCATCTGACACCTTCAATCATTGTCATTTGATGATGTTGCAGAGTTCCTGATTTACTTCACTCCACCCAATACTGGGTATATCGCGAGCTCAGCGTCTCTCACCTGTATATATATTTATCATCATCATCAAGTACCGGGCCTAGTGGTGTAGATGATCATGTCTCTCCACAACTTTCGATCTCGGCAGCTATTTATCATTTCTGTTGTTGACCTTCTGCCAAGCCATTCTCTTAAGCTGTCTGTTATTTTTTCTCTTTGCTTTTCCTCTATCTCTTCGTCCCTCAATTTTTCCAGTTGTTACAATATATCCAAGTTGTTCTCCTCTCATTACATGGCCAAAAAATGATGATTGTTTCTTCCTAACCTTGGAAATTAGCTCTCTTTTTGCTTTGACCTCTCTCAGAACCTCTTCATTACTCTTCTTAGCTGTCTATGGTATTCTCAACACTCTTCTGTAAAACCACATTTCTACAGACTCCAGTGATTTTCTTGTCTGTTGTCCTATTGTCCATGACTCGCATCCGCATGTTAAGACTGGCTCTACGTAACATTTAAGAACTCTTTTTCTTGTTTCTATTGTCAAAAATGGATTGCATAGTATTTTCCTCATTTTTTGGAAAGCTGCTTTTGCCTAAGCCATTCTACATCTCACCTCTTTTGTACATCTTATATTCATATATATATATATATATATATATATATATATATATATATATATATATATATATATATATATATATATTCATCCATTCATTTGGTGCCGTCTCTACAACGAAGGTCGACTACCATGGAGCGCCATTTTATTCAATCCAGTCTTGTTTGGTGCACATTGTCAGGTTCACTTGTCTTCCTCTTAATGTGAACAGTCCACTTTAGTCTTGGTCTGCCTCTGTCTTGTTTACCTTGTACCTTTCCTTTCTAAGATGACTCCTAGAAGAGTATTATGTCTCTTTAAAATGTCCAAAAAAATTTATGTTGTCTTTTTCGAATTGCGTAAAGTAGTTCTTTTTTTCTTTTAAATTTTCACTGAATCAGAACTTCATTGTCTTTTTTCCCTTCCACCCAATTCTTCCCATCTTCCTGTAGATCCACATTTCAAGGATTTCTATATCATCATCATTAAGTACCGGGCCTGCTGGCGTAGATGATCATGTCTCTCCACAACTTTCAATCACGACAGTTATTTATCATTTCTGTTGTTGACCTTCTACCAAGCCATTCCCTTAAGCTGTCTGGTATCTTTTCTCTTTGCTTCCCTCTATCTCTTCGTCCTTAAATTTTCCCAGTTGTAACAATATATACCAGCTGTATCCTTCTCATTACATGGCCAAAAAATGATGATTGTCTCTTCTAATATTGGAAATTAGCTCTCTTTTTGCATTGGCCTCTTTCAGAACGTTTTCATTTCTCTTCTTAGCTGTTCATGGTATTCTCAACATTCTTCGGTAAAACCACATTTCCACAGACTCCAGTGATTTTCTTGTCTGTTGTCCTATTGTCCATGATTCACATCCATATGTTAAGACTGGCTCTACATAACGGCTTCTATATAATTTCTTTCCTCGCCCTCCACTTGATCATCTAACATGTAGTAATTGTGCTTCACCGCTTGTTGTCGTTGTCCCTGTATTCTGAAGAAGGCCACAGGCCGAAACGTCAGTATTGTGTTGTGTTCTTTATTTGTAAAGCTGTCACCATACCTTGGAGTGTTTAGCACACCCCACCATTGGCTCCCTTCTATATAAATGTCTAGTATGAGGTCACCCCGCACTCGCTCAAAGGGGAGCAATCAATGTATTTGTTGTCTTTGTAGTTCAAGACTATTTCTATGACGTCTAAGTATCTGTATGAAGACTTTATAGCGATATACTGACCTCGAAACTGTTCGCCTATATTCTCTAGGTTATTTATATTATTTTTCTTAGAGATGATATTTCTTAACTAAGCTACCGTCAAAGGCTGTCAACCAATGGACCAGGAGGACATCATTAATGCGGTCCGAGACACGGGAAGGGCATGAGATTGTGACAACTATTAGTCCATGTCATTCAGTCGGGTGAAACATGGGAGTTAAAATAGGTGCAGCCAGAAACAAGAGGCTTAGTGGATGCATATCCTAAAAGAGGACTTATCAATTAACTCAGAGCTGGAGTTATCAGTCACTGGATCCTGCAGGACATGATGAAGAGGGGATCTGAGCACCTATGGTCATGTTCAGAGAGCAATCGCGTTAACCCACGAATAACTCAATAACTAAATAACTCATTGCTAAGGTTTACGTGTTCGCTAACATCACATATCAATCCTACAACAGAACTTTAGTAGGTTAATAAATTCCTAAATAGACTGGAGGCGAAGACGCGCCTCTCAGCACCAGAGCTGAAAGTTGTCAGCGACCCATAGTTGATGGCTTGTGCCAGGATTGGTGAACCAAAACCATCCAGACCCTGCTCCACCTCTCCGTGGTGCCTCCAGTAACAGACTAACCTGTCTAGTCTGGCCAAGCGAGCAGGGATCGAAGAGGGAAGACAACCCGTACTCAAAAATGTCGTGATGAAGTCGGATGTGTTGGGCCGAAAGGCGAAAATATAACAGTTATACTGCAAACCACAACATAACGTAGAATCGTCCACTACGTCCTTGTAAGGGCGGATGATGAAGAGGAATATTCTAGTCTACTACGATACTCTAGAATACTTTAGTCGTCGGGCGAACGCAACCAACCAAATAGACTGACAGTTAATCTGAAGTAAATGACTTTTAGAAGTCACTCTTTGCAGATGTAGAACACAATGCTTTGTAATGGCTATTGTGAAGGCAAAGTATGTAAATTACCAAAAAAACAATTCAATGACTGATCCATATTTCTTTCTGCACTTGTCTTGTATTAATAGACAATCACATTCTTAATGATCATTGTGACGTAAATCCTCTTCAACAAGTTTTATTTCAGAGTTCAAAGTTAAATCTGTTTAAACTTACATTCTACATATCATTATATCTATAGTAGACTGGAAATAATGGCAAAGAAATAAATATTTCTTATTGGAGAAATTCTGAGACAAGAGGCAAACATAAATTATAAAGGAAAGCAAGTAATTTACAAGTACTCAAAAAAAGTTCACAAGCAACAACAGCAAACATAAACAATTAGCAGCTGATGACAGGATTCAAACCAACGTTATGTGGTTCAGTTCTACAACCTGTGGCACAAAGTTCCATCCTACAAACTGTGGTGCATAGTTCTATTCTACAACCTGTGGTAATTGTTCTATTTTACAAACTGTGGTACAAAGTTCCATTCTAAAAACTGTGGTACTTTGTTCTATTCTACAACCTGTGGTACATAGTTCTATTCTACAACCCGTGTACAAAGTTCATTCTACAACCTGTGGTACAAAGTTCATTCTACAAACTGTGGTACATTGTTCTATTCTACAACCTGAGGTGCAAAGTTCATTCTACAAACTGTGGTACATTGTTCTATTCTACAACCTGTGGTACAAAGTTCATTCTACAAACTGTGGTACATTGTTCTAATCTTCAACATGTGGTACATAGTTCTATTCTACAACCTGTGGTACAAAGATCATTCTGCAAACTGTGGTACATTGTTCTATTCTACAACCTGTGGTACAAAGTTCATTCTACAAACTGTGGTACATTGTTCTATCCTACAACCTGAGGTACACAGTTCATTCTACAAACTGTGATACATTGTTCTATGCTACAATCTGAGATACAAAGTTCATTCTACAAACTGTGGTACATAGTTCTAATCTTCAACATGTGGTACATAGTTCTATTCTGCAACCTGTGATAATTGTTCTATTCTACAACCTGTGGTACATAGCTCTATTTTACAACCACCTTCACTCTTTGGGGTAAAGTTTTATTTTTTTTACCAATTATTCTACAAGAATGTTTCCTCTTATCATCTTTGTCATTATTTTCTCTTGTACTACCTCGGGTGTTAAAGAGGAGGCAAAGATCTACCTCTAGTTCTGGCATCCTCAGTCAACACCATTGTCATCTGTTACTTTTCTCAAAGTTTGCATGACGTTGGGGGCCTTGGTAGCCTAGTTGGGAAAACCACTCGACTGGGCTACCAAAGTTCGGACAACCCGTGTTCGATTCCCGATGGGAGTAGTGTGAACTGTACTCGTGGTTGGAAAAAAAATACCCCCACGATCGACCCAGCCGTTGGCAGAAATGGGCACCAGGGTATTACTCTGAGAAGGTGAGGAATATCGCCTCGCATTGTGAGTTTCGATGCTTGAAGCGACACTATCCAGAATTCTCCGAACACTTCTGGATAGGCGGCTGAGAGCATATGGGTGGAAACTCGCGTGCTAAGACGCCGGTTCAAGTCTCGTACTTTACCTTTACCTTGTATGATGTTGCCACTCCATCTGCCTCTGCATCAGGCTCTTTATAAATTACTTGAATTGAGTTGTGAACAGATTCACAGTTGCTTGGTCCTTCCCAACAGATGATATAATGTTTGCTTGAGATATTGAGTTATTTGCGGGTCATCATCATTGCACTCCGAACATGTTCATAGGTGCTCATATCCCTTCCTCAGCAAGTCTCGAAGTGTCCAGAGACTGATGACTCCAGTTCTGTGTTGGTTGATTAATCTTCTTACACGCTCACTACGTTTATTGTTTCTGGCTGTGCCCATCTTAACTCCCATCTCTTTCATCCAAAGGAGTGACGTGGACTCAAGGTTGTCGAAGTCCTGTGTCCTTCCCACTTCCCGGAGGGCATTGATGATGTCCGCCCAATCCATTGGTTGACCGTCCCCAATGATAGCCCAGCTAGCCAACATGTCTGCTCTTTCATTTCCCCGTACTCTCGCGTGTCCTGGAACATAGACAAAGGAGACCTTTCATATTTTTGACTTCTGCAATGACTCTAACCATTGCTTACGTACAGAGCCCACCTCCACTTAATTTTTTTATCATACTCATCGAATCACTCAGTATACAGGCGTGGGTGTAGACTTGTGACTCTAAAACAATGTTTGCTTGCTAGTAGTCATTAAGTCAACTATCCTACTGGTGCTCAGCTAATCAATTCAGAGGAAGAGGTATGTTTACAGCACTCGGAAAAAACGACAAATAATCAACAACAGGAAAAAAAAACAACAAAGAACAATATATGGTCCGAAGCAGGATCGAACCCGTACTCTCTTTAGAGAGTTACAATGAGTGGGTGGGGCTTTACTTTTACTAGGTAACTTAACTTTAGTTAGTCGAGTTGGCAATGTTCCCTAGCGTTTGGCTTCTCGTGGCAAGGCGCTGTGCCAAGGAGTTTGGGTTCGATCCTGCTTCAGACCATATATTGTTCTTTGTTTTGTTTTTTTCTGTTGTTATTATTTGTCATTTTTTCAGAGTGCTGTAAACAAACTTCTTCTTCTGAATTGATTCGTTGATTATCACCTCGGAAGTTTCCCTCTATAATAATATTCATTTATTATTATTTGTCTCATGCTCATAGTCATTCAGCTTTGACCTCTGACGTCTCAATTTTGATGAATCCTAGCCCTCGCATGCCAGATTACTCACTTCATACTAATAGGGAATTAGTAAAACCCATCCAGGGTACTGTTGCATATTGATTGCGCTAACTAGACTCATGATTCCTAGAGTCTCACGCCCCATCCACTCATTGTCACTCTCTAAAGAACAATCTCAGGGCGGCTTCAATAAATATTTCGTTCCCATAGTCTAATGTTTCCTTTACTCGTGCCCTGAAGCAGATCTATATAAATTCTTTTATTGCTTTGAACTTAATAGTGACCAGGGCAGGAGTAGATTAACTTCATTTTTTTTATTTCAAAGGTCTCCTGATGTCCAGTCCATTGAAGCCAATCATTCTGTACACTAAATAGTATGGACTCTTTATATTTCCTTGTATTCGGAATAAATGTCTCTCTCTCTCTCTCTCTCTCTTACTGCAACAGATTTATTGAATGTTATTTTTAGGAGAAGTATAAATGGTGACATTTGTGCAAATATTTGGTAGGCCTATATACTTTTGCCAATGGCTAAGAATCATTCCCATAAATGTACAACTACCATTTTTGTAAATTCTTGTTTAATTTGAGTCTACTATTGAAACTTTGACATTTTGCATACATAGGTTAACAAACAGAAATTCATGACAATTATTACCGTACATATCCCAGCATGTTGTTTACTCAAATAATTTGAGAGAATTTGACCTGTAAGATTTTATTGTACTATGAGATCAAAACACCAAATTTTCTTCATATTATTGCTCTTCAGGTCAACACATTCAACAGTTTTATTAAATTGTCTGTCAGTGAGGTTTAAAATGTCTGGCTTCTTGAATATAGCCTCGATATAGTGCCATAATGTGATAGGTAGTAAGCAGGTATTGGGAAAGCTTGTTTTTACTTAACATAAAACTAGACTGTTTTTTGTATGAACACAAAAAGAAAGACTTGTGTTCTCACAACATGATGAAAGATTTGTATCTCCACACAAAAAAGTAGCAAGACTTTTATCAAAACAACAATAAGAAAGACTTATGTCAAAACAACAATAAGAAAGACTTATGTCAACACAATAAGAAGAGAGACCTGTATCATCAAACAAGAAAAAAGACATTAACCTGCACAAGATGATCTTGGTGTATCCATACAACAAGAAGGAATATGTATGTCTACACAGCAAGAAGGAAGACATGTATCATGATATTAAACCTGATTTCACATATTTTTTTTTTCCATTATTTAAAAACTGATTGCTTTTCTGAACATCAAGTAACATCGATCAGTGATTTATATGATTTACTTGCCATTTGTAACAACTAACATATTTATTTAAAACTGTACAATGATATATTCCCCTACTTTGTTCAAATATTCTATGAAAAAAATGATCAACTGTGAGTATACAAAATATAATGAAAAAAGTGAATGCTTTTTTTTTCAAAACTGAAAATCACTAGACAAAACAAAAAGTCTTCATTTATATTAATATCCATTCTTGCCCCCAAAAAATGATTCTGCTCTTCTGCATGTTTGTAAAACACGCACACACACTCAAGCACACACACATATATGCTGCTGAAGACCTATGGTTCCTAATTTGTGGCCTTATAAGGGTGTTATGTTTGAAGAATCAAGAGCAGTATATCTTGTTCTAGTATATAATATGATAACGGCAGTACTCAAATAGAGTCTGTTAATGGTAATACATTTTTTTTGCAGAACGATCTCAAGAGTACATAACATCATAGCTCCAGTGAGAATCATTCTCTGGGGGTAGCTACAGATTGATGATCAACATTTCAGTGATGGTAGGAATTTAATTTGTTTAAAATATTTAACTTAAGCAGTGACAGGTAAATCAGAACCTGAGGGTAAAATAAAAAGTGGCAGACCAAGAAAAATATTAAAAAGAACATTCAGGTGAGAGGCAATAGCAGCAGGTATCAAACCCCTTGCCAAGATTGAGAGATTCACCCAGACCAGGAATATTTAGTGAGATCCAATGTTGGCACACAACCATCAACAGATACAAGATAAAATGAGAATACTTGATGAGAGATCACAACAGATGGGACTGAAAATAAATGGAGATAAGACTAAAATTATGAGAATTAATGCAGTTAGCAATAACCAAATAAAAATAGAAGAAATACATTTACTAGACGTACAATCTTACATATATTTGGGCAGTAATAAATATAAAGAGGGAGGAACAGAAAATGATACCAAAATAAGGATATCAAAAGCAAGAGGAGCATTTGTTGCACTATGAAACATATGGAAGTCCAAAGAAATTAGGTTAAATACTAAAATAAAAATGTTGAACTCCAATGTTAGGTCAGTCTTATTATATGTCTGTGAAACATGGAGAACAACAAAATTGACAATCATGAAGATACAGACTTTCATTAATGGATGCTTAAGCAGAATGCAATGATGGAAATGGCAGGACAAAATCACTAACATAGAATTATGGAAATGTACCAGTCAAATACCAGTGGATAAAGAGATACAGTGAAGATGATGGTGCTGGATAGGACACACACTGTGAAAGCCAACTGAGAATATTACACAACAGGCCCTTTTTTGGAATCCCCAGGGAAAAGACAAAGAGGAAGATCAAGAAATCCTTGGAGAAGACAGACAGAAGCATAGATGAAGATAATGGGGAAGACATGGAATGATCTTAAAAGAATGACAAGAAACAGAACGACTTGGAAAGTGTTTGTTGAAGACCTATGCTCCACAGGGAGCTGAAAGGAAGAAGAAGAAAAATGTGGGTACTGTGCAAGGTCTGGCATTTTACAACAAATATCATTGGATACAATTTCTGTTATATGTCCCATCTTCCTCTTGAAAAGACAATGGTTAGATTGATAGGTGGATAGATAGACAGGCATGCAGAAGGTGGCATATAAATTGTAGAGAACTGACACCAAAAGAAACTAAAATAAAAGAAATCAACCAAGACTATGTGTCAAGCTATACAAGGAAGAGATGCTGAAAGTGCATTGGTCAAGTGATCAGAATGGAATAAAAAATACTTCTGTGCTAGATCGTCATGGGGAACACTGCATAGTTAAAAGGAAAAACAAGGAAGAACAAAAGAACATCTCATCTGTACAAACAATTAGTAGAGAGAGAGAGAGAGAGATAAACTATGGGTTTAAGAACTAAACAATACCTAGCAGCGAACTGTAAAACATGGAGAGATGTGACTTCTATTCTATTTGCCATCTTCAGCCTGAGAGAGTGTATGTGACCAACTAAGTTCCATCTTCAGCCTGAGAGAAAATGTGTATGACCAACTAAGTACCATCTTCAGCCTGAGAGAGTGTATATGACCAACTAAGTGCCATCTTCAGCCTGAGAGAAAATGTGTGTGACCAACTAAGTACCATCTTCAGCCTGAGAGAGTGTATGTGACCAACTAAGTACCATCTTCAGCCTGAGAGAAAATGTGTGTGACCAACTAAGTACCATCTTCAGCCTGAGAGAGAAAATGTGTGTGACCAACTAAGTACCATCTTCAGCCTGAGAGAAAATGTGTGTGACCAACTAAGTGCCATCTTCAGCCTGAGAGAAAATGTGTGTGACCAACTAAGTACCGTCTTCAGCCTGAGAGAGTTTATGTGACCAACTAAGTGCCATCTTCAGCCTGAGAGAAAATGTGTGTGACCAACTAAGTACCATCTTCAGCCTGAGAGAAAATGTGTGTGACCAACTAAGTGCCATCTTCAGCCTGAGAGAAAATGTGTGTGACCAACTAAGTACCATCTTCAGCCTGAGAGAGTGTATGTGACCAACTAAGTACCATCTTCAGCCTGAGAGAAAATGTGTGTGACCAACTAAGTACCATCTTCAGCCTGAGAGAGAAAATGTGTGTGACCAACTAAGTACCATCTTCAGCCTGAGAGAAAATGTGTGTGACCAACTAAGTGCCATCTTCAGCCTGAGAGAAAATGTGTGTGACCAACTAAGTACCATCTTCAGCCTGAGAGAGTTTATGTGACCAACTAAGTGCCATCTTCAGCCTGAGAGAAAATGTGTGTGACCAACTAAGTACCATCTTCAGCCTGAGAGAGTGTGTGTGACCAACTAAGTGCCACCTTCAGCCTGAGAGAGTGTGTGTGACCAACTAAGTACCTTCTTGAGCCTGAGAAAATGTGTGTGACAACTAAGTACCATCTTCAGCCTGAGAGAAAATGTGTGTGACCAACTAAGTGCCATCTTCAGCCTGAGAGAAAATGTGTGTGACCAACTAAGTGCCATCTTCAGCCTGAGAGAAAATGTGTGTGACCAACTAAGTACCTTCTTGAGCCTGAGAGAGTGTGTGTGACCAACTAAGTACCATCTTCAGCCTGAGAGAGTGTGTGTGTGACCAATTAAGTACCATCTTCAGCCTGAGAGAAAATGTGTGTGACCAACTAAGTACCATCTTCAGCCTGAGAGAGTGTGTGTGACCAACTAAGTGCCACCTTCAGCCTGAGAGAGTGTGTGTGACCAACTAAGTACCTTCTTGAGCCTGAGAAAATGTGTGTGACCAACTAAGTACCATCTTCAGCCTGAGAGAGAAAATGTGTGTGACCAACTAAGTACCATCTTCAGCCTGAGAGAGTGTGTGTGACTAACTAAGTGGTATACAACCTACTCTTTTTTTATTTGCAACAATCAAGGTACCTTTAAATGCACAACTTGAACACACAACATTTGCTTCTCATCATCTGTTTCTATCTGAACTAAAAGCCCTATCTCACCTACTATCAGGTCAGAGGTTCCCCCACCCCCTATAACAAAAATATTGTGATCAATCCACATAAGATTCCATCTGAATATTTTTTAATTGAAGCAATCACCCAAATGAAATACTTGGGCACAATAATAACATCAGATGGAAGATGCAGCACAGAAATAAAAAGTAGAATAGTTCTGGCCAAAACAGCATTTCAGAAAATGAAAAATATCTTATACAACAAATCTATGTCAATAGAAATGAGAAAGAGAGTTCAGCTGTACTATATAGAACCAATTCTGACCTATGGAAACGGATCATGGACAGTAGACAAACAAATGAAAAGACAATTAGAGGCCAACAGAGATGGGATTTTTCAGAAGAATGTTGAAAGTTCCCTGGACAGCTGAAAAGACCAATGAGGAAGTTCTCAAAGAGGTCAACACAAAAATGGAGCTCCTAAAAAACATCAGAAAGAAACAATCAACATTTTTCGGGCACATCATGAGAAGAGGAAAGTTGGAATACTTGGTTACAACTGGCAAAATAAATGGAAAGAGAGATCGCAGACGACAAAGAGAGAAATTACTGGATAGCTTGGTGGTGGGACATGATCGCCTATGCCAACTGGTGTGGCACATGATGATAATGAATCACCAAAACCTCAATGCTACAGTGGCACACATAATCATACATACTCAAAGGTGAATTTCCTTTACTGGATAATTGACACACTGTCTCACTACATTCTCTGAATTTATATTGCTTTTAGTTCTCATGTTCTATCATGAATGTTTTATGAGAGTGATGTGTGGTATGAAACAAAAGCTGTCACATGCAGATGACAATACACAATCAAAGATGATTTTAATAGACTGACTTCACAGACATAATTGTCATTATGGACCCTCAACCAATGCTGTGAATGTTACTGAACAGATACTTCCAATGAGTCAAATATAATATATATATATATATATGAGCTACAAATCTTAAAAAAAAACTTGTGTGGATATTTGCTCAAATCATATGAATTTCATGGCATGACAATGAAAGAGCAGATATTTCGGTCTTATATGTGATTGTGTGTTACCGGGGCCTCATTATGAGGGAAGTAAAGAATAGTGACACTGTGACCTTCCAGGCATGTCGTATGAGGCGACTAAGGAGGTTGATCGATGGCTTGACAAGCTGTCATTGTAAAAAGTATTGTTATGGAAACAGCGCCATATATTTTAGAGCAGTGATCTCTGCAATATGTGCCGCTTTGGCACGCAAGGTTTCTGATTTTGAGATTGTGGCTCTGCCCTATGTGCCGTCTTCGGCTCGAAAGGACAATAGATATGTGATTGGATGTTGGAATTTTACTTCGCTGTCAGTGAGGATGCTGTCTTAAATCTTCAGCAGTTTGGAATATTATATTGAAAAGTAAGAATGACATCCTACAAGGGCAACTAGATATGTACACTAAACTGCTGAAACTATCAGTGTACACACTTCATCATCTGTTAAAAGTGACTGGGCACCTATGGGAGTGCTAAGATATCTATTCTAAGAACAAGGAACAAGAATGATAACATCTCAAGACATGAAGGGCAGAAATGCCCTGGAATTAGAGAAATATCAGGAAGATTAACTGCATTGAAATAGACATTCATTGAATCAGTCAAAATTATTAACAAAACCATTCATGATTCCAACATATTTTGAGCAATTTTGCAAAGTTCTGAACAATTATGAGCATAAAAGTTTGCTACATCTCAAATTTGCCATTCATCTTCTTCCCATATTTATTTCCTCCTATACTCTTTTGTGTGTTGGGCGAGATACAAAGTTCTATCATTCTCTTCTGATGTGACTTCACCTATTGTCATATTATTTTGCTGTTGAGTTTCCTGTTTATTCTCATCACTCCATCTTACTCAGGTCTGTCTTGAACTATGTGCCTCTTTTATCTCTCTTTATTTGCCTTAAATGGTATGAAGACATTCTCTCCAAGTGGGAAAGCCATTGTATTTGTTGTCTCTGTATGTAGCTCAGGATGGATTTTATGCAGATTCTTATCTTATGGTCTTATTTCTATTTTCACTTCTTCTGGCTACTTTATTGAAAGGTTCAATCATTCTGTTGTCTATTGAATGTCCATGTTTGGCACTGATAGTATTTTGAGAAATAAAATACTTTACATAAGAGGTTTTGTAGCTTGCATCAAATAACAATGTTGTTTTTTATCATTTATTAGAATTTGGAGATGAGATCAGACTAATTCTCATCAGGCATCAATTTCATCTCTGCGATTGCTTCATTTTCTCTTTAGTAAAAATTTGTCTATGTGTCAAATATATTCTGCCATCTACATTTCCTCAAATTAGATCTCCATTAAGAAAATGTTTAACTTTAATCAAAATTGAGGAATGATAAAAGCTCAATTATGGCTTAATTGTCAATCAGTTTAAACCAATCTGATCATTTCCAAATCTCACACAATTTCAAAAATAAAAAAAAAAAGTTTACTTTTAATGAAGAAATCATTTAGGTCTGAAATTTTAATGAACATATTATTTATATCTAATATTTTAATGAACATATTATTTATATCTAATATTTTAATTCCATTTTTTTTTCGTTCTCCAGCTTCACCAATACTATAACCAATGATGGAATATGTAAAATTGAAATAAACAAAAAAATAGGTATGGCAAAAAAATTAATTTTAATGCCATGAAAAATATACTAACAACAAAACAAATAGCAGTAGGGCTGAAGCTAAGAATAGCAAAATGTTACATCTTCTCAATATTCCTGTATGGTGCAGAAACATGGACATTAGGCAAGAAAACAGAAAATTGAAGCCTTTGAAATGTGGATTTCTAGAAGAATAGGTAGAATTGCATGGAAAAAAAAGAAAACAAATGATGAAGTTTTAAAACAACTAAAAATAAAAAGAGAACTACTAAGTACAATTAAGACAAGACAAATGAAATTTTTGAGGCACGTTAAAAGACACAACAGCCTACTAAAAGTAATATTGGAAGGGAAAATACAAGGTAAAAGAGGCAGAGGCAGACCAAAACTAACATGGACAAGTAACATCAAAAGATGGACAAGTCAACCTATGACAATCTGCACCATCAAAGCAGGAGACAGAGTAGAATGGCGATCCATGGTAGCCAACCTTCGTTGCGGAGATGGCACTCGATAATGATGATGATGATGATAAGCTTCACCTCTGGTGAAGTCCCTAGAGACTAGACACTGAATTTTGTGTGTTGATCCATTTTTCTCTGGCAGCCATGTGCACAGGCAGATAACTCTGTCTTCGGAAGGTACTTATATTTTTTCTGTTGATGAGTAATTGACGTTTCAAACCGGGCCTCGCTTCTTAGAGAGAAATCAGAAATTAAATCCCAACTGGTGCAATCAGGATTTGAACTCACAACCTCTCTGTTTCAAGGCCAGCATCTTGCCTCCAGATCAACCAGTCTCCTAATTTTCTGTGAATACTTTCTTGTTCTGTTCCAATCCAGAACTATGTCAGAGATTCAATTTTATTTAACATAATGAATTACAAAGCCAAGCTTATAGCATTAGAGAAAAATAATCTCAATAACCACACACTTTAAACTGGCTGACTCAGTAATTAATGAAACAGCCCTCTTCAAATTTCTTGACGAACCTTAAGTGCAGGTTTTTCTGAACTATCGAATGCAACTTCATCTTCTTTTCCTTTATCCTATAACTCTCAGGATCATTGGGGTACTACTGATAGACTTCATCAACCTTCTCCATTTATTTCTATCCTCAATTATTTCTTCAAATGTACTATCAACCCTTACGTATGCGTGTGAAAGCTGGAAACAACAAGAGATATAGAAACAAAGTTGAACGCATTCGAAAATAAATGTCTAAGGAAAATACTTGGTATAGAATGGAACGAATTCAAAACAAACGAGGAAATTAGAGAAATCGCCAATCAACCACTAATATCTTCAGTAATAAAGAAAAGACAATGGTCATACGTTGGACATGTGATGAGAAGAGATAATAATCGAATAGCAAAGCAAGCCCTCATATGGGAAACAACAGGTAAAAGAAAAAGAGGAAGACCCAGGGAGACACTGAGAAGAACATTGATGAGAGAGGCAAGAGCAGCAGGAATTGGCTCCCTCAATGAGATAGAACTGCTTGCACAGAACAGAGACAGATGGCGAGATTTGATAAAATATCTTTAAAAGAAAACTGCTAGAACATAAATTCATATAGGAGAAGGTGTATCTTGGTCTACGCCCTATGGGCCGGTTACGGCTCGAAAGGTCAATAGATAGATAGAATTATTTCTTGGGACCCTCTGAAGCCACGGTTTGTCCATTCTTTGATATTAGCTTCCCATCCCCTTATTTGTCTACCTCTTCTTCTTTCTCCTTTCACAGTTCCTTACAGAATGGTCTTTAGACAACTATAAAATCATCCATTTGTAATAATAACATCTGTGAAAACAATTATCTGCTCTCTACAGTCTATAAATGGGAGCCGCGAAAGCTCAGTGGTTAGTGAACTGGACTATAAAGGACAAGAGTTATGGTTCGATTCCAATCGACGGCTTCCGGTTCACCCAGCCTTTAATGGGTACCAGATTTTTTTCTGGGAAAGTAAAGCGGCACGGGCGTAATACTGACCACATTATCTCAAAAATCATGTGCCAAAGGTCTATAAAATCTATGGTCACTAACACCATATCCTGTGTGTTACCGGGGCCTCATTATGAGGGAGGTAAAGAATAGTAACACTGTTTCCTTCCAGGCATGTCGTAAGAGGCGACTAAGGAGATTGATTGATGGCTTGACAAGCTGTCATTGTAAAAAGTATTGTTATGGAAACAGTGCCATAGATTTTAGAGCAGTGATCTCTGCAATATGTACCATTTTGGCACGCAAGGTTTCTGTTTTTGAAATTGTGGTTCTGCCCTATGTGCTGTCTTTTGCTCGAAAGGACAATAGATAGAGATAGATAGAACACCATATTCCCTATATGCCACTTGGCGTGACGGGGGTACTTTACTTAATTTACTTTTACTGTCTATAAATGTAAGTACATGAACCATTTATAAAATGTAGAATCAGAATTCATAATGCAATATTCATCTACTAAACCTGACCTACCAAGGCTTGTAGTGAAATACAGCACCAGTCTTCTTATAAATTAATTAATTTTGAAGAAAACTTTACCATCTGGACATTGTCAAATTAAAATTTAATTGCTTTTATACATACTTATATATATTTATCATTACTATGTATTGTACATACATATATACATACACATATATTTATACGAGAAAGACAGTTATGTACATTTCAGTCAGAGTTCATATTATAATAATTATAAATTTGAATGCAAAACCCAATAAAAAATAATGTAATGTTTTATTTCTTTCTTTACAAGTTTACAAATTTGAACACCTTCTGTGAGCAGCTGTAAATAAATATTTGATGCAGTTGAAACTTTTACATTTTCAATTGAGTGTTTGGGGTGTGGGTTAATCAAAACTATTGTTGATACATGATTATTAAAGGTTAACAAAAGTCATTGCTCATGAGCATGCCTAGAAAGAACATATAGAAGTCAAAATAATTGCTTTAACATTGAATTTTCATTGCTTTAAAAAATACATTTCATCAAGAAATGGAAATTATCATTTAACATTTATTTTCACAATTCATTATCACCATATTGTAAATTTTCAAACAAATATATTTACCAGGTAGACAGTTTTAGTCTATTTTTTATGCTGGAAAAATTAATATGAAGGGAGACAGCATGAACGAGGCTATTTGTGTAAAACATACCATGTAGCCACAGACTTTCTTTGATTGGTCAGCATGTCTTTCCAGTGACCTTGCTCTTCACCAGCTTCCCCAATGAAACATCTGCCCAGCATCTCACCATGACCAATCAAATCGTGGTCCATCACACTAATCTCTAAGGTGACCTTGGGTAATATTTCTGCAGGGACATTAAAGGCCAGTGCTTCATTCCACGCTGGATTAGAGGAGCCTCTCTTGACAGATGTTTTTTTTCTCTTGACTTTTCTACCATCGACCATTAAGGACACACGTACAAATGGATCTGAAGATATAAAGATAATGAATCTATGGAAATAGAGATATTGGATCCATAAGTATGGAGACAAATCCACAATTAAATATACATGGGCAGACAGAGACCGACAGATAGACAGACAGACAGACAGACAGAGACAGACAGAAACTGACAGAGACAGACAGACAAACTTGGACAGACAGACAAACATAGACTGACAGAGACAGACAGATAGACAGACAGACTGAGACTGACAGACAGACAGACAAACATAGACAGACAGACAAACATAGACTGACAGAGACAGACAGAGACTGACAGAGACAGACAGAGATAAACAGAGACAGACAGAGACAAACACAGACTGACAGAGACAGACAGATTGACAGAGACTGACAGAGATTGACAGAGACTGACAGAGATTGACAGAGACTGACATAGAAGGACAGATAGACAGACAGAGACATCCAGAGAGAGACAGACAGAGTCAAACAGAGACAGATAAAACAAGGTCAGAAGCAAATTTAAAGATAAAGTATCTTCAGAATGCAAAGCAAATTCAGAAGATAAAACATAGAATGTGATTCACTTTTTGCAGATGATCAAAGATTAATAATGAAAAAGAAAATAAATGAACACTATACATTTGTATAGGGAGACGCGATAGCTCAGTGGTTAGTGAACTGGACTACAAAGGACAAGAGGTAGGTTCAATCCCAACCGACGGCTTCCGGGTTCACCCAGCCTTTAATGGGTACCAGATTTTTTTCTGGGAAAGTAAAGCAGCACGGGCGTATTACCGACCACATTATCCCAAAAATCATGTTCTGAAGGTCTGTAAATTTATGGTCACTAACACCATATTCCCTATACACCACTTGGCTTGACTTGGCTTGATACTTTACTTTTTTTTTTTATACATTTGTATAGCACAGAATGAATTCAAAACAAACGAGGAAATTAGAGATATCACCAATCAACCACTAATATCATCAGTAATCAAGAAAAGACAATGGACATATAGGACATTTGATGGAAGAGATGAGAATCGAATAGCAAAGCATGCCCTCATGTGGGAAACAAAAGGTAGGAGGAAACGAGGGTGACCCAGAGAAACATTGAGAAGGAAATTGACCAGAGAGGCAAAGGTCGCAGGAATTGGCTCTCTCAATGAGATCGAGATGCTTGCACAGAATAGAGACAAATGGCGAGATTTGATAACAAATCTTTGCAAGGATTGAGACTGCTAGAAAGAAAATTGCAAATTAGGGAAAGAGTATCTGGGTCTATGCCCTATGGGCCAGTTATGGCTCGAAAGGAAGGAAGGAAGGAAGGAAGGAAGGAAGGAAGGAAGGAAGGAAGGAAGGAAGGAAGGGAGGAAGGGAGGGAGGGAGGGAGGGAGGGAGGGAGGGAGGGAGGGAAGGAAGGGAGGGAGGGAGGGAGGGAGGGAGGGAAGGAAGGGAGGGAAGGAAGGAAGGGAGGGAGGGAAGGAGGTAGGTAGGTAGGTAAGTAGGTATGTGCAGCCTGAAAATTAGAACATTATCAACAGAAACTAATGAGATTTGTAGATAGTTATAGTTGTAGTTATTCGAAGGTCCCAGTATCACTACAAACAAATGAAAATCCATAACTGCTCAACCGTCTGTGCCAGTGGAATCATCCGAATTAACGTCTCATCGAATATCCAAAGAAAGAAAAGCAGCTGCAGTCCCCATCCTAGCAAACACAGCACATGTCAAAAGACATAAGGCATATCAGCACTGAAAGTCAACACAGCTGAACTGCCCTTCGTCATACGATATTATCATTCATTGTAAGCAATTGAAATATAGAAACACCATCCGGATGAAAAGCACAGCGCGTAGTGTGCGCAGAGCACTAAACTCGGTAGCTTTGTCAGCAAACTGGATTTGGAATACAAGGAAACTGCAACAAGGAGCACTTTTCAGACAGTGCCTCAATGGCTCCTGCTGCCTATCTGCCATATTGACCAGAAGTCCTGTAGTTCATACTGCCCACATAACATTCTGTCAATATCATAACAATGACAGCATACTAATTAGGTTCCAGAATACAAGTATCCTGAAAACATTTTCACAATCTATAGATAAAATTGCTTAAAGTGGTCAGTGACTCATAGCTGACTGCTTGTGTCCAGATCAGGAATCAATAGATGTTTAAGAAGCTGCTTTACCTCCCATGAGAGAGTTCTAGAAACAGACTAACCAGCTCTAAGCAAGCTAGTAGGAAATGAGAAGGAAGGCACCCACTACCCAAAAATGACATATTGATGTTGGATATACTGGGCAAGAAGGTGTAGACATCACAACTTACTGCAAATCACATTATAACATGCCTATTCTATTCTATCCATGGAATCACTTTCACTGCAGCTGAGAATTTCCCATATCCACTCCATTTCATGTGACCGAATTGATAAATTCTCTTGACATGTTTTACTTTCATGTATGCCTTATTTGGCTGCATAGGTGATAGTTCCAAATGACATCACTGAAAAGAGAGTACCTAGTCACTTCACTACTCCAGTGCATTCAAATGAAAAATAACCCACATCAAAAACAGTCAAGCATCCAAAAGACAGTATTATTTGGTTATTTGGTTATGGAAGGCCCCTGTATCACTGCAAACAAATGAAAATCCATAATTGCTTAACTGCCCGTGCCAGCGGAATCATCCGAATTAATATCTCATCTCCCAAACAAAGAAAGGTAACTGTGGTCCCCATCGTAGCAGTCTCAGCACACGCCAAAAGACATAAGGTGAAACCGCGCAGAAAGTGAACACAGCCAACTGTTCCCTGTCAAACGATATCATCATTAGTCATAAACAATTGGAATATCGAAACATGATCAAAACGGATGAGACACACAGCTCACGGTGTGCACAGAGCACTTAATTCAGTAGCTCCTGCAACATGCCGGACTTGGAATATGAGGAAACTGCAACAAGGAACACTTTTCATACATACCTTCAATTGTTCCCGCCGCCTATCCACCATATACCGGAAGTTCACATCCTCTTGAAAATGATGATCATCGTATTTTTTAAAAATGTATAGCACTTGATGATGTTAGGCCATCGTTGTTGACTCCAATTCCGAACATATAGACACACAGTTAGTCATCAGATTATCCCCGTCGCACATCAAACAACAGACCATAAGATTAGCGTATGGCTGGTCTAGGGATGTACGATGAGCCATTACAATGAGACAGTATTAGTGAATGCACTCTCTCATGATCCAGCGAATGTGGATGCTATCCATTTTTCCAGAAGGCTAGACAAAATGTCTACAATAAATGTTATGCCCTTTTAACTGCAGCTAATGAAGATGAATGATTGTTCAAAGAATGACTGCAGCAGCAGCAAAATAAGATGATAAATAGAGAAATTGAAACAAGATATTGGAAGGTCAATGTTAATGACATACCAATTGCCAATGTTACTCAAGTATCAAAATGATAACTGAGAGAAAAACAAATGATAAATAATATTTTTTTTTAGTTTTCTCTGATATCAGATTCAAATCTAAGATGTAAGAAAGAAACATCACAGCAAGTGAGATAAAATGCACAAATCAAAACCTGTCACATTTAGATAGCATAAATCAAAATCTGTTACATATAATTAGCACAAAACAAATTAAAACCTGTTATATTTCTTGATTGTTTCTTAAAGAACAAGGAATTAATGATAATTTTGCAGTCACAGTATCAAACAAATACCAAGTTCTTCAACAAATAAATATAGAAGATCTTTGGAAATAAGTAAAAGATATATGGAAAGAGACATGTGAAGAAACGCTGGGGAAAAGAGAACGCCAGAATAAGGCATGGATGACAGCAGAGACCCTGAATAAAATTAAAGAAAGAAAGAATAAGAAAGCAGACATAAACAAAAGCAAAATGAGAAGTAATAAAGCCAAGACACAGGAAATTTACACAGATGAACAAAGAAATAAGAAGATGTATTAAAAGGGATAAGAGGAAATATATAGATGAACTAGCTAAAGTGGCAGAGGAAGCTGCAAATAAAGGGAATATGGAAGAACTGTACAACAGCACAAAGAAATTAAGTGGAAAAGACAAACAGATCAATCCCTTTATTAAAGATAAGAAAGGAAATCTGCTTAGTAATATAAGGGAACAAATGGAGAGCTGGAAAAAGCACTTTGAAGAACTTTTGAACAGACCTGGCCCAAATAACCCTCCAGATATACTACCAGCAGAAGAAGAGTTATACGTTAACTGTGGAAAACTAAGCAAAGAAGAAATAATGAAAGTCATCAAGCTATTTACAAATGGTAAAGCCACAGGACTAGATGAAATTCCTTCGAAAACCATCAAAGCGGATATTAACACCTCTACCAAGATATTACATAATCTATTGGATAAAATTTGGGAGAGGGAAGAAATACCTAAAGACTGGAAAGAAGGTTATATGATCAAGCTACCAAAGAAAGGAAGTTTACAGGTGTGCACAAATTATAGGGGAATTATGCCACTATCAGTGCCAGGAAATATATTATGCAGAATCATTCTGAAGAGACTAAAAGAGACCATTGAGAAACATTTGAAAGATGAACAAGCAGGTTTTAGGAAGAACAGATCATGTGCTGATCAAATAACTACTCTACATATAATAGTTGAACAAAGTTTAGAACTACAGTCTCCACATTATATTGGATTCATAGATTACGAAGATGCATTTGATAGTTTAAACAGAGGAATGCTTTGGAAGTTGCTGAGTCATTACGGAATCTCCAAAAAGTTTATTAACCTGATAAGAACATTGTATGAAGGAACGAAATGTAGTGTGGTACACGAAGGACAGCTTACAGAAGCATTTGAAATTAGAACAGGAGTAAGACAGGGATGCCTTCCATCTCCATTTCTCTTTCTACTGGCCATAGATTGGATTATGAAAATAACTCAAAACAACAGAAATGGAATCCTGTGGTCACTGACCAAGCAACTTGATGATTTAGACTTTGCTGATGACATAGCTCTCCTATCACACAACCATCAACAGATGCAAGACAAGATGAGCATACTGGATGAGAGATCAAAGCAGATGGGACTGAAAATAAATAGAGATAAGTCCAAATTTATGATAGTTAATGCAGTTGGCAATAACCAAATGAAAATAGGAGAAATACCTCTACTAGATGTGCAATCTTACATATATCTGGGCAGTAATATAGACAAAGAGGGAGGAACAGAAAATGATACCAGAATAAGGATATCAAAAGCAAGAGGAGCATTCGTTGCACTGTGAAACATATGTAAGCCCAGGGAAATTAGGTTAAATACTAAAATAAAAAGGGTGTCCGGTTAGCGCAATCGATAGGCGGTTGGCTTACCACGGCAACAGCCGGGGTTCGTACCCTGGTGAGGACACCTGGGTTTTACTAATTCCCTAAAAATTAGTGGGAGCCGCGATAGCTCGATAGTGAACTGGACTACTACGGACAAGGGGTAGGGTTCGATCCCAACCGACGGCTCCGGGTTCACCCAGCCTTAAATGGGTACCGGATTTTTTCTGGGAAAGTAAAAGCAGCACGGGCGTAATACCGACCACATTACCCCAAAAATCATGTGCTGAAGGTCTGTAAAATATAGGGTCACTAACACCATATTTCCCTATACGCCACTCGGCGTGACGGGGGGTACTTTACTTTACTTTACTTTACTAAAATAAAAATGTTCAACTCCAATGTTATGTCAGTCTTATTATATGGCTGTGAAGCAAGGAGATCAACAAAAATGACAATCATGAAGATACAGACTTTCATTAATGAATGCTGACACAGAATAGAAGAATGGAAATGGCAGGACAAAATCACTAACATAGAATTATGGAAATGTACCAGTCAAATACCAGTGGATAAAGCGATACAGCGAAGATGATGGCACTGGATAGGACACACACTACGGAAGCCAACTGTGAGTATTACACAACAGGCCCTTTTTTGGAATCCCCAGGGAAAAAGACAAAGAGGAAGACCAAGGAATTCTTGGAGAAGACAGATAGAAGCAGAGATGAAGATGATGGGGAAGACATGGACTGATCTTAAAAGAACAGCAAGAAACAGAAAGGTTTGGAAAGTGTTTGTTGAAGACCTATGCTCCACAGGGAGCTGAAAGGTATGAGAAGATATTTCTTGATTCTTCATTATCCTGTCAGCACTGCTATATATTGCATAGGTCTCATAGTGTATTTTGCCGTCCACCTCTATTCTTGCTTAAGATATCTGATCTTATCTAATGAGTAGATTAGTAGTAGCCTGTCAATTTTGTTTTTCTTATAAGTGTTCTTTTTAGTGTCTCTCTGGGTCTTTCTACTTTTCTGTATCATGATATTTCCCATAGAAGAGCCTATTTTGAAATTCTCTTGTTGTGTCAAGACATGTCCAACAAAGGCCAACTTCTCTTCCTAATTGTAGATGAGATCATTGGTTGCATGGCTATTTCTCTTATATCTATATTTATCTTGAATTCATTCCATTGTACACAGAGTATTCTTCTTAGGTATTTGTCTTCAAAAACATTTAGTTTTCTCTCAATCTCTTTTATTGTTTTCCAGCTTTCACATACGCAGGTAAGTGTTGATTGTATGTTTGAGTTGAATATTATAAGTTTAAAAAAACTACAAGATTATGTAACATCCATCTGCTGCATTTAGTTAGCACAAATCAAAACCTGTTACATTTAGATAAGATAGACCAAAACCTGTCATATTTTGTTAGCACAAACACACAAGAAGATACAAAATAACAAACACACAGGAAGTCAAGTAATAACAAACATACAGGAGGCCAAGTAATAACAAACACACAGGAGGCCAAGTAATAACAAACATACAGGAAGATAAGTAATAACAAATACACAGGAAGCCAAATAATAACAAACACACGGGTAGCCAAACAATAACAAACTCAAAGGTAGCCAAGCAACAACAAACACACAAGAAATCAAGTAATAACAAACACACAAGAAACCAAGTAATAACAAACACAGAGGAAGCTAAGCAATAACAAACACACAGGAAGCCAAGTAATAACAAACACACAGGAAGCCAAGCAATAACAAACACACAGGAGGCCAAGCAATAACAAACACAGAGGAAGCCAAGCAATAACAAACACACAGGAGGCCAAGCAATAACAAACACAGAGGAAGCCAAGTAATAACAAACACAGAGGAAGCCAAGTAATAATAAACACACAGGAAGCCAAGCAATAACAAACACTAACCAGCAGATGGCGCTGTTGTTGAAAGCTTCAGCTCCCTGACCTTCATTACGACCACAGTCAGCCTCTCTGCGGTGGGCAGGTAACTCAATGAAATTAAAATTTCTCCACTTTCACCAATCACCTGTGGTAAACAAAAATAATGCGTACGTGAGAGAAAAGAACAAGTGTCACTTAATCATTTGTTGTGGGAGAGACATAGGTGTCTGCAACCAGCAGTCTCCAGTTTACATATGTTTCTCTTTAAAGTTAAACCCCCTTTAAGGGTACATATTGAGAGCTATCATTTTTTTCTACACACTTTACAGCATGCAGCAACACACACAATAGCAGTAAACAAGGCATTAATTAATTCACAATAAAATATAAAAGTAAACAAAAATGTTTCCTTCACACCTGATTGTTGGTGATATTTTAATAGTCTTGCTAATTTTTTTCAGCTCTAACACATGACTTAAGTATAATTCTTCAACGGTGTATAAAAAGTGATCATTAGATATGCTATAGCCTATATTTCTACAAAATGTGTGCTTAAATTATGATTATTTTACACCAGAGAGGGTCAAATGATCAAATTTTGAAATAATTTTTATTAAAAACCTTATTCAACTCGAGTATCAATGGCACAAAAAGCTACGATGTTCATATCTTTGTGACAATTTTTTTTAAAAAAAGAAATAAGTGGTATGGTAACAGCTTTACGTAGGTGAGTAACAAAACAAAGGTCGACGTTTCAGCAAAGTAGGCCTTCTGCTGGAACAACAACACAGAAATATATATATAAGTATCTATACACAAATCTAACTAAATGGCGATAATATGTTAGATATTCAAGAAAGAAAAAAAGTAAAAAACAAAACGATCACTTCCCTGCAGTGTTTTTGTTTTGTTACTCACCTACACAAAGCTGTTATCATACCACTTCTTTCATACAACTTTAAAGCAGAGGCTGAGGCCATCAGAGAAGCTGCAACACTGGCTACTCAACACAAAAATAACATGCACAATAAATTGGTGATTCTGACTGATGCACTATCAGTACTATCAGCTCTAATAAACCACAAGAACAATGAACTAGATGACTTGAGAACAACCCTGGACCAACTATGCAATAACTTCCAGAGAGTAGTCATTCAGTGGATACCATCACACTGTAATATACACGGGAACGAACGAGCAGACAAATTAGCTAAAGCGGGAGGGAGATTACCACAAGAGAACAATCCGCTCAGTTATGATGAAGCCAAATCCATCCTCAAGGGTCAGTTCCATGAAAAATGGAAACGTGAACACCCAAAGCATAACGAGAGTGACGGATACCACCAACTATCAAGGAGGGATCAAGTCATCATACTTCGCCTACGCACAGGCCACAATAGAATGAGAAATCACATGTTCACCAAATTCAAAATAGGAACTACCAGCCTATGCCACTGTACACTGGACAATATGACAACAAAACATGTTCTACAGGATTGCCCCCAGTACACGGACCTAAGAAGAGCAATGTGGTCCACGCCCACCTCCCTGGAGGAGAAATTATATGGGGCGATCGATTCGCTTAAACAGACAGCTGACTTCATGAGAGAGACTGGAATCCTACTCTGATCGAGTCTTGATCGCAGAGAGAGAAAGAGAGAGAGAGAGAGAGAGAGAGAGAGAGAGAGAGAGAGAGTTTATGACAAAACTACAGGGATATGCCCAAACAATGACATTTATCAACACGAATATTTTGGACCCAGTGTCAGTACTTGGTTCTCGTGTACAAATACGCCTAAAAATTCTGAACCTACTTTCCTGTTTAATTACAACGACACCACTTGTAACTCGGACGCAAATTCTACATCAGTTGAGGCAACTCTCAATCAATCTTTGCTGTTCTCATGGTTTAGGATTTATGCAAATGACTTAATAGTTCCGGACAGTTTCACGACATTACTAAATGGTTCTGCCTCATGTAGCAATGATTCAAGGTTTGTAGTTAGTCAGCACGAGATTGATGTCTTTTGCTCTGGGCTGATCTGATCAACAAGTTATGATTGCAGGGTCGATAGTTGCAAATATCTGCTCCATCCACATAGGCGGGGGTCGGAATGTGGCTCTCAATCAGAACACAAACCAGGCCGACACATTTAATTCTTGTTATACAGGAGACGAATGTGGACCAGAGGCCGCAGTAAATGGCAAAAGAAGGACCAATCTTTATGACAATGACTGCACACACACAAAACTGAGAAGTGGAAACAGTCCTGTTTACTGGTATCTGAACTTTGCCACGCCCCAGTAGATTCACACCATTCGATTCTATCATCAAGCTAGCACTATGATTCGGGTAAAGAATGCCACTCTAAAGGCTTCCTCTGACAGTGGCGGTGTAGTGTTCCAGTCTAATGATATATCATATCCAAATGTTTCTATGAACACTATTGTAGTCACCACACAAACGCCAATGGCACACATTAAGACTGAGTTCTCACCGATCATTTCGCAGGCCGGCAGTGAACCGACGGTGTGTGAGGCGCAAACATTTGCAGACACCTATTGTCTGGACGGGTATTCTTGGTCGTTTTGTGCAGTGTATAGTGGGTGTAGCAAAAGCTGCGACTTCATCATTGGTACGTGTCACGGCAAATGCTCACATGGGGTCTATGGACACGATTGCTCCAGGTCTTGTCTCAGTGTCTGTCCTTTATGTGGGAAAAATCTGGAAAATGACGACAATGTAAACATCCTGGCTATACCTGTAATGACACTTGTCCCGATGGTAATTTTGGGCTACAGTGCGAACAGACGTGTTCTGATGGCTGTGACATCATATGTGACCCGGAAAGTGCATACTGCACGTGCAAGGAAACGTACAACGGGTCAGACAGCACTCTCAAATGTCCAGACAACTGTTTCAACGACACATCTGAACAGTCAGCCGGGAACAGTGCATGCAAGGGAAAGTTCTACGTGTCAGACTGCATTCTCAAATCTCCGGACAACTGTTTGAACGAAACCTGCGGACAGTTAATCGAAGCCTGCGTCTCGTATGTCAATGATTCACACGTTAAGAAGAGTCTGCAGACTAACCCAAGCATATGGATACCTCAATGTGTTTATGTGCTAGACTTGGCTCATTTCTTGGTGTTTTTCCGTGAAGACATGACTCATATCTTCCTGTTTTTCTGTGCTAGTCATGGCTCATATCTTGGGGTGTTTCTGTGCTAGCCATGGATCAAATCTTAGCTTAAGTGTATGTTGTGTGTGTGTGTGTGTGTGCTAGCCATGGCTCATATCTAGATGTGTGTCATCTTAGTCATATCTCATATCTTGGTGTGTCCGTGTTAATCATGTCTCTTATCTTTATGTGCGTCTGAGTTTAGTAATATATCATAACTTAGTGTGTATCTGTGTTAGTCATGTGTCATATCTTTGTGTGTGCATGTCTGGGTTAGGGATATCTCATATCTTTGTTTGCATGTTTATGTTAGTCATATCTCATATCTTTGTGCGTACATGTCTGTGTCTGTCACATCTCATATTCTTGTGTGTGCATGGCTACGTAAGTCACATCACATATCTTTGTGTGTGCATGCCTATGTTAGTCATATCTTATATCTTTGTGTGTATGTCTATGTTAGGTATGCGTCATATCTTTGTGTGTGCATGTCTAAGTCAGTCATATCTCATAGCTTTATATGCATGTCTATGTTAGTCATGTGTCATATATCTTGATGTGTGTCAGTGTTAGTCATGGCTCGTATCGCTGTGCACGTGTCTGTGTTATTCACATCTCATATCTCTGTGTGTGCATGTCTGTGTTAGTCACCTCTAGTGACTCGGGCAGATGGTGCTCGTAAACCTGGGAGGGTAGACCATCTAAGGGCAGAATCCCCCTACAGAAAAGACAATCTGCTGCCTTGCAGGAAGATTGGGGACAATCAAAGGCTAAGGAAAGCAAACCTGAAAAAATGCTGGCTGAAATCGGATGCACTGGGCCACTGGCGCAGAACACAGTGCAACGTATTAACGGGTGTTCAGTCAGAGTGGATCTGGCGGACTCTAAATGTGACGTTCTGTCTGTGGGGGCGATCAACACACTTAGCCTGACAGCTGACTTCATATGAGAGTCTGGAATCCTACTCTGACTGAGTCCTGATCGCAGAGAGAGAGAGAGAGATACCACTTCTTTCTCATTTAAAAAAAAAATGTCATTATTATCATCAGCTTTAAAGCACCTTCACATCTTTTTGCATCTTTGTGCATCTTGATGCCTTTAATCTTTTACTCATATCTTTGTGCATCTTGATGCTTTTAATCTTTTACTCATATCTTTGTGTGTCTTGATGCTTTTACTCTTTTACTCATATCTTTGTGCATCTTGATGCCTTTACTCTTTTACTCATATCTTTGTGCATCTTGATGCCTTTACTCCCTTACTCATATCTTTGTGCATCTTGATGTCTTTACTCCCTTACTCATATCTTTGTGCATCTTGATGCTTTTACTCTTTTACTCATATCTTTGTGCATCTTGATGCCTTTACTCCCTTACTCATATCTTTGTGCATCTTGATGTCTTTACTCCCTTACTCATATCTTTGTGCATCTTGATGCTTTTACTCTTTTACTCATATCTTTGTGCATCTTGATGCCTTTACTCCCTTACTCATATCTTTGTGCATCTTGATGTCTTTACTCCCTTACTCATATCTTTGTGCATCTTGATGCTTTTAATCTTTTACTCATATCTTTGTGCATCTTGATGCCTTTACTCTTTTACTCATATCTTTGTGCATCTTGATGCCTTTACTCTTTTACTCATATCTTTGTGCATCTTGATGCCTTTACTCTTTTACTCATATCTTTGTGCATCTTGATGCCTTTACTCTTTTACTCATATCTTTGTGCATCTTCATGCCTTTACTCTTTTACTCATATCTTTGTGCATCTTGATGCTTTAACTCTTTTACTCATATCTTTGTGCATATTGATGCTTTAACTCTTTTACTTATATCTTTGTGCATCTTGATGCCTTTACTCTTTTACTCATATATTTGTGCATCTTGATGCCTTTACTCTTTTACTCATATCTTTGTGCATCTTGATGCTTTAACTCTTTTACTCATATCTTTGTGCATCTTGATGCTTTAACTCTTTTACTTATATCTTTGTGCATCTTGATGCTTTAACTCTTTTACTCATATCTTTGTGCATCTTGATGCCTTTACTCCCTTACTCATATCTTTGTGCATCTTGATGTCTTTACTCCCTTACTCATATCTTTGTGCATCTTGATGCTTTTAATCTTTTACTCATATCTTTGTGCATCTTGATGCCTTTACTCTTTTACTCATATCTTTGTGCATCTTGATGCCTTTACTCTTTTACTCATATCTTTGTGCATCTTGATGCCTTTACTCTTTTACTCATATCTTTGTGCATCTTGATGCCTTTACTCTTTTACTCATATCTTTGTGCATCTTGATGCTTTAACTCTTTTACTCATATCTTTGTGCATATTGATGCTTTAACTCTTTTACTTATATCTTTGTGCATCTTGATGCCTTTACTCTTTTACTCATATCTTTGTGCATCTTGATGCCTTTACTCTTTTACTCATATCTTTGTGCATCTTGATGCTTTAACTCTTTTACTAATATCTTTGTGCATCTTGATGCTTTAACTCTTTTACTTATATCTTTGTGCATCTTGATGCTTTAACTCTTTTACTCATATCTTTGTGCATCTTGATGCTTTAACTCTTTTACTCATATCTTTGTGCATCTTGATGCTTTAACTCTTTTACTTATATCTTTGTGCATCTTGATGCTTTAACTCTTTTACTCATATCTTTGTGCATCTTGATGCCTTAACTCTTTTACTCATATCTTTGTACATCTTGATGCTTTAACTCTTTTACTTATATCTTTGTGCATCTTGATGCTTTAACTCTTTTACTCATATATTTGTGCATCTTGATGCTTTAACTCTTTTACTCATATCTTTGTGCATCTTGATGCCTTAACTCTTTTACTCATATCTTTGTACATCTTGATGCTTTAACTCTTTTACTCATATCTTTGTGCATCTTGATGCTTTAACTCTTTTACTCATATCTTTGTACATCTTGATGCTTTTACTCTGTTACTCATATCTTTGTGCATCTTGATGCCTTTACTCTTTTACTCATATCTTTGTGCATCTTGATGCCTTTACTCTTTTACTCATATCTTTGTGCATATTGATGCCTTAACTCTTTTACTCATATCTTTGTGCATCTTGATGCCTTTACTCTTTTACTCATATCTTTGTGCATCTTGATGCTTTAACTCTTTTACTCATATCTTTGTGCATCTTGATGCTTTAACTCTTTTACTCATATCTTTGTGCATCTTGATGCTTTAACTCTTTTACTTATATCTTTGTGCATCTTGATGCCTTTACTCTTTTACTCATATCTTTGTGCATCTTGATGCCTTTACTCCCTTACTCATATCTATGTGCATCTTAATGCTTTTACTCCTTTACTCATATATTTGTGCAGTGTTACAAATTTGAACCACTCATATAAAATATCAATTTCAAGAATGAGTGGAGTGTTGTTTACTGAGAACACATCTTCATTCATCAATGTAGCAACATGTTTGGGATTAAAACTAAAATGCCACTTTCAGATCTAAACAAGCAGCTGTGCCTTCCACACATTAAGGCTTATGGAAATATGGTGTTTGTACCACAATTTTAAATCACCAACAACACAATGTGTGGGTGATGTGGTGACTATCATGCCAAGCTACCCTATCATCATTATCATCAAGTGTCTTGCCACTTGGCATAGGTAATCATTGCTTTCCTCATCACTTGGTCCTTGAAGCATGTCATAAGTTCAGTCCATGATCCTCTATTACGCCAGTGGATAAACTGCTCAATATTTGTTCTCTCTGTTTTCCTCTGCTCTTCTTTTCATTCATTATGGCTATGGTTAAGGTTATGGAAGGCCCCGGTATCACTGCAAACGAATTAAAATCCATAATTGCTCGACCGCCCATGCCAATGGAATCATCCGAATTACTATCTCATCTTCCAAACAAAAACTCCTCATCATAGCAGTCTCAGCACATGCCAAAAGGCATAAGGGGAAACCACACAGAAAGTGAACACAACCGTCTGTTCCCCGTCATTTTTCAATTTTCATTCATATTTAGTACAACCCTACTTTCTCATAAAAATACACTACCTAGTATCTTTTGAGGACTGGGTGAGCCCAGGAGCTATCAAACAGAATCAAAACAAACCTCTTGTCTAGGGTAGTCCAGTTCCTTTAACCACTGAGCTACCGCAGCTTCATAGTAATATACATGTATATTACAGAAAAATGTGTTTAAAATTCTTATGAAAGTACAATTTCACTGAGTAACAGAACAGAGAGATGCTCACAAGAAACTTAAGTGTTGAGACTGAAACTTAACCTCAATATTTCACTCTTTTTTAAGCTTAAATAATTTTCTTTGTTTCTGTTGTTTAGTGGAATTTATCATTCATAAATCTTTTATAGACAGTTTTTATCGTTTCTGGAATTATCTGCTCTTGTGTTTTTCTTTCTCATAATCTCAAACATGTCTCAATCATCTGTCTCTGTATCTTTCTCTTTGCACATGGAAGAGAATATTTCCACATTTCACATTGAAATCAGCTTCTCTTGACTTTCAGCTTCATGAAATACCTTATTATATGGATGTTTTCTTGAATAAGTCTATATTTTAATTTTTGCTCCTGCTTTGACATTTTTTTTCCTAGCTACAAATAGACTTTGGTTACTTCTGACAATTGTCCCTTTTACTATCCACCATGGACAGCTAAGAAGAGTAATGAAGATGTTCTGAGAGAGGCCAACGCAAAAAGACAGCTAATTTCCAATATTAGGAAGAAAAAATCATCATTTTTGGGCCATGTAATGAGAAGGGAACAGCTGGAATACATTGTAACAACTGGGAAAATTGAGGAACGAAGAGATAGAGGGAAGCAAAGAGAAAAGATACCAGACAGCTTAAGAGAATGGCTTGGCAGAAGGTCAACAACAGAAATGATAAATAACTGTTGTGATCGAAAGTTGTGGAGAGACATGATCAGCTACGCCAGCGGGCCTGGTACTTGATGATGATGACTATCCATTACTCTGTTTTTTTGTTATTTTTTACTACATGTTTTTATAAGATTATTTAAATATTTAAAATTTATATTTTCTTTTATTTACATTTTCTGGTGTAAAGAACGAACATGTAAAGTGATTAATGATTCTTTTATGACACAATCTGAACAGTGATGTGTTTGGATCAAGTTTAGTGTCAAATCTAGAATAGATGTTTGTTGTGATTTAGTGTCACAGTTTTAATAGTGAGGTGTCCTAAAGATGCTGTTCAGCTTTACAACATGAACAGAGAGATTCACAGATAGCACTGGTGAAACAAAATGATGATACTGTCAGACAAAAGAGAGCAATAGTCATTAATATGCTTTATGGTTATGGTTAGTCGAAGGCCCCGGTATCTCTGCAATTGAATTAAAACCCATAATTGCTCAACCGCCCATGTCAGTGGAATCATCCGAATTAAAACTCATTTCACTGAAAGATCCAAACAAAGAAAGACAGCTGCAGTCCCCATCATAGCAGCTACAGCACACACCAAAAGACATTTTGTTTAATCACAGCAAAAATGAACGTAGCCAAACTGTTCTCCGTCATACAATATCATCAATCGTAAACAACTGGAATATCAAAACATGATCCGGATAAAATACACAGCTCACTGTGTGCACAGAGCACTAAACTCAGTAGCTCCAGCAGCAAGCCGGACTTAAAATATGAGGAAACTGCAACTAGGAACACTTTTCAGACAAAGATTCAATGGTTCCTGCCACCTTTCCACCATATGGACCGGAAGTCTGTCTTTGGTGAAGCTGATAAAAAGAACAGAAAAGAACATGCAATGGTGTGACTGCAACTTCCAGAAGAAAGAGGGTATGTTATCAAAAGTGTCTTAACATACTGTTACTACCTTATGTTGTCTCTGTATGTCACACCACATCTCCACACTGTTGCTAACATCAACATTTGCCAGGCAGATTTCTACTTCTCCCACTGGAGTGTGGCGTGAGAATCTGTCTGAATCATAGAAGTAGAAAAACAGACTCTTTTCCTGGGAAGTAAAAATTTTACAACAAAGCAAAATTACAATTTTGAAGAAGTTACATCTAACAAATAAAATAATAATTATTTAAAAAACAAACGTTGCTATCTTGTGGGTAATAATTTTTATAATGCTGTTTGCTTTAGACATTTGGGAGGGTGGGCTGGGTAGTTTATAGATACAATGCCTGCCTCTGGAGAGGAAGGATTTAGGCTCAAAGCCCACCACAAATAGTGGTGACTTTTCAAAAACCATCATCATCATTGAGTGCCATCTCCACATCAAAGGTTGGCTACCAAGGAGCGCCATTCCACTCTGTCTCTTGCTTTGATGGTGCAAATTGTCATAGGTTGACTTGTCCATCTGTTGATGTTACTCGTCCATTTTAGTCTTGGTCTGCCTCTGCCTCTTTTACCTAGTATTTTCCCTTACCAATATTACCTTGGCTGTTGTGTCTTTTAACATGGCCCAAAAATTTCATTTGTCTTGTTCTAATTGTATTTAGTAGTTCTCTTTTCATTTTTAGTTGTTTTAAAACTTCTTCATTTGTTTTCTTTTCTTTCCTTCCAATTCTACCTATTCTTCTATAGATTCACATTTCAAAGGCTTCAATTTTCTGTTCTGTTTTCTGGTCTAATGTCCATGTTTCTGCACCATACAGGAATATTGAAAAGATATAACATTTTGCTATTCTTAGTTTTAGCTCTGGTGTTATTTGTTCTGATGTTAGAATATTTTTCATGGTATTAAAATTACATTTTGCCACACCTATTATTTTGTTTTTTCAAAAATAGGAAAAATTAACCTGTAGTGTCTTAGTGATGTGACTCTTCCCTGATTTCTTGGGTAATGAGATCTGATGATGATGGTTAAGCATGGAACAAATTCAACAAATGAGGAAATTACAGAAATAAAAAATCAACCACTAATATCATCAGTAATCAAAAAAAGACGGACATATGTTGGACATGTGATGAGAAGAGATAATAGCCAAATAACAAAGCAAGCTCTCAAGTGAGAAACAACAGGTAGGAGGAAAAGAGGCAGACCAGAGAAACACTGAAAAGAACATTGATTAGGGAGGCAAAGGCAGCAGGAATCAGCTCCCTCAATGAGATCAAGATGTTTGCACAGAATAGAACAAATGGCGAGATTTGATAAAAGATCTTTGCAAGGATTGAGACTGCTAGAAAGAAAATTTTTAAACAGGGAAAGAGTATCTTAGTCTATGCTCTATGGACTGACTTGATAGATAGATGGAGATCCTTCTCTCTCTCTCTCTCTCTGCAATCAAGACTCAATCAGAGTAGGATTCCAGACTCTCACATCGGATAGAGATCCGATGATATATCTCTGATAACTGCAATCAACGGAAGGTCCCACTTGCACACGTTAAAGATCCCATGGCAGATAAAATAGTAGGTCATAAATTTAGGCCACTTCTCTGGTCAAATAGTTAGCAGAAACCTACTCACACCATGGATCCCAGTCTCAGTATGGAGTTCGTGCACATGGGTCAGAAATCTCCTCAGATTTTCTCAACGGAGATATTGGATCGCCAATGAATTCATCCAATGTGCAGTGACGATGATCCTAACAACAACAGCAATTTTAATAATAGATACTGTTGTGTGTCAGGAGGATTTTGAACATAACGTGGAATACAACATCAAACTAATAATAGTGACAACTTTCAAAGGACAGGCTAGATGTGTGCATAACCAGCGAGTTACTGGAAACATTGCGTACATAACCAGTGAGCTACTGGAAACATTGTGTGCATAACCAGTGAGCTACTGGAAACATTGTGTGCATAACCAGTGAGCTACTGGAAACATTGTGTGCATAACCAGTGAGCTACTGGAAACATTGCATGCATAACCAGTGAGCTACTGGAAACATTGCATGCATAACCAGTGAGCTACTGGAAACATCATCATCAAGTACCGGGCCTACTGGCGTAGGTGATCATGTCTCTCCACAACTTTCGATCTCGGAAGCTATTTATCATTTCTGTTGTTGACCTTCTGCCAAGCCATTCTCTTAAGTTGTCTGTTATTTTTTTTCTTTGCTTCCCTCTATCTCTTCGTCCCTCAATTTTCCCAGTTTTACAATATATTCCAGTTGTTCTCTTCTCATTACATAGCCAAAAAATGATGATTGTTTCTTCCTAATTTTTGGAAATTAGCTCTCTTTTTGCTTTGACCTCTTTCAGAACATCTTCATTACTCTTCTTAGCTGTCCATGGTACTCTCAACATTCTTATGTAAAACTACATTTCTACAGACTCCAGTGATTTTCTTGTCTGTTGTCCTATTGTCCATGATTCACATCCATGTGTTAAGACTGGCTCTACATAACATTTAAGAACTCTTTTTCTTGTTTCTATTGTCAAAAATGGATTGCATAGTATCATCCTCATTTTTTGGAAAGCTGCTTTTGCCTGAGCCATTCTGCATCTCACCTCTTTTGTACATCTTCCACCTGAGGTTAACAAAGTTCCCAAATATTTAAATTCATTTACCTGTTTTAATATTGTTCCACTTGTCTTTATTTTGCACTGAGGTGATATCTTTTTCTTTGTTGTTACCATTACCTCTGTCTTTTTGCTATTAAGGCTGAGTCCTTTATTTTTGCTTTCTTTCACTATAATGTCCAACATTTCTTGTAACTCATTTTCACTCTTAGCGATTAAGACTGTATCATCAGCATACCTTAGATTATTTTTATTATGATCTCAAATTGTTATTCCAGGCATGTCCCTTATGGGTCTTAAAATAATCTCACTATAAATATTAAACAAATCTGGCGACAGCACACAACCTTGTCTAACACCCTGTTTTATTTGATGAAACATTCCCAATTGGTTTCCAATTCTTATGGCCGCTGTTTGTTGCCAGTACATGTTCTTTATTATTCTTAGGTCTTTGCTGTCTGCGTTTATGCTTTCTAAAATTTTAATTATTTCTTGGTGCTTTACTTTGTCAAATGCCTTGGTGTAATCTATGAAACATAGGTATAGATCTGTTTTCACCTCTATGGCTCTTTCTACTAAAGATCTTATGATATAAATGGCATTGCTTGTTCCTTTATCTCTAACAAAACCACACTGTTCATCGCTAATTCCTGGACTGATTTTGTTTCGCACTCTTCGCATGATGATTCTTAGTAATATCTTAGTCATATGACTCATAAGGCTTATTGTGCGATGATAATCGCATTCAATCGCACCCGATTTCTTTGGTAGGGCTATGAATATTGATTTAAGCATGTCGTCTGGCATATATCTGTTGTAGGTATCATTCAATATTTTTTTTATTATTTCTATTCCAAAATCACCCATGGCTTCAACATGGAAACATTGCGTGCATAACCAGTGAGCTACTGGAAACATTGCGTGCATAACCAGTGAGTTTCTGCAAACATTATCATGTATTTATACATCATGCTCTGAAAGAAACTGAGCAACTAAGTGTTTACTTAGAGTGCTGTGATGTTAATTTTGTGAGCTATAAATGCAAATAAAAGAGAGATTTTGAGATGAAATTAAGTTAAGGCTCAAGGTATGAATCAGTTCATTGCAGTAGCAAACACAATATTATGCTCTGCCGTCCAGCCAGCTGTTCACCAGAAACTTCCGCTGGTGTTGTCCTCAACATAAATCTCCATAGCAACAGCAGCATTCCTCAACCTCTCTTAAAGTGGCCCCCATTTTACCTTTGACTGGCTGGGTCGGTTCTTCCACCTTTCAGCTCCCTGTGGAGCATAGGTCTTCAACAAACACTTTCAGCACCCTGTGGAGCATAGGTCTTCAACAAACACTTTCAGCACCCTGTGGAGCATAGGTCTTCAACAAACACTTTCAGCACCCTGTGGAGCATAGGTCTTTAACAAACACTTTCAGCTCCCTGTGGAGCATAGGTCTTCAACAAACACTTTCAGCTCCCTGTGGAGCATAGGTCTTCAACAAACACTTTCAGCACCCTGTGGAGCATAGGTCTTCAACAAACACTTTCAGCACCCTGTGGAGCATAGGTCTTCAACAAACACTTTCAGCACCCTGTGGAGCATAGGTCTTCAACAAACACTTTCAGCACCCTGTGGAGCATAGGTCTTTAACAAACACTTTCAGCTCCCTGTGGAGCATAGGTCTTCAACAAACACTTTCAGCTCCCTGTGGAGCATAGGTCTTCAACAAACACTTTCAGCTCCCTGTGGAGCATAGGTCTTCAACAAACACTTTCAGCACCCTGTGGAGCATAGGTCTTTAACAAACACTTTCAGCACCCTGTGGAGCATAGGTCTTTAACAAACACTTTCAGCTCCCTGTGGAGCATAGGTCTTCAACAAACACTTTCAGCTCCCTCTGGAGCATAGGTCTTCAACAAACACTTTCAGCACCCTGTGGAGCATAGGTCTTTAACAAACACTTTCAGCTCCCTGTGGAGCATAGGTCTTCAACAAACACTTTCAGCACCCTGTGGAGCATAGGTCTTCAACAAACACTTTCAGCACCCTGTGGAGCATAGGTCTTCAACAAAAACTTTCAGCTCCCTGTGGAGCATAGGTCTTCAACAAACACTTTCAGCACCCTGTGGAGCATAGGTCTTCAACAAAAACTTTCAGCTCCCTGTGGAGCATAGGTCTTCAACAAAAACTTTCAGCTCCCTGTGGAGCATAGGTCTTCAACAAACACTTTCAGCACCCTGTGGAGCATAGGTCTTCAACAAAAACTTTCAGCTCCCTGTGGAGCATAGGTCTTCAACAAACACTTTCAGCTCCCTGTGGAGCATAGGTCTTCAACAAACACTTTCAGCACCCTGTGGAGCATAGGTCTTCAACAAACACTTTCAGCTCCCTGTGGAGCATAGGTCTTTAACAAACACTTTCAACTCCCTGTGGAGCATAGGTCTTTAACAAACACTTTCAGCTCCCTGTGGAGCATAGGTCTTTAACAAACACTTTCAGCTCCCTGTAGAGCATAGGTCTTTAACAAACACTTTCAGCTCCCTGTGGAGCATAGGTCTTCAACAAACACTTTCAGCACCCTGTGGAGCATAGGTCTTCAACAAACACTTTCAGCTCCCTGTGGAGCATAGGTCTTCAACAAACACTTTCAGCACCCTGTGGAGCATAGGTCTTCAACAAACACTTTCAGCTCCCTGTGGAGCATAGGTCTTTAACAAACACTTTCAACTCCCTGTGGAGCATAGGTCTTTAACAAACACTTTCAGCTCCCTGTGGAGCATAGGTCTTTAACAAACACTTTCAGCTCCTGTAGAGCATAGGTCTTTAACAAACACTTTCAGCTCCCTGTGAAGCATAGGTCTTTAACAAACACTTTCAGTTCCCTGTGGAGCATAGGTCTTCAACAAACACTTTCCAAGCCGTTCTTTTTCTTGGCATTCTTTTATGATCATTCCATGTCTTCCCCATCATCTTCATCTCTGCTTCTATCTGTCTTCTCCAAGAATTCCTTGGTCTTCCTCTTTGTCTTTTTTCCTGGGGATTCCAAAAAATGGCCTGTTGTGTAATACTCTCAGTTGGCTTCCACAGTGTGTGTCCTATCCAGCGCCATCATCTTCACTGTATCTCTTTATCCACTGTATTTGACTGGTACATTTCCATAATTTTATGTTAGTGATTTTGTCCTGCCATTTCCATCCTTTTATTCTGTATAAGCATCCATTAATGAAAGTCAGTATCTTTATGATTGTCATTTTTGTTGATCTCCATGTTTCACAGCCATATAATAAGACAGACTTATAATTGGACTTGAACATTTTTATTTTAATATTTAACCTAATTTCTTTGGACTTCTATATGTTTCCCAGTGCAACAAATGCTCCTCTTGCTTTTGATATCCTTATTTTGGTATCATCTTCTGTTCCTCCCTTTGTTTATATTACTGCCCAGATATATGTAAGATTGGGCGGGGTCGGTTACAGAAGTATTTTTGGAAATCTCAAATGCTACATTTGAATCTTGTTAACCTGGTCTGCAGCGAGTGCTTTTCACAACTACAATAGTTTAAAGACTACAATAGATCATAAGATAAGATTATAGAAACAAACAAGACACATTTAGAGATATGAAAAAGCAAAGTTAGTGGTATCCTATAACATTATAATCATTGAGGAGTGAAATGTAGGGACTCTGCTTTACTTGGGCCCATCTTTTGGAGTGCTCTCTCAGTGGCCAAAGCTCCCTCAATGCTCAGTGCTCTCTCAGTGCCTAATGCTTGCTCAGTGCCTAGTACTCTCTCACTGTCCATTTCTTTCTCATTTCCCAGTGCTCTCTCAGAGCCCAGTGCTCTCTCAGTGTCCAGTGCTCAATGTTCTCTCAGTGCCCAGTGGTCTCTAAGTGTCCAGTGCTCTCTCAGTGCACAGTGCTCTCAGCACTCAGTGTTTTCTCAGTGCCCAGTACTCTCTCAGTGCCCTATCAATACCCAGTTCTCTATTAGTGCCCAGTGATCAAGAAAAAATGCACACAGTGATAATAGGCAGAGACTGGAGCTAGACAGGCCACAGAGGACTCAAAGAGGACTAGAGGTTATAGTAAGATGGACCATGAAGTAGACTGCAGAGGAAAATCTCCATGGGGACTCCAGAGGGATGACTTCAGAGGGAAGACTCCAGCCAGAAAACTTTAGAGGGAAGGCTCTAGATGGATGACTCCAGCCAGAAGACTTAAGAAGGAAGACTCCAGAGCGAAGGCAAAAGAGGGAAGGCAAAAGAGGGAAGACAAAAGAGGGAAGACAAAAGAGGGAAGACAAAAGAGGGAAGACAAAAGAAAGGTAAACGGGATAAATTGTGGGACAAGAGTAGCAACAAGGATGATCAGTGTGGGCCAGATGTGGGTCACTCTTAAAGGATTATTACAAACCATAAAAAAAAATAAAGAACTTTATTATTGCCCTTCAAGATACCACAAGACGTGTGAGTCACTGACTCTTCTGTTGGTCTGTGATCAAGTACATGAATGACAAAAGTGTTAAATAAAATTTATTACAATTTAATTTTACGACAACTGACAATTTAAATTTATGACAACTTTTTAAACAAATTCTTTCCTACAGAGACTATGTATTCATGTTACCTTCAAGTCATCAAAGTCCAAAGGGAATTTAAAGTATTCATTAAAGTAGGGATTCAGTGTCCGGCGTTTGACTGAAGACTGGCGGACCTTCTCATCCACACTTGGCACCAGTGAGACACGAATGTAGGGGTCACCACATGTCCCTGACACTGGGTCTGGTGCAGGCAAGTCTTGAGCTAATGGATAAATAGTTAATAATTATTTCAATAAAGAGTAAACAACTAATGGTTATATGTGAAAAGAGTAACATAGTTAATGGTTGTATGTGAAAAGAGTAACATTGTTAATGGTTATACGTGAAAAGAGCAACATAGTTAATGGTTGTATGTGAAAAGAGTAAAATAGTTAATGGTTATATGTGAAAAGAGTAACATAGTTAATGGTTATACATGAAAAAAGCAACATACTTAATGGTTGTATGTGAAAAGAGTAAAATAGTTAATGGTTGTATGTGAAAAGAGTAAAATAGTTAATCGTTGTATGTGAAAAGAGTAACATTGTTAATGGTTATACGTGAAAAGAGCAACATAGTTAATGGTTGTATGTGAAAAGAATAAAATAGTTAATGGTTATATGTGAAAAGAGTAAAATAATTAATGGTTGTATGTGAAAAGAGTAAAATAGTTAATGGTTGTATGTGAAAAGAGTAAAATAGTTCATGGTTATATGTGAAAAGAGTAACATAGTTAATGGTTGTATGTGAAAAGAGTAAAATAGTTTATGGTTTATGTGAAAAGAGGCAAATAGTTAATGACTGTGAGTAAAGAGTAAAGTAATTAACAACTGTCTTACCATATGGATGTGAATCAAGGACAATACTACAACAGACAAGAAAATCACTGGAGTCTGTAGAAATGTGGTTGTACAGAAGAATGTTGAGAATACCATGGACAGATAAGAAGAATAATGAAAACATTCTAAAAGAGGCCAAAGTAAAAAGAGAGCTAATTTCCAATATTAGGAAGAAAAAATCATCATTTTTGGGCCATGTAATAAGAAGAAAACAGATGGAATAAATTGCTCCAACTGGGAAAATTGAGGGACAAAGAGAAAAGATACCAGACAGCTTAAGAGAATGGCTTGGCAGAAGGTCAACAACAGAAATGATAAATAACTGTTGTGATCGAAACTTGTGGAGAGACATGGTCACCTGCGCCAGCAGGCATGGTACTTGATGATGATGAATTAACAATTATAAAAGAAAAGAATAAAATAATTAATGGTTATTTGAGAAAAAAAAAGAATAAAATATTTAATGATTATATAACATAAGAGTAAAACAGTTCATGGCTATACAAGGTGCAGTCTAACTAGATTTAAATAAGAAAATAATTATAGGGAAGTGTGAACCTGAAAACAGGTGTCCCAGGATTACAAGTGAAAAAAAAAAGTTGCAAGTAAATAAAACCAAAAATAATAATTCAGGAGGTACAAAGTTAGCAGGTTAAATAGAGTCCTTCTGACATCCGCTTGAATTTAGAGCCTTATTTGAAATAAATCTTCTGACATCCGCTTGAATTTAGAGCCTTATTTGAAATAAATCTTCTGACATCCGCTTGAATTTAGAGCCTTATTTGAAATAAATCTTCTGACATCCGCTTGAATTTAGAGCCTTATTTGAAATAAATCTTCTGACATCCGCTTGCATTTAGAGCCTTATTTGAAATAAATCTTCTGACATCCGCTTGAATTTAGAGCCTTATTTGAAATAAATCTTCTGACATCCGCGTGAATTTAGAGCCTTATTTGAAATTAATTTTTACTGGTTTGTTGCTTAGGCTTAATAACATCAGATGGAAGGTGCACCACAGAAATAAAAAGTAGTATCTATCTATCTATTGACCTTTCGAGCCGTAACCGGCCCATAGGGCGTAGACCAAGATACACCTTCTCCTATATGAATTTTTGTTCTAGCAGTTTTCTTTTAAAGATATTTTATCAAATCTCGCCATCTGTCTCTGTTCTGTGCAAGCAGTTCTATCTCATTGAGGGAGCCGATTCCTGCTGCTCTTGCCTCTCTCATCAATGTTCTTCTCAGTGTCTCCCTGGGTCTTCCTCTTTTTCTTTTACCTGTTGTTTCCCATATGAGGGCTTGCTTTGCTATTCGATTATTATCTCTTCTCATCACATGTCCAACGTATGACCATCGTCTTTTCTTTATTACTGAAGATATTAGTGGTTGATTGGCGATTTCTCTAATTTCCTCGTTTGTTTTGAATTCGTTCCATTCTATACCAAGTATTTTCCTTAGACATTTATTTTCGAATGCGTTCAACTTTGTTTCTATATCTCTTGTTGTTTTCCAGCTTTCACACGCATACGTAAGGGTTGATAGTACATTTGATTTGAATAGCCTAAGTTTTGTGTTTGTGCTAATGAGTTTTGATTTCCACAACTTTTCAAGGCTTCTGAAAGACATTGCTGCTTTAGCCAGTCTGATTCTAATTTCTTTGCTCGTATCCCCTTCTCGATCAATGTGACTTCCAAGATAGATAAAGTGATCGATCTCTTCTACTGGTTTGTTTTCCATGTATATTTTGTCACTTGTTGGAATTAAACTTTTCATGACTTTAGTCTTTTCATGATTGACCTCAAGCCCAATTTTGCTGGCTATTGATGATAGTTCATTTGTGTTTTCCTGCATCGTTTTTATCTGACTGCTGATGAGAACTATGTCATCAGCAAAGTCGAGGTCCTCCAAATGGTCTCCTTGTATCCATTCGATGCCTTTATTACCAGTGCAGCATTTCTTCATTATGAAGTCCATAACAATTCCAAATAACAAGGGCGATAAAATACATCCTTGTTTAACCCCAGTTTAAAAAGTAGTATAGTTCTGGCCAAAAATAGCATTTCAGAAAATGAAAAATATCTTATGCAACAAATCTATGTCAATAGAAGTGAGAAAGAGAGTTCATTAGTGCCATATAGAACCAATTCTGACCTGTGGAAGTGAATCATGGACAGTAGACAAGCAAATGAAAAGACAATTAGAGGCCAGAGATGGGATTTCTCTGAAGAATGTTGAAAGATCCCTAGACAGCTAAAAAGACCAACGAGGACATTATCAAAGAGGTCAACACAAAAAGGGAGCTCCTAAGAAACATCAGAAAGAAATAATGAACATTTTTCGGGTACATCATGAGAAGAGGAAAGTTGGAATACTTGGTTACAACTGACAAAATACAGAGAAAGAGAGATATCACGGACGACAAAGAGAGAAAATACTGGATAGCTTGGTGTCATGACATGGAAAACAGTCAACAACAGAACTGATATGATGCACTGTAGATAGAAGACTGTGGAAGGACACCTTCGCTTAGCCAACCGGTATGACACATGATGAGCCTTACCTTCAATCAAATGTACGACCAGGTCACAAGTCCTGAAGTCATACCTAAGTCTTGTGTGAAGGCGACCTTGACCAACCGTCAGAGATGACTGCTGGACGACTATATCTTTCCGTGGATACAAATCAGGCCTGATAGCACCTGCAAGACATATTATTGATTTTTATCTCGCCATAGTGTCTCTATTACAAATGAGCTTTAATTCAGTATAGTCATTGCTATTATCGTCATCATTACCATCATCATCACGAAATAAACTCAAAACTAACTGGAAATTAAATCTGCAAATAAGCAACATGCAGAATGCAATACAATTCAGAGTTGAGTGGCAGTGTTCCCTAGCGTTTGACTTTTCGTGGCAAGGCGCTGTGCCACTGAGTACGGGTTTGATCCTGCTTCGGTCTATATATAAAGTTCTTTGTTTTTTTTCTGTTGTTGATTATTTGTCATTTTTTTCCGAGTGCTGTAAACATACCTCTTTATCTGAATTGATTCGCTGATTATCGCTTCGGAAGTTTCCCTCTATAATAATATTGATTTTTTTTATTATTTGTCTCTAGATTGCAATACATCTGCTGCCAGCGCACAGCCAGGCGTTTCATTTTTCGCTTCAGAGTAGACAAATGTTGATTTCTGAAACCGCTTTACCGCCTAGGAATAATCCACATTGACGACAGCTACTGCTGAAGAGGGGCTTAGACACCAGAACGGTTTCTTCAGTCACGCAACAATTACGCTGAACTTCGACGTCAAACCTCACAAAGCAACAATATAACTTTTTTTGTCTAAACTTAATTTAGGACATTTCCCCATTACTAGAGTCTGCCGGGCTGAATTATAGGACTGGAGAATAAAGGCTGCTGGTTCAGTGCAGTAGTGCGCCACGAGATGATCGGGTCAGATTTTTTATATTATTTTTTATTTCACCTCCGATAGAAAAAAAAACTAACAACAAAAACATACAACATAAACTTACAACAAAAGTTGGGAAACAATAGGAAGACCTGGAGATGACTGCGAACTACGTGCCTATGACACGGGACAAGACATAAGTAAAAATAAAGTAGTAGTAAAGTCACGCCACGTGGCGTATAGGGAAATATGGTGTTAGTGACCCTATATTTTACAGACTACAGCACATGATTTTTTTGGGGTAATGTGGTCGGTATTACGCCTGTGCTGCTTTACTTTCCCAGAAAAAAAATCCGGTACCCATTTAAGGCTGGGTGAACCCGGAAGTCGTCGGTTGGGATCGAACCTTACCCCTTGTCCTTTGTAGTCCAGTTCACTAACCACTGAGCTATCGCGGCTCCCCATAACCAAAAGCTTTTCGAATGCGAAGAAAACAGATCATTGTCATGCACCATGCATTCAAGCCTAGGTGTCGTGTCACTCCACAACTTCCCTTTCTCCACTGATGTTCAACTTTTCAGCTGTTAACTTCCAACCTAACTATTGTCATCGTCTTAAATTTTTTATCTATTTACTTCTACCTTTTCGTCGATCGTTTTCTCCACTTATCCTAATATGTTCCACACATTACCTTCTCCACTTATCCTACTATGCTCCATACATTACCTTCTCTACTTATCCTACTATTTTCCATACATTACCTTCTCCACATATCCTACTATGTCCCACACATTACCTTATCCACTTATCCTACTATGTCCCACACATTACCTTCTCCACTTATCCTGCTATGTCACACACATTACCTTCTCCACTTATCCTGCTATGTCCAACACATTATCTTCTCCACTTATCCTACTATGCTCCATACATTACCTTCTCTACTTATCCTACTATTTTCCATACATTACCTTCTCCACTTATCCTACTATTTTCCATACATTACCTTCTCTACTTATCCTACTATTTTCCATACATTACCTTCACCACATATCCTACTATGTCACACACATTACCTTCTCCACATATCCTACTATGTCCCACACATTACCTTCTCCACATATCCTACTATGTCACACACATTACCTTCTCCACTTATCCTGCTATGTCCCACACATTACCGTATCCACTTATCCTACTATGTCCCACACATTACCTTCTCCACTTATCCTGCTATGTCACACACATTACCTTCTCCACTTATCCTGCTATGTCACACACACCTTCTCCACTTATCCTACTATGTCACACACATTACTTTCTCCACATATCCTATTATGCTCCATACATTACCTTCTCCATTTATCCTACTATTTTCCATACATTACGTTCTCCACTTATTCTACTATGTCCCACACATTACCTTCTCCGCATGTCCTATTATGCTCCATAAATTACCTTCTCCACGTATCCTACTATTTTCCACACATTACCTTCTCCACATATCCCATTATGCTCCATACATTACCTTCTCCAATTATCCTATTATGCTCCATACATTACCTTCTCCACATATCCTATTATGCTCCATACATTACCTTCTCCACATATCCTATTATGCTCCACACATTACCTTCTCCACATATCCTACTATGCTCCATACATTACCTTCTCCAATTATCCTACTATGCTCCACACATTACCTTCTCCACTTATCCTACTATGCTCCATACATTACCTTCTCCACTTATCCTACTATGTTCCATACATTACCTTCTCCAATTACCCTACTATTCTCCACACATTAGCTTCACCACTTATCCTTCTACGTGCCACACATTACCTTCTCATCTATTGATATGTAAGTAAAAAGTAAAAGTAAAGGTTCCCTTCACGCCTTGCTAGGCGTATAAATCTAACAGTTATGCTTATTTCTTGATACTCTGAAGTTAGAAATAAACATTCCTTCTGCTCTATTCTATTTTAAAAGATCGTCGTTACTCTTTATAGCTGTCCTTAGTATTATCATCACAGACTAGATCATCGCAATATATGCACTAGTAGTTTCCACCATCACATTCTCCTCCTTCTTCTTCTTCTTCTTCTTTCTTCCTCCTCCTTCTCCTCCTTCTTCTTCCTCCTTCTCCCTCCTCCTCCTCCTCCTTCTTCTTCCTTCTCCTCCTCCTTCTTCTTCTTCCTCTCCTCCTTCTTCTTCTTCTTCCTCCTCCTTCTTCTTCTTCCTCTTCGTTTCTTCTTCTTCTTCCTCCTCCTCCTTCACCTCCTCCTTCTTCTTCTTCCTCTTCGTTTCTTCTTCTTCTTCCTCCTCCTCCTTCACCTCCTTCTTCTTCTTCCTCCTCCTTCTTCTTCTTCCTCCTTCACCTCCTTCTTCTTCTTCCTCTTCCTTTCTTCCTCCTTCACCTCCTTCTTCTTCTTCCTCCTTCACCTCCTTCTTCTTCTTCCTCCTTCACCTCCTTCTTCTTCTTCCTCTTCCTTTCTTCCTCCTTCACCTCCTTCTTCTTCTTCCTCTTCCTTTCTTCCTCCTTCACCTCCTTCTTCTTCTTCCTCCTTCACCTCCTTCTTCTTCTTCCTCTTCCTTTCTTCCTCCTTCACCTCCTTCTTCTTCTTCCTCTTCATTTCTTCCTCCTTCACCTCCTTCTTCTTCTTCCTCCTTCGCCTCCTTCTTCTTCTTCCTCTTCCTTTCTTCCTCCTTCACCTCCTTCTTCTTCTTCCTCCTTCACCTCCTTCTTCTTCTTCCTCTTCCTTTCTTCCTCCTTCACCTCCTTCTTCTTCTTCCTCCTTCACCTCCTTCTTCTTCTTCCTCCTCCTTCTTCCTCTTCCTTTCTTCCTCCTTCACCTCCTCCTTCTTCTTCCTCCTCCTTCTTCTTCTTCCTCCTTCACCTCCTTCTTCTTCTTCCTCTTCCTTTCTTCCTCCTTCACCTCCTTCTTCTTCTTCCTCCTTCACCTCCTTCTTCTTCTTCCTCCTTCACCTCCTTCTTCTTCTTCCTCTTCCTTTCTTCCTCCTTCACCTCCTTCTTCTTCTTCCTCTTCCTTTCTTCCTCCTTCACCTCCTTCTTCTTCTTCCTCCTTCACCTCCTTCTTCTTCTTCCTCTTCCTTTCTTCCTCCTTCACCTCCTTCTTCTTCTTCCTCCTCCTTCTTCTTCTTCCTCTTCCTTTCTTCGTCTTCTTCCTCCTCCTCCATCACCTCCTTCTTCTTCTTACTCCTTCTTCTCCTTCTTCCTCCTCCTCCATTCTTCTTCCTTCTTCATCATCTTCTTCTTCCTCCTCCTCCATCACCTCCTTCTTCTTCTTACTCCTTCTTCTCCTTCTTCTTCCCCCTCCTCCTCCACCTTCTTCTTCCTTCTTCATCATCTTCTTCTTCCTCCTCCTCCTTCACCTCCTTCTTCTTCCTCCTCCTCTTTCACTTCCTTCTTCTTCTATATCCTTCTTCTTCCTCCTCCTCCACCTTCTTCTTCCTTCTTCATCATTTTCTTCTTCCTCCTCCTCCTTCACCTCTTTCTTCTTCCTCCTCCTCCTTTACCTCCTTCTTCTTCCTCCTTATTCTTCTTATCCTTCTTTCTCCTTCTTCGTTTTCTTCTTCCTACACCTCCTCCTTCTCCTTCTTTTTCTTCCTCCTCCTCCATCTTCTTCGTCTTCCTCCTCCTTCATATTCTTCTTCTTCCTCCTCATCCTTCCACTTCTTCCTCCTCATCCTTCCACTTCTTCCTCCTCATCCTTCCACTTCTTCCTCCTCATCCTTCCACTTCTTCCTCCTCATCCTTCCACTTCTTCCTCCTCATCCTTCCACTTCTTCCTCCTCATCCTTCCACTTCTTCCTCCTCATCCTTCCACTTCTTCTTCCTCCTCCTCCATCTTCTTCGTCTTCCTCCTCCTTCATATTCTTCTTCTTCTTCCTCATCCTTCTACTTCTTCTTCTTTCTCTTCCTCCTTCTTCTTCCTCCTCCTTCTCCTTCTTCTTCCTCCACCTCTACTTTCTATAGCTGTCCATAGTATTAACATCCCAGACTAAATCATCGCAATATCTGCTCTAGTAGTTTCCACCATCACATTCTTCTCCCTTCTTCTTCCTACTTCTCCCTTCTCCTCCCTCTTCTTCTTCTTTTCTTCCTCTTCTCCATTCTTCTTTCTCCTTCTTCCTTCCTCCTCCTCCTCCTTCTTCTTCCTCCTCCTCCTTCTTCTCTTCCTCATTCTACTCCTTCTCCTTCTTCTTCTACCTTCACCTCCTTCTTCTTCCACCTTATCCTCCTCCATCTCCTTCTTCTTCCTCCTTCTTCTTCTTATCCTTCTTTCTCCTTCTTCGTTTTCTTCTTCCTACACCTCCTTTTGCCTCTTCCTTTTGACTCCTGTTCGTCCTTCTTATTCATCCTCCTTCTCCTTATTCGTTCTTCCTTCTTCTCCTCATTTTTCCTCCCACCTTTCTTCTTCTTCCTCCTCATCCTCCTTCTTATACCTCTTGTTCTTTTCTTCTTCCTCTTCCACGTCCTTCTTATTCGTCTTCTTCTTCCTCCTCCTCCTTCTCCTTCTTCCTCCGTCTTTGTTTTCTTCTTCATCCTCCTCATCCTCCTCATCCTCCTCGTTCTTCTTCCTCTTCCTCCTCCTCCTCCTTTTTCTTCATCTTCCTCCTCCTCCTCCTCTTCTTCTTCCACTTTCTCCCCCTCCTCCTCCTTCTTCTCCTACCTTCTCCTCCTTCTTCTTCCTCCTCCTCCTCCTCCTTCTTCTTCCTCCTCCTCCTTCTTCATCCTCTTCCTCCTCCTTCTTCTTCTTCTTCTTCCTCCTTCTTCTTCCTTTTCCTACTCCTCCTTCTTCTTCTTCCTCCCCTTCTCCTTTTTCTACATCTTCATCCTCCTCCTCCTCCTCCTTCTTCTTCTTCTCCCTCCTCCTCCTCCTCTTTCTTCTTCTCTTTCCTCCTCCTTCTTTTTCTTCTTCCTCCTCTTCCTTCTTCTTCTTCCTTCTTCTTCCTTCATCTTCTTACTTCTCCTCATTTTCCTTCTTCTTCCTCCCCCCCCCCTTTCTTCTCCTTCCTCCTACTTCTTCTTCCTTCTTCTTCTCACTTCTCCTGCTTCCTCCTCCTCATTTTCCTTCTTCTTCTTCTTTTTCTGTGTGTATAACCTTTTAATTGCACCTATAACTGTGTGTATCACCTCTTAGTTGCACCTATAAATGTGTGTATCACCTCTTAGTTGCACCTTTTACTGTGTGTATCACCTCTTAGTTGCACCTATTACTGTGTGTATCACCTCTTAGTTGCACCTATAACTGTGTTATCACCTCTTAGTTGCACCTATTACTGTGTGTATCACCTCTTAGTTGCACCTATTACTGTGTGTATCACCTCTTAGTTGCACCTATAACTTTGTTATCACCTCTTAGTTACACCTATAACTGTGTGTATCACCTCTTAGTTGCACCTATAACTGTGTGTATCACCTCTTAGTTGCACTTATAACTGTCTGTATCACCTCTTAGTTGCACCTATAACTGTGTGTATCATCTCTTAGTTGCACCTATAGCTGTGTGTATCACCTCTTAGTTGGATTTATCACCATATACCCTATCTCTTGGTTGCAATTTTTCAGCAGTTTCTGTGGTAGAGCTGTGGTAAATCTATGGTATGGTCGTGGTAAATCTGTGGCAGGGTCGTGGTAAATCTGTGGTAAAGCTGTGTGGATAATTTGTAGTAGGGTCGTGGTAAATCTGTGGTAAAGCTGTGTGGTAAATTTGTGGTAGGATCGTGGTAAATCTGTGGTAAAGCTGTGTGGTAAATTTGAGGCTGGGTCGTGGTAAATCTGTGGTAAAGCTGTGTGGTAAATTTGTAGTTGGGTCGTGGTAAATCTGTGGTAAAACTGTGTGGTAAATTTGTGGGAGGGTCGTGGTAAATCTGTTGTAGGGTCGTGGTAAATCTGTGTTAGGATTGTGGTAAATAGGGTGTAGAGGCGTGTTAAATCTGCGGTAGATATCGTGGTAAATATGTGGTAGATATCGTGGTAAATCTGTGGTAGATATCGTGGTAAATCTGTGGTAGATATCGTGGTAAATCCGTGGTAGATATCGTGGTAAATCTGTGGTAGATATCATGGTAAATCTGTGGTAGATATCGTGGTAAATCTGTGGTAGATATCATGGTATATCTGTGGTAGATATCATGGTAAATCTGTGGTAGATATCATGGTAAATCAGTGGTAGATATCATGGTAAATCTGTGGTAGATATCATGGTAAATCTGTGGTAGATATCATGGTAAATCTGTGGTAGATATCATGGTAAATCTGTGGTAGATATCGTGGTAAATCTGTGGTGGATATCGTGGTAAATCTGTGGTAGATATCGTGGTAAATCTGTGGTAGATATCGTGGTAAATCTGTGGTAGATATCGTGGTAAATCCGTGGTAGATATCGTGGTAAATCTGTGGTAGATATCATGGTAAATCTGTGGTAGATATCGTGGTAAATCTGTGGTAGATATCATGGTATATATGTGGTAGATATCATGGTAAATCTGTGGTAGATATCATGGTAAATCAGTGGTAGATATCATGGTAAATCTGTGGTAGATATCATGGTAAATCTGTGGTAGATGTCATGGTAAATCTGTAGTAGATATCATGGTAAATCTGTGGTAGATATCGTGGTAAATCTGTGGTAGATATCATGGTAAATCTGTGGTAGATATCATGGTAAATCTGTGGTAGATATCATGGTAAATCTATGGTAGATATCATGGTAAATCTGTGGTAGATATCATGGTAAATCTGCGGTAGATATCGTGGTAAATCTGCAGTAAGAGAGCTGGGAGTCTGCAGAAAGCCAGTGCTCTGTGTGATATGGTCGTGACTATTATAAGGTTGGATCATAATGAACATATTGTGTAATCGTAACAAGCCTGAGGTAGAGTACTAAGAAATCTGTAGTATAATTACTACAAGCATTACGGAAAGTAGTGGAGAGTTCTAAGGTAGGCCACAACAAGCAATTTCAGTAAGTTGTGGTCCCACCACTTGTTGTACTATATATATCCAGACAACGTATGTTGCCACCACTTGTTGTACTATATATATCCAGACAACTTATGTTGCCACCACTTGTTGCACTATATATACCCAGACAACTTATGTTGCCACCACTTGTTGCACTATATATATCCAGACAACTTATGTTGCCACCACTTGTTATACTATATATATCCAGACAACTTATGTTGCCACCACTTGTTATACTATATATATCCAGACAACTTATGTTGCCACCACTTGTTATACTATATATATCCAGACAACTTATGTTGCCACCACTTGTTGTACTATATATATCCAGACAACTTATGTTGCCACCACTTGTTGCACTATATATATCCAGACAACTTATGTTGCCACCACTTGTTATACTATATATATCCAGACAACTTATGTTGCCACCACTTGTTGCACTATATATATCCAGACAACTTATGTTGCCACCACTTGTTGTACTATATATATCCAGACAACTTATGTTGCCACCACTTGTTGCACTATATATATCCAGACAACTTATGTTGCCACCACTTGTTGTACTATATATATCCAGACAACTTATGTTGCCACCACTTGTTGCACTATATATATCCAGACAACTTCTGTTGTCACCACTTGTTGTACTATATATATCCAGACAACTTCTGTTGCCACCACTTGTACTATATATCCAGATAATTTATGTTGCCATCACTTGTACTATATATCCAGACAACTTCTGTTGCCACCACTTGTACTATATATCCAGACAACTTCTGTTGCCACCACTTGTACTATATATATCCAGACAACTTATGTTGCCACCACTTGTTGTACTATATATGTCCAGACAACGTCTGTTGCCACCACTTGTACTATATTTCCAAACAACTTCTGTTGCCACCACTTGTAGTATTATATATCCAGATAACTTCTGTTGCCACCACTTGTTGTACTATATATCTAGACAACTTCTGTTGCCACCACTTGTACTATATATCCAGACAACTTATGTTGCCACCACTTGTTGTACTATATTTCCAAATAACTTCTGTTGCCACCACTTGCACTATATATCCAGACGACTTCTGTTGCCACCACTTGTACTATATATCCAGACAACTTCTGTTGCCACCACTTGTACTATATATCCAAATAACTTCTGTTGCCACCACTTGTACTATATTTCCAAATAACTTCTGTTGCCACCACTTGTACTATATTTCCAAATAACTTCTGTTGCCACCACTTGTACTATATTTCCAAATAACTTCTGTTGCCACCACTTGTACTATATATCCAGAAAACTTCTGTTGCCACCACTTGTACTATATTTCCAAATAACTTCTGTTGCCACCACTTGTACTATATATCCAGACAACTTATATTGCCACCACTTGTACTATATTTCCAAATAACTTCTGTTGCCACCACTTGTACTATATATCCAAATAACATCTGTTGCCACCACTTGTACTATATATCCAAAAAACTTCTGTTACCACCACTTGTACTATATTTCCAAATAACTTCTGTTGCCACCACTTGTACAATATATCCAAATAACATCTGTTGCCACCACTTGTACTATATATCCAAATAACTTCTGTTGCCACCACTTGTACTATATATCCAAAAAACTTCTGTTGCCACCACTTGTACTATATTTCCAAATAACTTCTGTTGCCACCACTTGTACTATATATCCAAATAACATCTGTTGCCACCACTTGTACTATATATCCAAATAACTTCTGTTGCCACCACTTGTACTATATTTCCAAAAAACTTCTGTTGCCACCACTTGTACTATATTTCCAAATAACTTCTGTTGCCCCCACTTGTACTATATTTCCAAATAACTTCTGTTGCCCCCACTTGTACTATATTTCCGAATAACTTCTGTTGCCACGACTTGTACTATATATCCAGACAACTTCTGTTGCCACCACTTGTACTATATTTCCAAACAACTTCTGTTGCCACCACTTGTAGTATTATATATCCAGATAAGTTCTGTTGCCACCACTTGTTGTATTATATATCCAGACAACTTCTGTTGCCACCACTTGTAGTATTATATATCCAGATAACTTCAGTTGCCACCACTTGTTGTATTATATATCCAGACAACTTCTGTTGCCACCCCTTGTAGTATTATATATCCAGATAACTTCTGTTGCCACCCCTTGTAGTATTATATATCCAGATAACTTCTGTTGCCACCACTTGTTGTATTATATATCCAGACAACTTCTGTTGCCACCACTTGTTGTACTATATTTCCAAATAACTTCTGTTGCCACCACTTGTTGTACTATATTTCCAAATAACTTCTGTTGCCACCACTTGTTGTACTATATTTCCAAATAACTTCTGTTGCCACCACTTGTTGTACTATATATCCAGACAACTTCTGTTGCCACCACTTGTACTATATATCCAGACAACTTCTGTTGCCACCACTTGTACTATATATCCAGACAACTTCTGTTGCCACCACTTGTACTATATATCCAGACAACTTCTGTTGCCACCACTTGTACTATATATCCAGACAACTTCTGTTGCCACCACTTGTTGTATATATCCAGATAACTTCTGTTGCCACCGCTTGTGTTATAAGTCCAGACAACTTCTGTTGCCACACTTTTTGTACAATATGTCTATGTATTTTCTGCAGCCAGCACTTGCAAATCGGTATTCTGATGTAACTTCTATATCTCCCAGCGGTCGTCCATCGCCCCTGGTGTGAAAATGGATAGCCACTTATTTTTTATCAAATAAAATGGAGGCCGCAGGCCGCACTTTTCTGAACCCAACCATTCTCGGAGGAATTGATTGCGGTAGAAACATGCTGGCCATTTTTCCGATCGATACGTTCAACATCTGCTGTCACATCTGTTCAGACTTATCTAGATGGGCTACTTGAAGCAATCAGCACAGAGTCTAAATTTGACTTGGACTTCAGAACTACATAATGCTCAAACTATATATACACACACGCACACACACGCATGCACGCACACGCACACACGCACACAACAGTTAGGACTGGAATGTCTGGTCAAAAGAGACAGGTCTCCCATTAACAACAATATAATATAGGCGTACTCTCCCACACATGTACATCTACTCTCCCACACACATACATCTACACTCCCACACATGTACATATACTCTCCCACACACGTACATCTACTCTTCCACACATGTTCATCTACTCCCCCCACACATGTACATCTACTCTCCCACACATGTACATCTACTTTCCCACACATGTTCATCTACTCTCACACACACGTACATCTACTCTCCCACACATGTACATCTACTATCCCACATAAATACATCTACTCTCCCACACATGTACATCTACTCTCCGACACATGTACATCTACTCTCCCACACATATACATCTACTCCCCCGCACATGCACATCTACTCTTCCACATAAATACATCTACTTTCCCACACATGTTCATCTACTCTCCCACACTTATACATCTACTCTCCCACGCATGTACATCTACTCTCCCACACATGTTCATCTACTCTCCCACACATATACATTTACTCTCCCACACATGTACATCCACCCTCCCACACATGTACATCTACACCTACTCTCTCACACATGTGCATCTACTCTCCCACACATGTGCATCTACACCTACTCTCTCGCACATGCACATCTACTCTCCCACACATGAACATCTACTCTCCCACACATATATATCTATTCTCCAGCACATGCATATGTACTCTCCCACACATACACATCTATTCTCCTGCACATGTGCATCTACTCTCTCACAAATGTACATCTACTTTCCCACACACGAACCCATACATCCCCATATAGATAAACAACATAGACATAAACAAAATAAAAAATTATAAATATTATATATATATATATATATATATATATATATATATATATATATATATATATATATACGATATAAAAAATATAAATATTATATATATAAATGCGATATATAGAAGTGGGACATAGCTCATTCTCTTGTTAGAAACACAAGCAATAACATATTCACCCACACATGTTGCATGCTTTATGGTAACGTGATGTGAGTGTATTCAGATTTAGCTACGAAGGGATTAGCTGACTTTGACACGAAAGGGGATTGAGTTGGAGGCGGGGAATAGATTTTGTTGTGGATCGTTCGGGAATTAAAGATACTGATGTAGTTAAAAAAAAAACAGTAGTTGAGTGTGAAAAATTGATTTTTTTTTAGAAAACAGCCCCATTACTTTGTTTTAGTTGCCACTGTCGTTCTAAATATTCTTCTGTATGCGCAGATTTTGTTGGTATCCAGCATTTTTCCCCCTGCTGTCCAGTTGATCAAGATTCATATTAAGACTGGCTTCATGTAAAAATACAGAAATCTTTTTTACTCGTATGTATGGTAGCGGCTGTAGTTAGTTGTAGTTAGTCGAAGGTCCCGGTATCACTGCAAACGAATTAAAATCCAAAATTGCTCAACCGCGCGTGCCAGTGGAATAATCCGAATTAACATCTCATCAAATGTGGATTTACAGAAGAATATGTAGAATTGGATGGAAAGAAAAGAAATCAAACGATGAAGTTTTAAAACAACTAAAAATGAAAGGGAAAACTACTAAATACAATCAAGACAAATGAAATTTTTGGGACACGTTAAAAGATACAACATCCTACTAAAAGTAATATTGGAAGGGAAAATACAAGGTAAAAGAGGCAGAGGCAGACCAAGACTAACATGCACGAGTAACATCAAAAGATGGACAAGTCAATTTATGACAACCTGTACCATCAAAGCAAGAAACAGAGTGGAATGGTGATCCATGGTAGCCAACCTTCGTTGCGGAAATGACGCTCGATGATGATGATGATAATGATGAACATCTCATCGCACTGAAGGGTCCAAACAAAAAAGGCAGTTGCAGTCCCTATCGTAGCAGCTACAGCACTCGCCAAAAGACATAAAGCGTAAGCGCACCGAAAGTGAACGCAGCCGAATTGTTCTCCGTCATACGATATCATCATCCATCGTAAACAATCGGAATATTGAAACACGATACGGATAAAATACACAGCTCACGGTGTGCGCAGAGAACTAAACTCAGTAGTGCTCAGTAGTCGTATCTCCGGTATCATGTTTAACAACATGAAACGCATACCAAGAAAGCAAATGAGATATCCCAAATTTGGAATAATAAAGTGTTGCACATATTCAAAAAAGTTCATCAGTGCTATATTGCGTCAATTCTGACCTGTGGAATCATGACGTCTATCGTATAGACCAACAAAATGAAAAGATGATTAGAGGCCACAGAGATGAGATTTCTCAGAAGAATGTTGAAAGTTTTTTGGACAGCTATAAAGACCAATGAGGAAATTCTCAAAGAGGCCAACACAAAAAGGGAGCTCCTAAGAAACATTAGAAAGAAACAATCAACATTCTTCGGGCACATCATGAGAAGAGAAAAGTTGGAATATTTGGTTACAACTGGCAAAATATATGGAACGAGAGATCGCGGACTACAAACAGAGAAGATACTTGATGGCTTGGTATAATGACATGGAAAACAGTCAACAACAGAACTGACATAATGTACTGTAGATCGAATATTGTGGAAGAACATGATCCCTTGCGCCAAACAGTATGGCACAGGATGATGATGGTGGTGGTGGTGTGTTCAATACTCCTGTACGGTGCAGAACCATGGACACTAAATAAGAAAAGATAGAACACAACTGAAACTCCTCAAACATAGATGTAAAGAAGAATAACAAGAATTGACTGGACAAAGAAGGAGAAAAAAAGTATTTGGAAGCAGCTGAAAATGACGAAAGAACAATTTAGCACAATTCGAACAAGAGAGATAACTAATAAATGCGATACTTTGTTTTTTTTTTTTTTTTGATAGTATGTGGAAGACATGTAATGATCTTAAAAGAATGGCAAGAAATAAAACGGCATGGAAAGTGTTTGTTGAAGACATATGCTCCACAGGGAGCTGAAAGGTAGAAGAATAAGAAGAATACAGGCGTAAATTGGTCACTTCATTGACAGGGCATGCGAGTAAGAGCCGCATCCAAAGCTCTATCCACGGAGAAGGACATTCCGTAAAACAAACCACAGGAGGAGGAAAGGCTATGGAAGAGCTCTGACAAACCACGGGCAGGGTGGTCCCAAACAGACCTGGACGGCATCCACCCTACGACAAGGAAAACACCTACGTCAAACCTAGATCCAGCCTGCCGAAAACGGAGTGTGTCAGCCGCGGCGTAGATTTAGGGGGAAAATCAGGATACACTCATATACAGTGCCAACCATGTGACCAGCTCATCTTATGTCATGATGCCCTTACCACTCCATCGTAAAAAAGGAAAAAAGAGTCATTTTCGCCTGGTCACAAGATTTGAACTCTTAAGAAGAAGAAGAAGAAGGTCACTTCAGAAATGAGGCATCTGAGAAGAGTCCTATTAAGAAACAGACAACGAAACAAGACCATTGGCAAATGTCTAAGCGTTGAGCGGATCTTGGTTTAACTATAAAGACAACACTTGAAATGATTTAGCCACTTCAAAAAAAAACCTAAAATGTCTTATCAGGGCACACACTGAATGACCAGGCTAATTAGTGGATATAGGTCACGAGAAAGACCAGGCTAATTAGTGGATATAGGTCACGAGACAGACCAGGCTAATTAGTGGATATAGGTCACGAGACAGACCAGGCTAATTAGTGGATATAGGTCACGAGACAGACCAGGCTAATTAGTGGATATAGGTCACGAGAAAGACCAGGCTAATTAATGGATATAGGTCACGAGAAAGATCAAGACAAGGATGGCAGCTTAACATTAAAGGAACCATTAGGGCAAGCTTCTATTTTCTAAGGGTCAAATCTGAAAACTTTGAAGAAGTCGAGGGCCAGATCTGAAAACTACGAAGACGCCGAGGGGTAAATTTGAAAACTATGAAGACGCCGAGGGCTAGATCTGAAAACTAAGAAGACGCCGAGGGCTAGATCTGAAAACTAAGAAGACGCCGAGGGCCAGATTTGAAAACTATGAAGACGCCAAGGGCTAGATCTGAAAACTATAAAGACGCCAAGGGCTAGATCTGAAAACTATAAAGACGCCAAGGGCTAGATCTGAAAACTATAAAGACGCCGCGGGCTAGATCTGAAAACTAAGAAGACGCCGAGGGCTAGATCTGAAAATTACGAAGACGCAGAGGGCTAGATCTGAAAACTAATAAGACGCCGAGGGTCAAATCTGAAAACTAGGAAGACGCCGAGGGCTAGATCTGAAAATTACGAAGACGCCGAGGGCTAGATCTGAAAACTAATAAGACGCCGAGGGTCAAATCTGAAAACTAGGAAGACGCCGAGGGCTAGATCTGAAAACTACGAAGACGCCGAGGGCCAGATCTGAAAACTATGAAGACGCCGAGGGCCAGATCTGAAAACTACGAAGACGCCGAGGGCTAGATCTGAAAACTATGAAGACGCCGAGGGCTAGATCTGAAAACTATGAAGACGCCGAGGGCTAGATCTGAAAACTATGAAGACGCCGAGGGCCAGATCTGAAAACTATGAAGACGCCGAGAGTCAAATCTGAAAACTAAGAAGACACAAGAGAAGCGATGGCATGAAACCACAAGAGAAGCGAGAGCAAGAAACCACAAGAGAAGCGAGGGCTAGAATCCACAAGAGAAGCGAGGGCAAGAAACCACAAGAGAAGCGAGGGGAAGAAACCACAAGAGAAGCGAGGGCAAGAAACCACAAGAAAAGCGAGGGCAAGAAACCACAAGAGAAGCGAGGGCAAGAAACCACAAGAGAAGCAAGGGCAAGAAACCACAAGAGAAGCAAGAGCAGGAAACCACAAGAGAAGCAAGGCCAAGAAACTACAAGAGAAGTAAAGGCAAGAAATCACAAAAGAAGCAAGGGGAAGAAACCACAAAAGAAGCAAGGGGGAAAAACCACAAGAGAAGCAAAGGCAAGAAACCACAAGTGAAGCAAGGGCAAGAAACCACAAAAGAAGCAAGGGGAAGAAACCACAAGAGAAGCAAGGGGAAGAAACCACAAGAGAAGCAAGGGCAAGAAACCACAAGAGAAGCGTGGGCAAGAAACCACAAAAGAAGCAAGGGGAAGAAACCACAAGAGAAGCAAGGGGAAGAAACCACAAGAGAAGCAAGGGGAAGAAACCACAAGAGAAGCAAGGGCAAGAAACCACAAGAGAAGCGAGGGCAAGAAACCACAAGAAAAGCAAGGGCAAGAAACCACAAGAGAAGCAAGGGGAAGAAACCACAAGAGAAGCAAGGTCAAGAAACCACAAGAGAAGCAAGGGCAATAAACCACAAGAGAAGCAAGGGCATGAAACAACAAGAGAAGAAGGGGAAGAAACCACAAGAGAAGCAAGGGGAAGAAACCACAAGAGAAGCGAGGGCAAGAAACCACAAGAAAGCGAAGGCAAAAAACCACAAGAGAAGCGAGGGCAAAAAACCACAAGAGAAGCAAGGGCAAGAGAAGCGAGGACAAGAAACCACAAGAGAAGCAAGGGCAAGAAACCACAAGAGAAGCAAGAGCAAGAAACCACAAGAGAAGCAAGGACAAGAAACCACAAGAGAAGCAAGGGCAAGAAACCACAAGAGAAGCGAGGGCAAGAAACCACAAGAAAAGCAAGGGCAAGAAACCACAAGAGAAGCAAGGGGAAGAAACCACAAGAGAAGCAAGGTCAAGAAACCACAAGAGAAGCAAGGGCAATAAACCACAAGAGAAGCAAGGGCATGAAACAACAAGAGAAGCAAGGGGAAGAAACCACGAGAGAAGCAAGGGGAAGAAACCACAAGAGAAGCGAGGGCAAGAAACCACAAGAAAAGCGAAGGCAAAAAACCACAAGAGAAGCGAGGGCAAAAAACCACAAGAGAAGCAAGGGCAAGAGAAGCGAGGACAAGAAACATAAAGAGAAGCAAGGGCAAGAAACCACAAGAGAAGCAAGAGCAAGAAACCACAAGAGAAGCAAGGACAAGAAACCACAAGAGAAGCAAGGGCAAGAAACCACAAGAGAAGCAAGGGCAAGAAACCACAAGAGAAGTAAGGGGAAGAAACCACAAGAGAAGCAAGGGAAAGAAACCACAAGAGAAGCAAGGGCAAGAACCACAAGTAAAGCGAGGGCAAAAAACCACAAGAGAAGCAAGGGCAAGAGAAGCGAGGACAAGAAACAACAAGAGAAGTAAGGGCAAGAAACCACAAGAGAAGCAAAGACAAGAAACCACAAGAGAAGGGTGGGCAAGAAACCACAAAAGAAGCAAGGGGAAGAAACCACAAGAGAAGCTAGGGTAAGAAACCACAAGAGAAGAAGGGTAAGAAACCACAAGAGAAGAAGGGCAAGAAACTACAAGAGAAGAAGGGTAAGAAACCACAAGAGAAGAAGGGTAAGAAACTACAAGAGAAGCGAGGGCAAGAAACCACAAGAGAAGCGAGGGCAAGAAACTACAAGAGAAGAAGGAGAAGAAACCACAAGAGAAGCGAGGGCAAGAAACCACAAGAGAAGAAGAGTAAGAAACCACAAGAGAAGCAAGGGCAAGAAACCACAAGAGAAGAAGGGTAAATAACCACAAGAGAAGCAAGGGCAAGAAACCACAAGAGAAGAAGGGTAAGAAACCACAAGAGAAGCAAGGGCAAGAAACCACAAGAGAAGAAGGGTAAGAAACCACAAGAGAAGAAGAGTAAGAAACCACAAGAGAAGCAAGGGCAAGAAACCACAAGAGAAGAAGGGTAAGAAACTACAAGAGAAGCGAGGGCAAGAAACCACAAGAGAAGCGAGGGCAAGAAACTACAAGAGAAGAAGGGTAAGAAACTACAAGAGAAGAAGGGTAAGAAACCACAAGAGAAGCGAGGGCAAGAAACCATAAGAGAAGCGAGGGCAAGAAACTACAAGAGAAGAAGTGCAAGAAACTACAAGAGAAGAAGGGTAAGAAACCACAAGAGAAGAAGGGTAAGAAACCACAAGAGAAGCAAGGGCAAGAAACCACAAGAGAAGCAGGGCAAGAAACTACCAGAGTAAAAGGGTAAGAAACCACAAGAGAAGAAGCGTAAGAAACCACAAGAGAAGCGAGGGCAAGAAACCACAAGAGAAGAAGGATAAAAAACCACAAGAGAAGCGAGGGCAAGAAACCACAAGAGAAGTAAGGGGAAGAAATCACAAGAGAAGCGAGGGCAATAAATCACAAAAGAAGCAAAGGCAAGAAACCACAAGAGAAGCAAAAGCAAGAAACCACAAGAGAAGCAAGAGCAAGAAACCACAAGAGAAGCAAAAGCAAGAAACCACAAGAGAAGCAAGGGGAAGAAACCACAAGAGAAGTAAAGGCAAGAAATCACAAAAGAAGCAAGGGGAAGAAACCACAAAAGAAGCAAGGGGAAAAAACCACAAGAGAAGCAAAGGCAAGAAACCACAAGTGAAGCAAGGGCAAGAAACCACAAAAGAAGCAAGGGGAAGAAACCACAAGAGAAGCAAGGGGAAGAAACCACAAGAGAAGCAAGGGCAAGAAACCACAAGAGAAGCGTGGGCAAGAAACCACAAAAGAAGCAAGGGGAAGAAACCACAAGAGAAGCAAGGGGAAGAAACCACAAGAGAAGCAAGGGGAAGAAACCACAAGAGAAGCAAGGGCAAGAAACCACAAGAGAAGCGAGGGCAAGAAACCACAAGAAAAGCAAGGGCAAGAAACCACAAGAGAAGCAAGGGGAAGAAACCACAAGAGAAGCAAGGTCAAGAAACCACAAGAGAAGCAAGGGCAATAAACCACAAGAGAAGCAAGGGCATGAAACAACAAGAGAAGAAAGGGGAAGAAACCACAAGAGAAGCAAGGGGAAGAAACCACAAGAGAAGCGAGGGCAAGAAACCACAAGAAAAGCGAAGGCAAAAAACCACAAGAGAAGCGAGGGCAAAAAACCACAAGAGAAGCAAGGGAAAGAGAAGCGAGGACAAGAAACCACAAGAGAAGCAAGGGCAAGAAACCACAAGAGAAGCAAGAGCAAGAAACCACAAGAGAAGCAAGGACAAGAAACCACAAGAGAAGCAAGGGCAAGAAACCACAAGAGAAGCAAGGGCAAGAAACCACAAGAGAAGCAAGGGCAAGAAACCACAAGAGCAGTAAGGGGAAGAAACCACAAGAGAAGCAAGGGAAAGAAACCACAAGAGAAGCAAGGGCAAGAAACCACAAGTAAAGCGAGGGCAAAAAACCACAAGAGAAGCAAGGGCAAGAGAAGCGAGGACAAGAAACAACAAGAGAAGCAAGGGCAAGAAACCACAAGAGAAGCAAAGACAAGAAACCACAAGAGAAGGGTGGGCAAGAAACCACAAAAGAAGCAAGGGGAAGAAACCACAAGAGAAGCAAGGGTAAGAAACCACAAGAGAAGAAGGGTAAGAAACCACAAGAGAAGAAGGGCAAGAAACTACAAGAGAAGAAGGGTAAGAAACCACAAGAGAAGAAGGGTAAGAAACTACAAGAGAAGCGAGGGCAAGAAACCACAAGAGAAGCGAGGGCAAGAAACTACAAGAGAAGAAGGGTAAGAAACTACAAGAGAAGAAGGGGAAGAAACCACAAGAGAAGCGAGGGCAAGAAACCACAAGAGAAGAAGAGTAAGAAACCACAAGAGAAGCAAGGGCAAGAAACCACAAGAGAAGAAGGGTAAGAAACTACAAGAGAAGCGAGGGCAAGAAACCACAAGAGAAGCGAGGGCAAGAAACTAAAAGAGAAGAAGGGTAAGAAACTACAAGAGAAGAAGGGTAAGAAACCACAAGAGAAGCGAGGGCAAGAAACCATAAGAGAAGCGAGGGCAAGAAACTACAAGAGAAGAAGGGCAAGAAACTACAAGAGAAGAAGGGTAAGAAACCACAAGAGAAGAAGGGTAAGAAACCACAAGAGAAGCAAGGCAAGAAACCACAAGAGAAGCAAGGGCAAGAAACTACCAGAGTAAAAGGGTAAGAAACCACAAGAGAAGAAGCGTAAGAAACCACAAGAGAAGCGAGGGCAAGAAACCACAAGAGAAGAAGGATAAAAAACCACAAGAGAAGCGAGGGCAAGAAACCACAAGAGAAGTAAGGGCAAGAAATCACAAGAGAAGCGAGGGCAATAAATCACAAAAGAAGCAAAGGCAAGAAACCACAAGAGAAGCAAAAGCAAGAAACCACAAGAGAAGCAAGAGCAAGAAACCACAAGAGAAGCAAAAGCAAGAAACCACAAGAGAAGCAAGGGGAAGAAACCACAAGAGAAGCAAGGGGAAAAACCACAAGAGAAGCAAAGGCAAGAAACCACAAGTGAAGCAAGGAACCACAAGAGAAGCGAGGGCAAGAAACCACAAGAGAAGCAAGTGGAAGAAACCACAAGAGAAGCGAGGGCAAGAAACCACAAGAGAAGCGAGGGCAAGAAACCACAAGAGAAGCAAGTGGAAGAAACCACAAGAGAAGCGAGGGCAAGAAACCACAAGAGAAGCGAGGGGAAGAAACCACAAGAGAAGCAAGGGGAAGAAAACACAAGAGAAGCAAGGGGAAGAAACCACAAGTGAAGCAAGGGGAAAAACCACAAGAGAAGCAAGGGGAAGAAACCACAAGTGAAGCAAGGGGAAGAAACCACAAGTGAAGTAAGGGAAAGAAACCACAAGAGAAGCAAGGGGAAGAAACCACAAGAGAAGCAAGGGGAAGAAACCACAAGAGAAGCAAGGGGAAGAAACCACAAGAGAAGCAAGGGGAAGAAACCACAAGTGAAGCAAGGGGAAGAAACCACAAGAGAAGCAAGGGGAAGAAACCACAAGAGAAGCAAGGGGAAAAACCACAAGAGAAGCAAAGGCAAGAAACCACAAGTGAAGCAAGGAACCACAAGAGAAGCGAGGGCAAGAAACCACAAGAGAAGCAAGTGGAAGAAACCACAAGAGAAGCGAGGGCAAGAAACCACAAGAGAAGCGAGGGCAAGAAACCACAAGAGAAGCAAGTGGAAGAAACCACAAGAGAAGCGAGGGCAAGAAACCACAAGAGAAGCGAGGGCAAGAAACCACAAGAGAAGCAAGGACAAGAAACCACAAGAGAAGCAAGGGAAGAAACCACAAGTGAAGCAAGGGGAAAAACCACAAGAGAAGCAAGGGGAAGAAACCACAAGTGAAGCAAGGGGAAGAAACCACAAGTGAAGTAAGGGAAAGAAACCACAAGAGAAGCAAGGGGAAGAAACCACAAGAGAAGCAAGGGGAAGAAAACTCAAGAGAAGCAAGGGGAAGAAACCACAAGAGAAGCAAGGGAAGAAACCACAAGTGAAGCAAGGGGAAGAAACCACAAGAGAAGCAAGGGGAAGAAACCACAAGAGAAGCAAGGGGAAGAAACCACAATTGAAGCAAGGGGAAAAACCACAAGAGAAGCAAGGGGAAAAACCACAAGAGAAGCAAGGGCAATAAATCACAAGAGAAGCGAGGGCAAGAAACCACAAGAGAAGCAAGAGCAAGAAACTACAAGAGAAGCAACAGCAAGAAACCACAAGAGAAGCAAGAGCAAGAAACAACAAGAGAAGCAAAAGCAAGAAACCACAAGAGAAGCAAGAGCAAGAAACCACAAGAGAAGCAAAAGCAAGAAACCACAAGAGAAGCAAGAGAAGAAACCACAAGAGAAGCAAGAGCAAGAAATCACAAGAGAAGCAAAAGCAAGAAACCACAAGAGAAGCAAAAGCAAGAAACCACAAGAGAAGCAAGTGGAAGAAACCACAAGAGAAGCAAGAGCAAGAAACCACAAGAGAAGCAAAAGCAAGAAACCACAAGAGAAGCAAGAGAAGAAACCACAAGAGAAGCAAGAGCAAGAAACCACAAGAGAAGCAAAAGCAAGAAACCACAAGAGAAGCAAAAGCAAGAAACCACAAGAGAAGCAAGTGGAAGAAACCACAAGAGAAGCAAGGGGAAGAAACCACAAGAGAAGCAAGGGGAAAAACCACAAGAGAAGCAAAGGCAAGAAACCACAAGAAAAGCAAGTGGAAGAAACCACAAGAGAAGCAAGGGGAAGAAACCACAAGAGAAGCAAAGGCAAGAAACCACAAGAGAAGCAAGTGGAAGAAACCACAAGAGAAGCAAGGGGAAGAAACCACAAGAGAAGCAAGGGGAAGAAACCACAAGTGAAGCAAGGGGAAGAAACCACAAGAGAAGCAAGGGGAAGAAACCACAAGAGAAGCAAGGGGAAAAACCACAAGAGAAGCAAAGGCAAGAAACCACAAGTGAAGCAAGGAACCACAAGAGAAGCGAGGGCAAGAAACCACAAGAGAAGCAAGGGGAAGAAACCACAAGATAAGCAAGGGCAAGAAACAACAAGAGACGCGAGGGCAAGAAACCACAAGAGAAGCGAGGGGAAGAAACCACAAGAGAAGCAAGGGGAAGAAACCACAAGATAAGCAAGGGCAAGAAACAACAAGAGACGCGAGGACAAGAAACCACAAGAGAAGCGAGGGGAAGAAACAACAAGTGAAGTGAGGGCAAGAAACCACAAGAGAAGCAAGGGGAAGAAACCACAAGATAAGCAAGGGCAAGAAACAGCAAGAGACGCGAGGGCAAGAAACCACAAGAGAAGCGAGGGCAAGAAACCACAAGAGAAGCGAGGGCAAGAAACCACAAGCGAAGCAAGGGCAAGAAACCACAAGGGAAGCGAGGGCAAGAAACAACAAGAGACGCGAGGGCAAGAAACCACAAGAGAAGCGAGGGCAAGAAACAACAAGTGAAGTGAGGGGAAGAAACCACAAGAGAAGCAAGGGGAAGAAACCACAAGATAAGCAAGGGCAAGAAACAACAAGAGACGCGAGGGCAAGAAACAACAAGAGACGCGAGGGCAAGAAACCACAAGAGAAGCGAGGGGAAGAAACAACAAGTGAAGTGAGGGGAAGAAACCACAAGAGAAGCGAGGACAAGAAACCACAAGAGAAGCGAGGGGAAGAAACAACAAGTGAAGTGAGGGGAAGAAACCACAAGAGAAGCGAGGGGAAGAAACCACAAGAGATGCGAGGGGAAGAAACCACAAGAGAAGCGATGTGAAGAAACCACAAGAGAAGCAAGGGCAAGAAACCACAAGAGAAGCAAGGACAAGAAACCACAAGAGAAGCAAGGACAAGAAACCACAAGAGAAGCGAGGACAAGAAACCACAAGAGAAGCGAGGGCAAGAAACCACAAGAGAAGCGAGGGCAAGAAACAACAAGAGAAGCAAAAGCAAGAAACCACAAGAGAAGCAAGGGGAAGAAACCACAAGAGAAGCAAGGGGAAAAACCACAAGAGAAGCAAAGGCAAGAAACCACAAGTGAAGCAAGGAACCACAAGAGAAGCGAGGGCAAGAAACCACAAGAGAAGCAAGTGGAAGAAACCACAAGAGAAGCGAGGGCAAGAAACCACAAGAGAAGCGAGGGCAAGAAACCACAAGAGAAGCAAGTGGAAGAAACCACAAGAGAAGCGAGGGCAAGAAACCACAAGAGAAGCGAGGGCAAGAAACCACAAGATAAGCAAGGACAAGAAACCACAAGAGAAGCAAGGGGAAGAAACCACAAGTGAAGCAAGGGGAAAAACCACAAGAGAAGCAAGGGGAAGAAACCACAAGTGAAGCAAGGGGAAGAAACCACAAGTGAAGTAAGGGAAAGAAACCACAAGAGAAGCAAGGGGAAGAAACCACAAGAGAAGCAAGGGGAAGAAACCACAAGAGAAGCAAGGGGAAGAAACCACAAGAGAAGCAAGGGGAAGAAACCACAAGTGAAGCAAGGGGAAGAAACCACAAGAGAAGCAAGGGGAAGAAACCACAAGAGAAGCAAGGGGAAAAACCACAAGAGAAGCAAAGGCAAGAAACCACAAGTGAAGCAAGGAACCACAAGAGAAGCGAGGGCAAGAAACCACAACAGAAGCAAGTGGAAGAAACCACAAGAGAAGCGAGGGCAAGAAACCACAAGAGAAGCGAGGGCAAGAAACCACAAGAGAAGCAAGTGGAAGAAACCACAAGAGAAGCGAGGGCAAGAATGCACAAGAGAAGCGAGGGCAAGAAACCACAAGAGAAGCAAGGACAAGAAACCACAAGAGAAGCAAGGGAAGAAACCACAAGTGAAGCAAGGGGAAAAACCACAAGAGAAGCAAGGGGAAGAAACCACAAGTGAAGCAAGGGGAAGAAACCACAAGTGAAGTAAGGGAAAGAAACCACAAGAGAAGCAAGGGGAAGAAACCACAAGAGAAGCAAGGGGAAGAAACCACAAGAGAAGCAAGGGGAAGAAACCACAAGTGAAGCAAGGGGAAGAAACCACAAGAGAAGCAAGGGGAAGAAACCACAAGAGAATCAAGGGGAAGAAACCACAAGTGAAGCAAGGGGAAAAACCACAAGAGAAGCAAGGGGAAAAACCACAAGAGAAGCAAGGGCAATAAATCACAAGAGAAGCGAGGGCAAGAAACCACAAGAGAAGCAAGAGCAAGAAACTACAAGAGAAGCAAAAGCAAGAAACCACAAGAGAAGCAAGAGCAAGAAACAACAAGAGAAGCAAAAGCAAGAAACCACAAGAGAAGCAAGAGCAAGAAACCACAAGAGAAGCAAAAGCAAGAAACCACAAGAGAAGCAAGAGAAGAAACCACAAGAGAAGCAAGAGCAAGAAATCACAAGAGAAGCAAAAGCAAGAAACCACAAGAGAAGCAAGAGCAAGAAACCACAAGAGAAGCAAAAGCAAGAAACCACAAGAGAAGCAAGAGAAGAAACCACAAGAGAAGCAAGAGCAAGAAACCACAAGAGAAGCAAGGGGAAAAACCACAAGAGAAGCAAAGGCAAGAAACCACAAGAGAAGCAAGTGGAAGAAACCACAAGAGAAGCAAGGGGAAGAAACCACAAGAGAAGCAAAGGCAAGAAACCACAAGAGAAGCAAGTGGAAGAAACCACAAGAGAAGCAAGTGGAAGAAACCACAAGAGAAGCAAGTGGAAGAAACCACAAGAGAAGCAAGTGGAAGAAACCACAAGAGAAGCAAGGGGAAGAAACCACAAGAGAAGCAAGGGGAAAAACCACAAAAGAAGCAAAGGCAAGAAACCACAAGAGAAGCGAGGGCAAGAAACCACAAGAGAAGCAAGGGGAAGAAACCACAAGATAAGCAAGGGCAAGAAACAACAAGAGACGCGAGGGCAAGAAACCACAAGAGAAGCGAGGGGAAGAAACCACAAGAGAAGCAAGGGGAAGAAACCACAAGATAAGCAAGGGCAAGAAACAACAAGAGACGCGAGGGCAAGAAACCACAAGAGAAGCGAGGGGAAGAAACAACAAGTGAAGTGAGGGCAAGAAACCACAAGAGAAGCAAGGGGAAGAAACCACAAGATAAGCAAGGGCAAGAAACCACAAGATAAGCAAGGGCAAGAAACCACAAGAGAAGCGAGGGCAAGAAACCACAAGAGAAGCGAGGGCAAGAAACCACAAGCGAAGCAAGGGCTAGAAACCACAAGAGAAGCGAGGGCAAGAAACAACAAGAGACGCGAGGGCAAGAAACCACAAGAGAAGCGAGGGCAAGAAACAACAAGTGAAGTGAGGGGAAGAAACCACAAGAGAAGCAAGGGGAAGAAACCACAAGATAAGCAAGGGCAAGAAACAACAAGAGACGCGAGGGCAAGAAACCACAAGAGAAGCGAGGGGAAGAAACAACAAGTGAAGTGAGGGGAAGAAACCACAAGAGAAGCGAGGACAAGAAACCACAAGAGAAGCGAGGGGAAGAAACAACAAGTGAAGTGAGGGGAAGAAACCACAAGAGAAGCGAGGGGAAGAAACCACAAGAGAAGCGAGGGGAAGAAACCACAAGAGAAGCGATGTGAAGAAACCACAAGAGAAGCAAGGGCAAGAAACCACAAGAGAAGCAAGGACAAGAAACCACAAGAGAAGCAAGGACAAGAAACCACAAGAGAAGCGAGGACAAGAAACCACAAGAGAAGCGAGGGCAAGAAACCACAAGAGAAGCGAGGGCAAGAAACAACAAGTGAAGTGAGGGGAAAAAACCACAAGAGAAGCGAGGGAAAGAAACCACAAGAGAAGCAAGGACAAGAAACAGCAAGTGAAGCAAGGACAAGAAACCACAAGAGAAGCGAGGGCAAGAAACCACAAGAGAAGCAAGGGAAAGTATCCTCAAGCTTTCTCTACACCGGAGTATGAGGGGAGAAACCACTACCACCAAATCTAGTAAATGCAGTGAAGGAGATACAACCACTTTCAGAGAAAAATACAAAATAAAGAAGACAGAGGTAGGCAAAGACTAAAGTGGACCGACACTATCAAAAGATAAGAGCAGATGAATCATCAACAGTTTGTGCCATCAAGACAAGAGACAGAGAGAAATGACGATTTTTTGTCTCTATCACTCACCCAATGACTATTAAAGGAATTAATTCTCCTCTTCGGCGTCCGTCCTTAGAAGGTCATTAAGTTGGCGTATATACGTTGTTTTGTCGTTTACATTAGAACTGTGATATTTGCGCCTTTCGGCCCAACACATCCGATTTCAGCATGTTATTCTTGAGTATTGGGTTGGCTTCCTTCTTCGATGCCCACTCGCTTCGCCAGACTAGACATGTTTTATATTTCTGGAGGCACCGCGAAGACGTGGATTAGGGTCTGGGTGATTCTGGTTCACCTATCTTGGCACAAGCCATCAGCTGTGGGTGGCTTACAATTTCCAGCTCTACTTCTGTGATTCTCCTTTGACCCTGAAATGACGATTCATAATCTCCAACGTCCGACAATAGGGGGGGGGGGGGCCAAGATAATGATTATATATCATCATCGGGTGCCATCTCCGCAACGAAGGTTGGCTACCATGGAGCGCCATTCTGCTCTGTCTCTTGCTCTGATGGTGCAAATTGTCATAGGTTGATTTGTCCATCTTTTGATGTTACTCGTTCATGTTAGTCTTGGTCTGCCTCGGCCTCTTTTACCTTATATTTTCCCTTCCAATATTAATTTTACCAGGCAGTTGTGTCTTTTAAAATGGCCCAAAAATCGCATTTGTCTTGTTTGAATTGTGCTTAGTAGTTCTCTTTTCATTTTTAGTTGTTTTAAGACTTCATCATTTGTTTTATATTCTTTCCATCCAATTCTACCTATTCTTCTACATATCCACATTTCAAAGGCTTCAATTCTCTGTTCTGTTTTCTTGTCTAATGCCCATGTTTCTGCACCATATAGGAATATTGAGAAGATGCAACATTTTGCTATTCTTAGTTTTAGCCCTGGTGTTATTTGTTTTGATGTTAGTATATTTTCATGGCATTAAAATTACGTTTTGCCATTCCTATTCTTTTGTTTATTTCATTTGTACATTTTCCATCACTGGTTATAATATGTCCAAGGTATTTGTAGTTCTAAACTGTCTCCGTGTCTATTCCTTCAATTTTTACATCCACTTATGATATAATGATTATATATATATATATTATTAAACTCTTTTATATTATATATTTCTTTCTTTGAAATACAGCCTTTGTCTCTATCCTCTCTTCTTCCCTCAATTTTTCCTATTGTCACAATGTATCCCACGTACTCCCTGTCGCAGAGAAGGAACATGCGCTCAGATGAATAACGTTAGAACGTTACTGTTAAGGACCGGTGTTGTCATGAGACAGAGAAAGAGTGAGGTATAGAACAATAATAGCGCGGGGAGATAATCGAGGAAAGCGAGTATTGATTATTCTGTTTCCTGTCACTCGTGCCCGGAATTAGACATGGAATAAAGTGCCTGGAGCACCCTACGCCTTCGTTCTTTCTCCAGCCGTTCCCATCACCACGATTCTGACTGCCTATCATTACATTCATATATATATATAAAGCCTCTACATCTATAATACAGAAATAGCGGTTATAAGAAATAAAAATACTTCTTCAAAATGCTCTAATAAAAAAAAAATAATGGGCAGTATTGAAACAAGTTAATGAATTCTAGTAGCTAGGATCGATAATAACCTCGCATTGTAGATGTATATTGCAGGTGCTGTGCAGATTTGTTCAGACGAAATTTGCATGCAAAAACTGAAAAGGATATTGCGCAATTCGTCTTTGGCAATGGAAGGAGTTAAACAGGTTCTTCTGTGTGGAGCCAGTCCTGGCATGTGGAAGTTAAGCTTTGGGCGTGAGATAAGAATATCTTTGGAGACTGTAGAACACAGCCGTTTGTCACTGATTTCTCTCTCTCTCAAAGAGCCCCCGTCACGCCAAGTGGCGTTTAGGGAATATGGTGTTAGTGACCATATATTTTACAGACCTTCGGCACATGATTTTTGGGGTAATGTGGTCGGTATTACGCCCGTGCAGCTTTATTTTCCCAGAAAAAAAATCCGGTACCCATTAAAGGCTGGGTGAACCGGAAGCCGTCGGTTGGGATCGAACCCTACCTCTGTAGTCCAGTTCACTAACCACTGAACTGTCGCGGCTTCCTTTGTCACTGATACTTTAGTTGATCTGCGCATGTTTCTTCTCAGGAAGACAAAGATGACATTGCACAGTTTGTTCTTCATACCGTAACACTTTCCTTACGTTTCGCCGTACAGTGCATCGCTCTCATTTTGATTAGTGTAAACCGTCATCAAACCATATTCTTTTTACATGTCTTTATCATCTTGGTATTGGTGAAATCTAATCCCTTGTTCAAATATAAACAAATGTATATATAATCATCATCAAGTGCCATACCGGTTGGCGTAGGCGATCATGGTGTTCTACAATCGTCAATCTACCGTGCATCGTATCAGCTCTGCTGTTGACTGTTTGGAGACACATAATAATAAATTAATATTATTATAGAGGGAAACTTCCGAGGCGATAATCAGCGAATCAATTCAGAGGAAGATGTATGTTTACAGCGCTCGGAAAAATTGACAAATAATCAACAACAGAAAAGAATATGGACCAAAGCAGGATCGAACCCGCCTTATGTCATGAGAACACCTGCGCGAAAGACATTGCCTACAAAGCTAGTTTTTTAGTTAGCTGAGTGGCAGTGTTCCCTACCGTTTGGCTTTTCGTGGCAAGGCGCTATGCTACTGAATACGGGTTCGATCCTGCTTTGGTCCATATTTTTTTCTGTTGTTGATTACTTGTCAATTTTTCCGAGTGCTGTAAACATACCTCTTCCTCTGAATTGATTTGTTGACTGTTTGCCATGCCATAACACCAAGCTATCTAATATTTTCTCTCTTTGTCGCCCACGATCTCTCTTTCCTTGTATTTTGCCTGTTGTAACCAAATATTCCAACTTTCCTCTTCTCATGTGTCCGAAAAATGTTAATTGTTTCTTAATAATAATATATTAAACATATATAGATACGTAGACTGATTTTAAAAACATGAAAAATGTTATCACTGAAATCTCTTCCGTTGCTCTGATAAAAAGTTTCCGTACGGAAAGAGTTAAGAGAAGAGGTGGAGAATGGCTTGGACAGTGATGTATATGTTGAGAGACTGAGGGGCTAATGGTGGAAAAGGAATCTGGTCGATCCGGAGTGCTTAGTGGGGAAAAGCAGATGTGTCTATAATCAACATATTACATGTACAATCAGTCTCCATACGCTTCGGGAAATGTTGGGACAGATGGTGAAGCTGACATGGGGATGCTCCAACTGCAGTTAAACTAATTCCATGAATAGAATAGAATAGAATAGAATAGAATAGAATAGAATAGAATAGAATAGAATAGAATAGAATAGAATAGAATAGAATAGGAAGATAAAATACACAGGCTTCTTTTACACGCTCAAAGTGATTACGAGAGGCTGAATCTTAATATGTAAACATTGTGGTTCCAACATGGTTATTGTTCACCAACAAAGTTCATATCCTACCACTACAAGCCAATAAAAAACGAACATTAGCTCACCTTTCATTACTGCAACCAACATTTTACCCCAACAAGACAACAATACACAACCACCAATCGATATCTCAACACCAGCCATAACTCATAACCATCAGTAGACCACATCAAGCTACTACGAGCAGCCCACATGAAGCTACTACATGCAGCCCACATCAAACTACTACTTGCAGCCCACATCAAGCTACTACATACAGCCCACATGAAGCTACTACATGCAGCCCACATCAAGCTACTACATACAGCCCACATGAAGCTACTACATACAGCCCACATCAAGCTACTACATGCAGCCCACATGGAGCTACTACATACAGCCCACATGAAGCTACTACATGCAGCCCACATCAAGCTACTACATACAGCCCACATGAAGCTACTACATACAGCCCACATGAAGCTACAACATGCAGCCCACATCAAGCTACTACATACAGCCCACATCAAGCTACTACATACAGCCCACATGAAGCTACTACATACAGCCCACATCAAGCTACTACATACAGCCCACATGAAGCTACTACATGCAGCCCACATCAAGCTACTACATACAGCCCACATGAAGCTACTACATACAGCCCACATGAAGCTACTACATGCAGCCCACATCAAGCTACTACATACAGCCCACATGAAGCTACTACATGCAGCCCACATCAAGCTACTACATACAGCCCACATGAAGCTACTACATACAGCCCACATCAAGCTACTACATACAGCCCACATGAAGCTACTACATACAGCCCACATGAAGCTACTACATACAGCCCACATCAAACTACTACTTGCAGCCCACATCAAGCTACTACTTGCAGCCCACATTAAACTACCACCAGCATATACACCACAACCACATGTAGCCAAAATCAAACTTCCACAAGTCTATATCCTACCAGGAGTCCACAACGCTCGTCCACCAGCCCACATAAAACTACCACAAGTCTATATCTCACTACCATCAGTCCACATTACACTACCACTTGTCCACATCCCACTACCATCGAACCACATTACACTACTACTTGTCCATATCCCACTACCATTGACCCACTTTACACTACCACTTGTCCACATCCCACTACCATCGACCCACATTACGCTACCACTTGTCCATATCCCACTACCATCGACCCACTTTACACTACCACTTGTCCACATCCCGCTACCATCGACCCACTTTACACTACCACTTGTCCACATCCCACTACCATTGACCCACATTACACTACCACTTGTCCACATACCACCACCATCAACCCACATTACACTACCACTTGTCTATATCACACTACCATCGACCCACATCCCACTACCGTCGACCCACATTACACTACCACTTGTCCACATCCCACTACCATCGACCCACATTACACTACCACTTGTCCACATCCCACTACCGTTGGCTTACATCCCACCAGAGCTCATATCCGATTACCCTTTGCTCACATCCCACTACCATCGGCTCACGCACCACCAGAGCTCACATCCCATTACCATCGGCTCACACACCACCAGAGCTCACATCCCACAACCATTAGCTCACATCCACTACCATCGGCTCACATTCCACTACCTTTAGCTCACATCCCACTACCATTAGATCACATCCCACAATCCATTAGCTCACACCCCACTACCATCGGCTTACATCCCACTACCATTAGCTCACATCCCACTAACTCTGGCCCACATCCCACTACCATTAGCTCACATCCCACTAACTCTGGCTCACATTCCACTACCTTTAGCTCACATCCCACTACCATTAACTCACATCCCACTACCACCGGCTCACATCCCACTACCACTAGCTCAGGTCCCACTACCATCGGCTTACATCCTACCATTAGCCCACACAGCACACTACCACAAGTAGCCCGTACATCCCACTAGCATTAGCCTACACATTACACTATTACAAGTAGCCCACATCACACTAGCATTAGCCTACACATTACACTATTACAAGTAGCCCACATCACACTAGCATTAGCCTACACATTACACTATTACAAGTAACCCACATCCCACTAGCATTAGCCCACACAGCACACTACCACAAGTAGCCCATACATTCCACTATTACAAGTAGCCCACATCCCACTAGCATTAGCCCACACAGCACACTACCACAAGTAGCCCATACATCCCACTAGCATTAGCCTACACATCCCACTATTACATGTAGCCCACATCACACTAGCATTAGCCCACACATCACACTACCACACAATTAGCCCACATCAAACTACTACTAACACATATCCCACACCACTATCCCACATCCCATCACCACCGTCAGCAGCCTATCATCCCAACAGCCCATTCCACGACCGCCACCAACCAGTCACCCCAACAGTCCAGCCCATCACCACCACCAACCCTCAAATCCAAACCTACCACCACCAACCAGTCATCCCAACAGCTCAGCTCATATCTCACCACCACTGCCAGTAGCCTGTCACTCAACAGCCCATCCCTCGACCACCACCAACCAGTCACGCCAACAGCACACCACCAATACCACCACCAACCAGTCACCTGAACAGTCCACACCGAACCACAACCGCCAGCAGCATGTCACCCAACAGCTCAGGTCACACTTCACCACCACCATGCAGTCACCCCAACAGCCCAGTCAACCACAACCACCACAGCTACCACAAAGCAGTCACGCCAACAGCCCATCCCACACACTACCACCACCACCACCAACCTGTCACCTCAAAAACCTAGACCACAGCCACCAAACTCACCATAACAGCACAGCCCACACTCCACCATCACCACCATCACCAACCTGTCACCCCAACAGCACACCCAACACTCCACCACCATCCTGTCACCCCAACAACCAAGCCCACAACCACCAAACTCACCCCAACAGCACACCCAACACTCCACCACCACCACAACCAACCTGTCACCCCAACAACCAAGCCCACAGCCACCAAACTCACCATAACAGCACAGCCCACACTCCACCATCACCAACCTGTCACCCCAACAGCATAGCCAATTTCCCAACATCATCACCACCACCAACCTGTCATCGCAACAGCCCATCCCACACACTACCACCACCAACAACCTGTCACCCTAACAGCATAGCCCACACTCCACCATCACCACCACTACCAACATGTCAACGTAACAGCCCATCCCATACACTACCACCACCAACCTCTCACACCAACATCACAGCCCACACTCCACCATCACCACCACCAACCTCTCATCCCAACAGCACAGCCCACACTCCACCACCACTACCACCACCAACCTGTCATCCCAACAGCACAACCCACACTCCACCACCACTACCACCACCAACCTGTCATCCCAACAGCACAGCCCACACTCCATCACCACTACCATCACCAACCTTTCATCCCAACAGCACAGCCCACACTCCACCACCACTACCACCATCAAACTTTCATCCCAACCGCACAGCTCACACTCCACCACCACCAACCTGTCACCCCAACAGCACAGCCCACACTCCACCACCATTACAACCACCAACAGGTCATCCCAACAGCACAGCCCACACTCCACTACCACCACCAACAAGTCACCCCAAAAGCAAAGCCCACACTCCACCACCACTAACATGTCACCCCAACAGCACAGCTCACACTCCACCACCACTACCACCACCAACATGTCACCCCAACAGCACAGCTCACACTCCACCACCACTACCACCACCAACCTGTCATCCCAAAAAGCACAGCCTACACTCCACCATCACCACCACCACCAACCTGTCATCCCAACAGCACAGCCCACACTCCACCACAACTACCACCACCAACCTGTCATCCCAACTGCACAGCCCACACTCCACCACCACTACCACCACCAACTTGTCATCCCAACAGCACAGCCCACACTCCACCACAACTACCACCACCAACCTGTCATCCCAACAGCACAGCCCACACTCCACCACAACTACCACCACCAACCTGTCATCCCAACAGCACAGCCCACACTCCACCACCACTACCACAAACCAACTTGTCATCCCAACAGCACAGCCCACACTCCACCACCACTACCACCACCAACCTGTCATCCCAACAGCACAGCCCACACTCCATCACCACTACCATCACCAACCTGTCATCCCAACAGCACAGCCCACACTCCACCACCACTACCACCATCAAACTTTCATCCCAACCGCACAGCTCACACTCCACCACCACCAACCTGTCACCCCAACAGCACAGTCCACACTCCACCACCATTACAACCACCAACAGGTCATCCCAACAGCACAGCCCACACTCCACTACCACCACCAACAAGTCACCCCAAAAGCAAAGCCCACACTCCACCACCACTAACATGTCACCCCAACAGCACAGCTCACACTCCACCACCACTACCACCACCAATCTGTCATCCCAACAGCACAGTTCACACTCCACCATCACTACCAACACCAACCTGTCATCCCAACAGCACAACTCACCACCACCAACCTGTCACCCCACCAGCCCAGCCCACCACCACCAACCTGTCACTCCGAACTGCACAGCCCACCACCACCAACCTGTCATCCCAAAAGCACAGCCTACACTCCACCATCACCAACAACCTGTCATCCCAACAGCACAGTCCACACTCCACCACCACTACCACCACCAACCTGTCATCCCAACAGCACAGCCCACTCTCCACCACAACTACCACCACCAACCTGTCATCCCAACAGCACAGCCCACACTCCACCACCACTACCACCACCAACCTGTCATCCCAACAGCACAGCCCACACTCCACCACCACTACCACCACCAACCTGTCATCCCAACAGCACAGCCCACTCTCCACCACCACCACTACCACCAACCTGTCATCCCAACAGCACAGCCCACACTCCACCACCACTACCACCACCAACCTGTCATCCCAACAGCACAGCCCACACTCCACCACCACCAACCTGTCATCCCAACAGCACAGCCCACACTCCACCACCACTACCACCACCAATCTGTCATCCCAACAGCACAGCCCACACTCCACCACCACTACCACCACCAACCTGTCATCCCAACAGCACAGCCCACACTCCACCACCACTATCACCACCAACCTGTCATCCCAACAGCACAGCCCACACTCCACCACCACTACCACCACCAACCTGTCATCCCAACAGCACAGCCCACACTCCACCACCACTACCACCACCAACCTGTCACCCCAACAGCACAGCCCACACTCCACCACCACTACCACCACCAACCTGTCATCCCAACAGCACAGCCCACACTCCACCACCACTACCACCACCAACCTGTCACCCCAACAGCACATCCCACACTCCACCACCACTACCACCACCAACCTGTCATCCCAACAGCACAGCCCACACTCCACCACCACCAACAAGTCACCCCAACAGCACAGCTCCCACTCCACCACCACTACCACCACCAACCTGTCACCCCACCAGCCCAGCCCACCACCACCAACCTGTCACTCCCAACAACCCAGCCCACTACCACCAACCTGTCACTCCCAACAGCCCGGCCCACCACCACCAACCTGTCACCCCAGCCCACCACCACCAACCTGTCACTCCCAACAGCCCGGCCCACCACCACCAACCTGTCACCCCAGCCCACCACCACCAACCTGTCACCCCAGCCCACCACCACCAACCTGTCACCCCACCAGCCCAGCCCACCACCACCAACCTGTCACTCCCAACAACCCAGCCCACTACCACCAACCTGTCACTCCCAACAGCCCGGCCCACCACCACCAACCTGTCACCCCAGCCCACCACCACCAACCTGTCACTCCCAACAGCCCAGCCCACCACCACCAACCTGTCACTCCCAACAGCCCAGCCCGTATACTCACCGAAACTGTGCTCACAAGTCGAACTGTCAAAGCTCGCATCGCTTTTAGCACTGAGGCTGCTGTTGTCGTCATTACATTGCTCGCTCCGCGTGCTAGAACGAGAGGTCACTGACCCTGACCCCGCCCTGGGTTGAACGACCTGAAAGTCCTGTACGAGTGACGTAATATTGTAAAAGAACCACAAATAGAACTTGATTTAATGCTGATTCAACCATACAGCAAAATGTCTGACTGATTGATTCAAGGTTTAACAATCACATTGTTCAATTTACTGACTCTTGACTGATAAATCATTGAATTTATTATATTTTTGTTTTCTAAATTCATTATTGTATTACCTTATGTGTGACTGAAAGAGTTAATTACTTATGGCATAAATGATAAACAACTGTTATGACTGATTGATTTCAGTATTTACTTATAAACTAAGTGAAATTTATATTGATTTGTAATGAGATGATATTTGATGATGATTGACTGAATCACTAACAGTATGACTGACTGACTGACGGAATGGCTGATTGACGCCACGGCTGAAAGACTGATGGCATGACTGATAGATTGGCTCACTAATAATATAACTACTTCATTGACTGATTGAATTGTTCACGATATGACTGATTGAATTACTCGGCCCAACTAATTTATTTCCTAAAATGTACTCAATTTAGTAACTGACTAATACTCTGTAAGTATTTTTCAAAAAGACTGATTGATTGACTTAATTGTTAATCTCAATCAGGAAGACTGAACCTCTCTCTCTCTATATATATATCCATCTTTTTATATATCACTCTATCTCTCTCTTCTCTCTATTTCTCTATCTCTCTCTTCTCTCTATCTCTCTCTTTAAATATATATCCCTCTCACTATATATACTCACTTTAAATATATATCTCTCACTATCGCTCTCTATCTCTCAATAAATCTCTCGATATGTCTTTGTCTCTCTCTTTCTCTCTATCTCTATCACTCACTATCTATATCGCTCTCTATCTCTCTAAATATCTCTCTATCTCTCTATCTCAGTCTGTCATTATCTATCTCTCTCTATATCTCTCTCTATTTATTTATCTCTATCACCCTATCTCTATCTATGGCAATCTCTCTCTCTCTATCACTATCTCTCTATCTCTATTTCTCTATTTCTCTGTCTCTAACACTATCTCTACCTCTCAATCTCTATCTGTCTATCTTTCTCTATCTCTCTCTATCTCTCTCTATCTCTCTCTATCTCTCTCTGTCTCTCTATATCTCTATCTTTCTATATATATATATATATATATATATATATATATCACTCTCTATCTGTATCTCTCTCAATCTCTATCTCTCTATCTCTTTCTATCTCTATCTCTCAATCTCTCTATCTCTCTATCTTTATCTCTCTATCTTTATCTCTCTATATCTATCTCTCTTTATCTCTATCTCTCTATCTATCTCTATCTCTCTATCAATCTGTCTCTCTCTATATCTTTCTATCTCTCTCTCTCTCTCTCTCTATATATATATATATATATATATATATATATCGATCTCTCTCTATGTCTATCTTTCTATCTCTATCTTTCTATCCCTTTCTCTATCTCTCTATCTCTATCTCTCTATATCTCTATCTCTCAATCTCTATCTCTCTATATCTCTATCTCTCTATCTCTCTATCTCTGCCTCTCTATCCCTATCTCTATCTCTCTATCTATATCTCTCTATATCTCTATCTCTATCTCTATCTCTCTATATCTATATCTCTATCTCTCTATATCTCTCTATATCTCTCTCTATCTCTCTCTATCTCTATCTTTCTATATGTCTATCTCTATCTCTATATATGTCTATCTATATCTCTCTATCTCTATCACTTGATTGAAAATAATTCAAAATTAGAAAAACTGAGAGAAGCTCACTAATTTCTAATGATACGAGTTCTTCTTCTTTTACCTTTTAGCTCCCAGTGGAGCATAGGTCTTCAACAAACACTTTCCAAGTCGTTCTGTTTTTTGCCATTCTTTTAAGATCATTCCATGTCTTCCCCATCATCTTCATCTCTGCTTCTATCTGTCTTCTCCAAGAATTCCTTGGTCTTCCTCTTTGTCTTTTCCCCTGGGGATTCCAAAAAAGGGCCTGTTGTGTAATACTCTCAGTTGGTTTCCGTAGTGTGTGTCCTATCCATCGCCATCGTCTTCGCTGTATCTCTTTATCCACTGGTATTTGACCGGTACATTTCCATAATTCCACGTTAGTGACTTTGTCCTGCCATTTCCATCCCTTTATTCTGCGCAAGCATCCATTAATGAAAGTCTGTACTTTCGTGATTGTCAATTTTGTCATTCTCCATGTTTCACAGCCATATAATAGGACCGACTTAACATTTGAGTTGAAAATTTTTATTTTTGTATTTAGCCTAATTTCTTTGGATTTCCATATGTTTCCCAGTGCAATGAAAGCTCCTCTTGCTTTTGATATCCTTATTTTGGTATCATTTTCTGTTCCTCCCTCTTTATCTATATTACTGCCCAGATATATATAAGATTGTACGTCTAGTAGAGGTATTTCTCCTAGTTTTATATGGTTATTGCCAACTGCATTAATTCTCATAATATTGGTCTTATCTCTATTAATCTTTAGTCCTAGCTGTTGTGATCTCTCATCTAATATACTCATTTTATCCTGCATCTGTTGATGGCTGTGTGATAGGAGAGCTATGTCATCAGCAAAGTCTAAATCATCAAGTTGTTTGGTCAGTGACCACTGGATCCCATTTCTGTTGTTTTCAGTTATTTTCATAATCCAATCTATGGCCAGTAGAAAGAGAAATGGAGACAGGAGGCATCCTTGCCTTACTCCTGTTCTTATTTCAAATGCTTCTGTAAGCTGTCCTTCATGCACCACACTACATTTTGTTCCTTCATACATTGTTTTTATCAGGTTAATAAACTTTATGGGGATTCCGTAATGACTCAGCAACTTCCAAAGCATTCTTCTGTCTAAACTATCAAATGCCTTTTCGTAATCTATGAATCCAATATATAGTGGGGATTTTAGTTCTAAACTTTGTTCAACTATTATACGTAGGGTAGTTATTTGATCAGCACATGATCTGTTCTTCCTAAAACCTGCTTGTTCATCTCTCAAGTGTTTCTCTATAGCCTCTTTTAGTCTCTCCAGAATGATTCTGCCTAATATTTTTCCTGGCACTGATAGTAGCATAATTCCCCTATAATTTGTGCACTCCTGTAAACTTCCTTTCTTTGGTAGTTTGATCATATAACCTTCTCTCCAGTCTTTAGGTATTTCTTCCCTCTCCCAAATTTTATCCAATAGATCCTGTAACATCTTGGTAGAGGTGTTAATATCTGCTTTGATGGCTTCCGAAGGAATTTCATCTGGTCCTGTGGCTTTACAATCTTTTAATAATTTGATGGCTTTCATTATTTCTTCTTTGCTTGGTTTTCCGCAGTTAACGTGTAACTCTTCTTCTGCTGGTAGTATATCTGGAGGATTATTTGAGCCGGGTCTGTTCAAAAGTTCTTCAAAGTGTTCTTTCCATCTCTCCATTTGTTCCCTTATATTACTAAGCAGATTTCCTTTCTTGTCTTTGATAAAGGCGTTGATCTGTTTGTATTTTCCACCTAATTTCTTTGTGCTGTTGTACAGTTCTTTCATATTCCCTTTATTTGCTGCTTCTTCTGCCTCTTTAGCTAGTTCATCTATATATTTCCTCTTATCCCTTTTAATGCATCTTCTCACTTCTTTGTTCACCTCCGTGTAAGCTTCCTGTGTCTTGGCTTTATTACTTCTTGTTTTGCTTTTATTTATGTCTGCTTTCTTATTCTTTCTTTCTTTAATTTTATCCAGGGTCTCTGCTGTCATCCATGCCTTATTCTGGCGTTCTCTTTTCCCCAGTGTTTCTTCGCATGTCTCTTTCCATATATTTTATACCTGTTTCCAATGATCTTCTATATTTATTGTATTTTCTAGTTGTTGGAGGACTTGGTATTTGTTTGATATTGTGACTGCGAATTTATCTTTAATTCCTTGTTCTTTAAGAAACCCTACATTGAAATACTTTCTACCCTTATTCGTTGTATTATACCTTTTTAATTTAATTTTAAGTTTGGCTAACAGAAGATGATGATCAGAAGCTATATCTGCCCCTCTATATACTTTTACATCCTGTAAGGATGACTTAAACTTATTATTATCTCTCTCTCTATCACTATCTCTCTATCTCTATTTCTCTATTTCTCTGTCTCTAACACTATCTCTACCTCTCAATCTCTATCTGTCTATCTTTCTCTATCTCTCTCTATCTCTCTCTATCTCTCTCTATCTCTCTCTGTCTCTCTATATCTCTATCTTTCTATATATATATATATATATATCACTCTCTATCTGTATCTCTCTCAATCTCTATCTCTCTATCTCTTTCTATCTCTATCTCTCAATCTCTCTATCTCTCTATCTTTATCTCTCTATCTTTATCTCTCTATATCTATCTCTCTTTATCTCTATCTCTCTATCTATCTCTATCTCTCTATCAATCTGTCTCTCTCTGTATCTTTCTATCTCTCTCTCTCTCTATATATATATATATATATATATATATATCGATCTCTCTCTATGTCTATCTTTCTATCTCTATCTTTCTATCCCTTTCTCTATCTCTCTATCTCTATCTCTCTATATCTCTATCTCTCAATCTCTATCTCTCTATATCTCTATCTCTCTATCTCTCTATCTCTGCCTCTCTATCCCTATCTCTATCTCTCTATCTATATCTCTCTATATCTCTATCTCTATCTCTATCTCTCTATATCTATATCTCTATCTCTCTATATCTCTCTATATCTCTCTATATCTCTCTCTATCTCTCTCTATCTCTATCTTTCTATATGTCTATCTCTATCTCTATATATGTCTATCTATATCTCTCTATCTCTATCACTTGATTGAAAATAATTCAAAATTAGAAAAACTGAGAGAAGCTCACTAATTTCTAATGATACGAGTTACTGATTTATAAATTTCACGACTGACTGACTGATTCATGGTTAGAAATCCTGAGATGAACTCAACACTGATATTAGTGATCGAATTACCAATTTCATGATTGATTCACAGTTAAAAGAATTGTCATGAGATCACTACTAATATTAGTTATTGATTCACCCTTCCATTGACTGACTGATTTTCATCTAAAACTGCTAGGAATTTCAAACAACCTCAGTGACAGATTCATCAATTTCATGATTGATTCACAGTTTTAAAAAACTGAGGTGAACTTACTAATGATATGAGTGAGTGATTCACCAATTTCATAAGACATGAAACAATGATTTACTATATTTGTTTTAATTGACACTTATTAAACTTATTAAACACTTTTATTAATCTTCAACTACCTACTTACTTATCTCATTTCTATCTGCAGTGCACTATCTCTAACTTATCAATGATCCATCCATAACTTATCAATGAACAATCTCTAAAGTATCAACGAACTATCTCTAAAGCATCAATGAAATATCTCTAAAGTATCAACGAACTATCTCTAAAGTATCAATGAAATATCTCTAAAGTATCAACGAACTATCTCTAAAGTATCAATGAAATATCTCTAAAGTATGAATGAACTATCTCTAAAGTATGAATGAACTATCTCTAAAGTTTTAATGAACTATCTCTAAAGTATCAATGAACTATCTCTAAAGTATTAATGAAATATCTCTAAAGTATTAATGAACTATCTTTAAAGTATTAATTAACTATCTTTAAAGTATTAATGAACTATCTCTAAAGTATTAATGAACTATCTCTAAAGTATTAATGAACTATTTCTAAAGTATCAATAAAATATCTCGAAAGTATCAATGAACTATCTCTAAAGCAGCAATAAAATATCTCTAAAGTATCAATGAACTATCTCTAAAGTATTAATGAACTATCTCTAAAGTATTAATGAACTATCTCTAAAGTATCAATGAACTATCTCTAAAGTATCAATGAACTACCTCTAAAGTATTAATGAACTATCTCTAAAGTATCAATGAACTATCTCTAAAGTATTAATGAACTATCTCTAAAGTATCAATGAACTATCTTTAAAGCATCAATGAAGTATCTCTAAAGTATGAATGAAATATCTCTAAAGTATCAATGAACTATCTCTAAAGTATCAATGAAATATCTCTAAAGTATGAATGAACTATCTATAAAGTATGAATGAACTATCTCTAAAGTTTTAATGAACTATCTCTAAAGTATCAATGAACTATCTCTAAAGTATCAATGAACTATCTCTAAAGTATCAATGAACTATCTCTAAAGTATCAATGAACTATCTCTAAAGTTGTAATGAACTATCTCTAAAGTTTTAATGAACTATCTCTAAAGTATCAATGAACTATCTCTAAAGTATCAATGAACTATCTCTAAAGTATCAATGAACTATCTCTAAAGTATCAATGAACTATCTCTAAAGTTTTAATGAACTATCTCTAAAGTATCAATGAACTATCTCTAAAGTATCAATGAACTATCTCTAAAGTTTTAATGAACTATCTCTAACTTATCAAGAGACTTTCCCTAACTGAATTAAACGAAACAGACCACACACCTATCTCCAATCCAAGCTATTGATTACTTTCTCTGACCTACAAATTATAAAAGTATTACCTACCACTAACCTATTTCACTGTCATCGCTTATGCCAATCTACCTATTACTTATTTACCAATCACCAATCTTCGACTTGCCAGTTATAGATCTCAAATATTCAAATTACTTTTTTGAAACCTATAAATTATTTTTTTTTCTAAATAGCACTGACGTTTCTCTGACATACCAATTACTTATCTCAAAAATACAAAATTACCCATCATAAATTTGTCGTTAACATTAATAATCCACCCTACCAATCATCTTCTCTCCCCCCTATCTGTCTATCCCTTCCTCTCTCTCACTCCCTCTCTTACCCCTCTTCTCTCTCCCTCCCTCTTTCTCTCACTCTCTCTCCCCCTCTCGATTCCTTTCTCTATCTATCTCTATCTGTGACGGTCACCCAACGAACACTAAAGAAATGAACACTCAACTTCGTCATCCGCCCTTATAAGAACGTTAAGTGAGCGTAGATACATTGTGTTGAAGTTTACACCTAAGCTGTGATATTTGGGGGGTTTTTCGGCCCAACATATCCGACTTAACACAGTACTTCTAAGTACCGAGTCGCCTTCCCTCTTCGATCCCAACTCGCTCGGTTAGAATGGTTAATTTGTTTCCAAGTGCACTATATGGAACAGGAGCATGATCTTGACCAGCTGTTGTTTGTCGGTCCTGACTTAAGCAGTAGTCAGCTGTGGGTCGTTTACAGTACTCAGTTCTGTGTGACCTGCCACATATCGTCTATATGAAGATATATCCTCAACATATCTAGATCTGAAGTGGCAATTATATATATATATATATATATATCTGTGTTTTACTTTTTGTTTTGTTTCTGAGAGGTTGCTATAATTTATATCTCTATCTAAAGATGTTCAATATTTATCGTCCACCTCTGATCTATACTTTATACCAAACTCTGATCAATCTATCTATATGTCTGTCTGTCTGTTTGTCTGTCTGCCTGCTTGCCTGTCTCTATCTTGTCCTTCCGTCCGTCCGTCCGTCCGCCCGCCTGCCCGCCCGCCCAAGCCCACCCACCCATCCATCCATCCATCCATCCATCCATCCATCATCTATCTATCTATCTATCTATCTATCTATCTATCTATCTATCTATCTATCTATCTATCTATCTATCTATCTATCTATCTATCTATCTATCTATCTATCTATCTATCTATCTATCTATCTATCTATCTATCTATCTATCTATCTATCTATCTATCTATCTATCTATCTATCTATCTATCTATCTATCTATCTATCTATCTATCTATCTATCTATCTATCTATCTATCTATCTATCTATCTATCTATCTATCTATCTATCTATCTATCTATCTATCTATCTATCTATCTATCTATCTATCTATCTATCTATCTATCTATCTATCTATCTATCTATCTATCTATCTATCTATCTATCTATCTATCTATCTATCTATCTATCTATCTATCTATCTATCTATCTATCTATCTATCTATCTATCTATCTATCTATCTATCTATCTATCTATCTATCTATCTATCTATCTATCTATCTATCTATCTATCTATCTATCTATCTATCTATCTATCTATCTATCTATCTATCTATCTATCTATCTATCTATCTATCTATCTATCTATCTATCTATCTATCTATCTATCTATCTATCTATCTATCTATCTATCTATCTATCTATCTATCTATCTATCTATCTATCTATCTATCTATCTATCTATCTATCTATCTATCTATCTATCTATCTATCTATCTATCTATCTATCTATCTATCTATCTATCGTTCGCCTGAAGTATTGTCTATATCTACGATTGCCTTTTCAATATAATTGTTACAGTTATTTTGTCATTCTTGCAGTGGCCCATATAGTTTTGTGTGTATGTTGTATCTATGTGTATCTATGGGCCAATGTATTTTCCTCAGTCCTCTATATTCAGTACAGTCTTGAAGTATGTATTCAGCAGTCTGGGGACGCCTGTCTACATGTACATCTGGCTGAGGTGCCAATCTTGAATTTTCTATACATGTGACTATCGAGTCGATTATACCCTGTTTTGAGGTGTATAGAGATAACTTGTTCCCATCTATTCATATTATGAAAGGTGTCTTGATCTGGGGCGTGTGATCCTCTGACTGATTGATTATCTGTTTCTTCTGATGGTATGTAACTGGTATCTATACCGCTAATTTAAACCTGATCTATACTACCAATCTTACTCCGATCTACTTCACTAATCTAACTCCGAAATATACCTATAATTTCGTTCTATACCTCTAATTCCGTTCTGCACATCTAATTCCGGTTTGTGCCTCTTCTTTCGTTTTATACCTCTAACTCTGTTCTAAGCCTCTAACTCAGTTCTATATCTCTAATTCCTTTCCATCCCTCTATTTCTGTTCTATCCCTCTAACTCTGTTCCACCCTTCTAATTCTGTTATATATATCTAGTTCTGTTCTCTACCCCTTAACTCTATTCTATACCTCTAATTCTGTTCTATACCTCTAATTCTGTTCTATACCTCTAATTTTGTTCTATACCTCTAATTCTGTCCTATACCTCTAATTCTATTCTATACCTCTAAGTATGTTCTATACCTCTACGTATGTTCTATACCTCTAAGTATGTTCTATACCTCTAATTCTGTCCTATACCTCTAATTCTATTCTATACCTCTAAGTATGTTCTACACCTCTAATTCTGTCCTATACCTCTAATTCTATTCTATACCTCTAAGTATGTTCTATACCTCTAAGTATGTTCTATACCTCTAAGTATGTTCTATACCTCTAATTCTGTCCTATACCTCTACCTATATTCTATACCTCTAATTCTGTCCTATACCTCTAACTCTATTCTATACTTTTAATTCTGTTCTATACATCTAATTCAGTTCTATACCTCTATTTCTGTTCTATACCTCTAATTCTGTTCTATACCTCTAATCCTGATCTAAAGTTTAAATCTAACTCTGGTCTGCACCTTTGACCTGTGCAATGTGTAACACCAAACACAGTAACATACCTCTGGCTCAGACTCGTTGTTATTGGTGCCAGTCCGCTGAAGTAGGTGCTTCCTGTGACTGGCCTGTCTAGTCTCCGCCTCTGGTAATGACGTGGATTTGAAGTGAGCCAAAAACTTAGACAGTTGCATCATGATCGTGTCACGTGTCTAACATGACAATCTACATACACACACTGCCCCTGTGTCCGATACACACATGTGCCACACAAACATGAACAGCACAATTTGGAATCGTGAATTCCTGAATGTGATGCCGTTGGTTGAGACGGTTAAGTCTCTCGCCTCTCACTTTCACAAAACCGAGTTCAAACCTCCAGCAAAATGAACGAATGTTCTCTAATGAAAAATCGATTATCGAGTCTTTTTGAAGATGGACGATGCAATGAAGGTCCAGTGTTCAAGTTGCGCACGTAAGAGGAAGAATCTCTGGGAGTTGTAAATGTCCTACAGTAATTTTTTTTTTAAGTAATAATTTCTGCCAAACCTTACTGAATCAATAAGAGCTAAGTGAATCCCGTTAACCACTTATTAGATATTTATCGCATACTTATGTCGCATATATCATGCACCATCAAGTGTAATCATTGATACCAGCTGCTCGCTATCTCACTGATGGGAACATCTCACTGATGTATCGCTATGAAATAAATTATTTACATATATCTTATAAAGTTATTAATGACATATTCGCATTAAACATTAAACGAGGAAATTAGAAAAATCGCCAATCAACCACTAATATCTTCAGTAATCAAGAAAAGACGATGGTCATACGTTGGACATGTGATGAGAAGAGATAATGACCGAATAGCAAAGCAAGCCCTCATGTGGGAAACAACAGGTAAGAGGAAAAGAAGAAGACCCAGAGAGACACTGAGAAGAACACTGATGAGAGAGGCAAGAGCAGCAGGAATCGGCTCCCTCAATGAGATAGAGCTGCTTGCACAGGACAGAGACAAACGGCGAGATTTGATAAAAATATCTTTAAAAGAATTGAAAACAGCTAGAATAAAAATTTAGATAAGAGAAGGAGTATCTTGGTCTACGCCCTATGGGCCGGCTACGGCTCGAAAGGTCAATAGATATACAGATTAAACATCACCGATATCCTAGAATATGTATAATTAACCTTCTCTGTGGTGTTTCACAGACAACTCCTTCTGTATATATTCTTAAACATAGAAACGATATACTGTATTCCTTTCTGCAAAAATGAGTAAATTAAAATATATTGTCAGTTACGAATTCCTTTATAACTATTTTTACAACATAAATTACTATTGCTGGTGTATGTCGGGGGCCTCACGATAGAACCAGAATTCCTTTATAATTTACAGAAATGATTCAAAGACAAGAGATGTAATTTAACGACAATACAGGAAGACGGAAGTATTTGTATCATAGTTCCAAACGTTAAATGGTCAGTAGTTTTGTTTTTTTTTCCTTCGTTCGCCAGCATTTTACCTATGACGAAGTCCCTAGAGACTAGGAGCTGAATTTTGCGTGTTAATCCATTTTTTCCCTGGTAGCCGTGTGCACAGGGGTCAATCGTCGCACAGGCAGATAACTCCGACTTCGGAGGTACTCATATTTTTTCCGTCGATGAGTAATTGACGTTTCAAGCCGGGCCTCGCTGCTGAGACCAGGGGTGGTTGCCGCAGAGAGAAATCATAAATAAAAATCCCGACCGGTATAGCCGGGATTGGAACCCACAACTTCTGTGTCTCGTGTCCGACGTCTTGCCTCAAGACCAACCAGTTCCGCGCCCCCCCCCCCCCCGGTCAATAGTTTGAGTAAAGAGAAGAAGGATGGCTGTGACAATGGTGGTGGATATATTGAAAGACTAATGTGTCTAAAGGTGAAAAAGGGGTCTGGTCGTTCCGAAGTGCTGGGGAAAAGCAATAGTTTCTACAATCAACACTTTACAGGAACAGTCAATCTGCATACGCTTCGAGAAGTGCTGGAACGGGCTGAGGAGCGGATATGGAACTCCCTGACTGCAATGGAACTGATTATAATGGAATAGTTTTCTGTAAAGAAAAAGTAAGCACGCATGACGGAACATGCTATAATAGTTGAGAAGGACAAAAACAATATATTGTATACTTATAAGCCACATTATTGGCTTAACAGATCAAATAAAAACATTCATTATTATCATCATCAAGTACCATGTCTGCTGGCGTAGGTGATAATGTCTCTTCCCAATTTTCGATCTTGTCGGTTAGTTATCATTTATGCTGTTGACCTGCCAAGCCAGAATTTTTTTCTTCGTCCCTCAACTTTTCCCAGTTGTCACAATATATTTCAGCTGTTCGCTTCTCATTCACCATCATCGAGTGCCATCTCCGCAACGAAGGTTGGCTACCATGGAGCGCCATTCTGCTGTCTCTTGCTTTGATGGTGCAGATTGTCATAGGCTGGTTTGTCCATCTTTTGATGTTACTCGTCCATGTTAGTCTTGGTCTGCCTCTGCCTCTTTTACCTTGTATTTTCCCCTCCAGGATTACTTTTGGTAGGCTGTTGTGTCTTTTAACATGGCCCAAAAATCGAATTTGTCTTGTTTGAATTGTGTTTAGTAGTTCTCTTTTCATTTTTAGTTGTTTTAAGACTTCATCGTTTGTTTTCTTTTCCTTCCATCCAATTCTACCTATTCTTGTGTATATCCACATTTCAAAGGCTTCAATTCTCTGTTCTGTTTTTATTGTCTAATGTCCATGTTTCTGTACCATATAGGAATGTTGCGAAGACATAACATTCTTACTACATGACCAAAAATTAAAAAAATGATGATTGTTTTTTTCCTAATATTGGAAATTAGCTCTCTTTCTTTGCTTTGGTCTGTTCCATAACGTTTCCATTACTCTTCTTTGCTGTCCATGGTATTCTCAACATTCTTCTGTAAAACCACATTTCTAGAGACTCCGGTGATTTTCTTGTCTGTTGTCCTATTGTCCATGATTCCCATCCATATGTTAAGACGGGCTCCATATAACATTTAGGAACCCTTTTAAACCTTTCTAAATTATAAAGGATGAAATATTATTACGACGCAGTAAAGAAAGTAGTTCTCTTCGTTGTTCTACTGTATTGTAAGGTCATGATTTTATTTTGTTAATTCTGTGTAAAGCTGTCACAATAATTTGTATGAGTGTACGTTACACCCAACCACTTGCTACCAGCTTTACCTCAGCACTGCAATTATTTGCCTGTTCCCTTGTTCTGCATCCTATGCTCTACGATTATGCACTACAAACTACGATTAACAACGACAAACTACGATTATCTACGACAAACTACGATTAACAACGACAAACTACGACAAACTACGATTATCTACGACAAACTACGATTATCTACGACAAACTACGATTAACAACGACAAACTACGATTAACAACGACAAACTACGATTAACAACGACAAACTACGATTAACTACGATAAACTACGATTAACTACGACAAACTACTATTAATTATCTCAAGCTACGATTAACTATCACAAACTACAATTAACTAAGACAAACTACGACAAGCTACGATTAAATACCACAAACTGCGATTAACTACGAAAAACTTCGATTAACTACGATAAACTACAACAAACTACGATTAACTATCACAAACTACGATTAACTATCACAAACTACGACAAACTACAATTAACTACCACACACTACGACAAACTACGATTAACTACGACAAACTACAATTAACTACCACAAACTACAATTAACTACCACAAATTACGACGTTGTCTCGTCTCTCTACAGGTTTAGCCGCTTAATACTATTTGTTGTTTATTGTACAAGATTATAGATTGGGGACTCGCTAGACATGTAAAAGACTAAGTCTCATTTGTATATATTATCATTTTTATATATCATCATTTTTATATATCGTCATTTTTATATATACACTTTCATATTTCCACATTGTATCCATCCACCAACATGTAGTACATCTCTCTCTCTCTCTCTCTCTTCTCCATTTGATCTCTTACCCTTCTCTCCACTTCTCCTTAACTTACCTGTCCCAATCATTCTAGATGGAGTAATATTTATCTGCATTTCTTCATTTTTTTCCCGTTTTCTGATGAAGGCCGCATGTATGCCGAAACGTCAGTATTTTGTTGTATTCATTTTTTGTAAAGCTGTCATCACACCTTGTACGTTACATCGCACTACTGGCTCCCATGTAGACAGAAAGTTTGGAGTTAATTTCAATTTACATTCAGTCAAAATTGTCTTTTCTCATTCAATTTACTTACCATCATCATCATTGTCATAGTTATCGAACATACATTAGCAATCACATAGTGTAAATGTTGTTGTAGAGAGGCGCTGTCCAAAGCTGCGCCCTCGACTTACTTTCCCGGCGCCCCTGACAATACTTTCCTGTCACTAAATTTTACTCAATCAACATTAATGTTAATCAGAACTTCAAAATTTAGCAGTAAGTTAAGATACAAAGTACCAGTAAAATACCACTCAAGTGCCAGCGGATAAAGAGATACAGCGAAGACGATGGCGCCGGATAGGACACACACTGCGGAAGCCAACTGAGAATATTACCACAACATGCCCTTTTTTTGGAATCCCCAAGGAAAAAGACATAGAAGAAGGCCACAATATTCTTGGAGAAGACAGATGGAAGCAGAGATGAATATGATGGGAAGACATTGAATGATCTTAAAAGAATGGCAAGAAATAGATCGGCTTGAAAAGTGTTTGTTGAAGACCAATGCTCCACAGGGAGCTGAAAGATAGAAGCAAAAGAAAGGTACTTTTTTCAGAGTTAAGTTTTATTTCTTAATTGTCTTCTTCTCTTCTTAAAGTTCACCCGCTAAGTTAAAGTGGCGTGTCGCTAGTTTACATCATAGCCGCGATATCTGCATATTTAGGCCCGACACATCCGTCTTCAACATGGCTGGGTTGATTTGTTTAACAATCTTTCCCGGACATCAGCCATTTTGGCCTACTCTTCTAGACTTTAAACTGCCAAGAGTTCTTTAACGTGCGCGAGTGCACGCGGGACATCCTGTCTCGCCGTTTTCTGGGAGGGATATACATTGGATATCATTACCAAGAGAGGGCTAGACATTGAATCTCATTACACAAAGAGGGCTAGACATTGGATCTCATTACCCAGAGAGGGCTAGACATTGGATCTCATTACCCAGAGAGGGCTAGACATTGGATCTCATTACCCAGAGAGGGCTAGACATTGAATCTCATTACACAGAGAGGGCTAGACATTTGATCTAATTACTCAGAAAGGGCTAGACATTGGATCTCATTGCCCAGAGAGGGCTAGACATTGGATCTCATTACCCAGAGAGGGATAGACATTGAATCTCATTACCCAGAGAGGGCTAGACATTGAATCTCATTACCCAGAGAGGGCTAGACATTGGATCTCATTACCCAGAGAGGGCTAGACATTGGATCTCATTACCCAGAGAGGGCTAGACATTGAATCTCATTACCCAGAGAGGGCTAGACATTGGATCTCATTACCCAAAGAGGGCTAGACATTGGATCTCATTACCCAGAGAGGGCTAGACATTGAATCTCATTACCAAGAGAGGGCTAGACATTGGATCTCATTACCCAGAGAGGGCAAGACATTGGATCTCATTACCCAGAGAGGGCTAGACATTGGATCTCATTATCCAAAGAGGGCTAGACATTGGATCTCATTACCCAGAGAGGGCTAGACATTGAATCTCATTACCCAGAGAGGGCTAGACATTTAATCTCATTACCCAGAGAGAGCTAGACATTGGATCTCATTACCCAGAGACCAGAGAAGGATAAAACCACAAAGACACCATGGGTTGGATTTTTTGAAAAATTCTCGCCGCCTGCGTTGGGAATTGAACACAAGCCTTCCTACCCAGAGCCGATATCTTACCTCTAGACCACAAAATCCGCTATTTCTTAATTTTAATTACCCCGATATCTTACCTCTAGACCATAAAATCCCCTATTTCTTAATTTTAATTACCCCCGATATCTTACCTCTAGACCACAAAATCCGCTATTTCTTAATTTTAATTGCCCCCGATATCTTACCTCTAGACCCCAAATCCCCTATTTCTTAATTTTAATTACCCCCGATATCTTACCTCTAGACCACAAAATCCCCTATTTCTTAATTTTAATTACCCCCGATATCTTACCTCTAGACCCCAAAACCCACTATTTCTTAATTTTAATTACCCCCGATATCTTACCTCTAGACCCCAAAATCCCCTATTTCTTAATTTTAATTACCCCCGATATCTTACCTCTAGACCATAAAATCCCCTATTTCTTAATTTTAATTACCCCCGATATCTTACCTCTAGACCATAAAATCCCCTATTTCTTAATTTTAATTACCCCCGATATCTTACCTCTAGACCATAAAATCCCCTATTTCTTCATTTTAATTACCCCCGATATCTTACCTCTAGACCATAAAATCCCCTATTTCTTAATTTTAATTACCCCCGATATCTTACCTCTAGACCATAAAATCCCCTATTTCTTAATTTTAATTACCCCCGATATCTTACCTCTAGACCATAAAATCCTCTATTTCTTAATTTTAATTACCCCCGATATCTTACCTCTAGACCATAAAATCCCCTATTTCTTAATTTTAATTACCCCCGATATCTTACCTCTAGACCATAATATCCCCTATTTCTTCATTTTAATTAGCCCCGATATCTTACCTCTAGACCATAAAATCCCCTATTTCTTAATTTTAATTACCCCCGATATCTTACCTCTAGACCATAAAATCCCCTATTTCTTAATTTTAATTACCCCCGATATCTTACCCCTAGACCATAAAATCCCCTATTTCTTAATTTTAATTACCCCCGATATCTTACCTCTGGACCATAAAATCCCCTATTTCTTAATTTTAATTACCCCCGATATCTTACCTCTAGACCATAAAATCCCATATTTCTTAATTTTAATTACCCCCGATATCTTACCTCTAGACCATATAATCCCCTATTTATTAATTTTAATTACCCCCGATATCTTACCTCTAGACCACAAAATCCGCTATTTCTTAATTTTAATTACCCCCGATATCTTACCTCTAGACCCCAAAATCCCCTATTTCTTAATTTTAATTACCCCCGATATCTTACCTCTAGACCACAAAATCCCCTATTTCTTAATTTTAATTACCCCCGATATCTTACCTCTAGACCCCAAAACCCACTATTTCTTAATTTTAATTACCCCCGATATCTTACCTCTAGACCCCAAAATCCCCTATTTCTTAATTTTAATTACCCCCGATATCTTACCTCTAGACCATAAAATCCCCTATTTCTTAATTTTAATTACCCCCGATATCTTACCTCTAGACCATAAAATCCTCTTTTTCTTAATTTTAATTACCCCCGATATCTAACCTCTAGACCATAAAATCCCCTATTTCTTCATTTTAATTACCCCCGATATCTTACCTCTAGACCATAAAATCCCCTATTTCTTCATTTTAATTACCCCCGATATCTTACCTCTAGACCATAAAATCCCCTATTTCTTAATTTTAATTACCCCCGATATCTTACCTCTAGACCCCAAAATCCCCTATTTCTTAATTTTAATTACCCCCGATATCTTACCTCTAGACCATAAAATCCTCTATTTCTTAATTTAATTACCCCCGATATCTTACCTCTAGACCATAAAATCCCCTATTTCTTAATTTTAATTACCCCCGATATCTTACCTCTAGACCATAAAATCCCCTATTTCTTCATTTTAATTACCCCCGACATCTTACCTCTAGACCATAAAATCCCCTATTTCTTAATTTTAATTACCCCCGATATCTTACCTCTAGACCATAAAATCCCCTATTTCTTAATTTTAATTACCCCCGATATCTTACCTCTAGACCATAAAATCCCCTATTTCTTAATTTTAATTACCCCCGATATCTTACCTCTGGACCATAAAATCCCCTATTTCTTAATTTTAATTACCCCCGATATCTTACCTCTAGACCATAAAATCCCCTATTTCTTAATTTTAATTACCCCTGATATCTTACCTCTAGACCATAAAATCCCCTATTTCTTAATTTTAATTACCCCCGATATCTTACCTCTAGACCACAAAATCTCCTATTTCTTAATTTTAATTACTGTAATATTACTACGAATGTTGCTTTTATTATTACTATTATTTCTATTATTATTATTGCTGTTCTTATTATTGCTGTTATTATTATTGTTATTTTTATTGGTATTGTTATTTTATTGTTATTATTGTTGTTGTTATAATTATAATAATTATTATTATTACCACATTAGTAACTTTATTACCCCAAAAATCATGTGCCAAAGGTCTGTACAAATTATGGTCACTAACACCATATTCCCTATACGCCACATGGCGTGACGGGGGCGCTTTACTTTTTTGTTACTTACATTAGTAACTTTACACTCGCGTCTCCACGCCCATTTTTTCAGACACGCCCCCAAAATATAAACAAGTCGGACAACACTTGTAGAGTATATCCATTCCTTCGTGTCTCTGTAATGAAGGGTTTTTTTTTTTTTTTATCAACATCATGCTATGTTGTTGACTTATCTTGGGGCATATGACCTATACGGCAGTTTACCATTCTCCAAGCGGTAAAAATAATCTTCATATTCTCCGATTGCTCTTTAATTATGTTATAGGTATAATCGATGGTGGACTGGTCAAAGTTGGCAAGCAATAAACAGGATTTTTCTATAGCCTCTCATCTCTTTAAACAAGATCAAAGTTTGCAATAAACAGGATGTTTATATAGCCTCTCATCTCTTTAAACATGATCAAAGTTTGCAATAAACAGGATTTTTCTATAGCCTCTCATCTCTTTAAACATGATCAAAGTTTGCAATAAACAGGATGTTTATATAGCCTCTCATCTCTTTAAACATGATCAAATTTGCAATAAACAGGATGTTTATATAGCCTCTCATCTCTTTAAACATGATCAAAGTTTGCAATAAACAGGATGTTTATATAGTCTCTCATCTCTTTAAACATGATCAAATTTGCAATAAACAGGATGTTTCTATAGCCTCTCATCTCTTTAAACATGATCAAATTTGCAATAAACAGGATGTTTATATAGCCTCTCATCTCTTTAAACATGATCAAAGTTTGCAATAAACAGGATTGTTCAACGCAACTTATCTCTTTATTGTTTTTAGACGTGTGTTGGTTTATGACGTCATCTCTTGATATAGTTCAGTACTGTTAATAAACTAGTTATTATAAACGTGTAATTGCAGATTAATCCAAGAAATGGGAAAGAGAGACGTAACGACAAACTGTCAACCATTTAACACTCTTTATTCGTGCTTTGGTTTTTTTCTTGTTTCATTATCACGGGTTCTATTTTTTTCTTGTCACATTATTACGGGTTCTATTTCTTTTCTTGTCACATTATTACGGGTTCTAATTTTTTTCTTGTCACATTATCACGGGTTCTAATTTTTTTCTTGTCACATTATCACGGGTTCTAATTTTTTCTTGTCACATTATTACGGGTTCTAATTTTTTTCTTGCCACATTATTACGGGATCTAATTTTATTCTTGTCAAATTATCACGGGTTCTAATTTTTTCTTGTCACATTATCACGGGTTCTAATTTTTTCTTGTCACATTATCACGGGTTATAATTTTTTTTCTTGTCACATTATCACGGGTTATAATTTTTTTCTTGTCACATTATCACGGGTTATAATTTTTTTCTTGTCACATTATCACGGGTTATAATTTTTTTCTTGTCACATTATCACGGGTTATAATTTTTTTATTGTCACATTATCACGGGTTATAATTTTTTTCTTGTCACATTATCACGGGTTATAATTTTTTTCTTCTCACATTATCACGGGCTAGTCTTTGCCGCTCATGGGTTTGTGTTCATACATTCTATGACAAAAGTCACACCTTCTTTCCTCATACCAGGGGGTCGTCAGGACAATACCGAAAGACCTTCTCCATTTCCCTCTATCTTCAGTCATTCTTTGGAACTACAAATCCGAAGTCTGTCCACTTTTTCATGCCATCTTCCCATCTCTTTCTCTGTCTACCTTTTCTTCTTTCTCATGTCATGGTTCTCTACAGAATAGTCTTTGCTAGGCCAGACGATCGAGATACGTGACTTGACCATTTCATTTTGCATTTCTTTAAAATAAAAAAAAAACATAACCATCAACTCCAACTTCTTCTTGTATTTTTTTCCCGAACTTTGCTCATTCCTGAAACGATCTAAGTAAGAGATGCCACAACCTTACGTTAACATTTCATTTCCATATCTTATATTTTACCATATGGCTTCTCTATAAGGCCACATGTTTAGCCAGCGAATTTGTAAAAGAAAAATGATATATCAAGAGCGCCCCTCATCGGTCTGATTGTGGAGCCAAGAGTAATGTTCTTATCTTTCCGAACAGGTTTTGTCTATGCAGGAGCTGCTATAGTTTACGATGTTCTAACCGGTATTTCAGATCCCTGGCAGTCGTCGCTTGTAATTAATTGAGCCTAAGTTGCGTTGTTAATAGTAAACCTTCGTTTCCCCATTTACCCCTCTCCCCCCAGCTAACAGCTTGTATTTTGACTTTAACAAGTCAACATTGATTCATCTTCAACTTTAATGTAGTGTCATATTGCCCTGTAACAGATGTTACAGTGATCTAACTTGACTCGTTATATTTGCCACACTGATCTAAAGTAGTTATATGTTCATACGTGGCACAGCGATCTAAGTTATCCTTTCACACATCACAGCTGGTTTTTTTTGGTTTTTTTTTTGGTTAACTGAAAACGAGATTTTAGTTCTGACCTTTGAAATTTGATATCGTTTATGAATGAAGAAGTTCTGAATACAGCACATCTCCAAGTTCATTCTTAAAATTGATAGTTGATGGCAGTGATTTAATGCTGTGATATCACACACAAAACGTGGAAGTTGCGATAGCTCAGTGGTTAATTATTGAACTGTTAAAAAAAAAGTAAAGTACCCCCGTCACGCCAAGTGGCGGCGTATAGGGAATATGGTGTTCTATCTATCTAATGTCCTTTCGAGCCGAAGACGGCACATAGGGCAGAAACACAATCTCAAAAACAGAAACCTTGAGTACCAAAATGGCACATATTGCAGAGATCACTGCTCTATGACGATTATTGTATTAGTGACCATCAATTTTACAGACCTTCGGCATATGATTTTTGGGGCAATGTGGTCGGTATTACGCCCGTGCCGCTTTACTTTCCCAGAGGTTAATGAACTGGATAGACTACAAAGGGCAAGAGGTCGGGTTTTGATCCTGATCGACGGGTTCCGGGTTCACCCAGCCTTAAATGGGTACCGGATTTTTTTCTGGGAAAGTAAAGAGCAGAGGAGTAATACCGACCACATTACCACAAAAACCATGTGCCGAAGGTCTGTAAAAATTATGATCATTAACACCATATTTCTTATGCGGCACTTGGCGTGACTTGGCTCTTTAATTATTTTTTTTTACTTTACACACAAAACGACACATTTTTTGTAGTCAAAGTAAACATTAAAGGGTGACTGATATTTTCAGTGGTTAATGCTCACAATATAAAGACGAAAGTATGACAAATATGAGAGATTCTTGGTTGACATATTCAATTTTTAATAACAAATTTATATTTAAAAATTCTTTGAGACACAACTTTTTTATAATCACTGTCGGTGTAAAGTAAGTAAAGTACCCCCCGTCACGCCAAGTGGCGTATATAGAATGTGGTGTTAGTGACCATACATTTTACAGACCTTCGGCGCATGATTTTTAGAGTAATGTGGTTGGTATTACGCCCCAGCCGCTTTAATTTCCCAGAAAAAAAATCAGGTACCCATTAAAGGCTGGGTGAACCGGAGGCTGTCAGTTGGGATTGAACCCTACCTCTTGCTCTTTGTAGTCCAGTTCACTAACCAGTGTAACCACTGAGTTATCGCGGCTTCCCAGTGTAAAGTAGTACATAATATATATGTATTTTATCTTAATGGAAAGACATAAATAATAAAATAAACTAAAGTATCTGTGATAAACATCTGTGTCGTAGCACTGTTGTTAATACTTTCATGTCACACATAGCACTGTGATTTACACTGTTGTATCATACAAAGTTCCCTGGACAGATAAAAAGACCAATGAGGAAGTTCTCAAAGAGGCCAACACAAAAAGGGAGCTCTTAAAAACCATCAGAAAGAAGCAATCAACATTTTTCGGGCACATCATGAGAAGAGGAAAGTTGGAATACTTGGTTACAACTGGCAAAATAAAAGGAAAGAGAGATCGCGGACGACAAAGACAGAAAATACTGGATAGCTTGGTGTCATGGCATGGAAAACAGTCAACAACAGAACTGATACGATGCACTGTAGATAGAAGATTGTGGAGTGATATGATCGCCTACGCCAACCGGCAGGGTACATGATGATGATGATCATACATGGCATAGTAAAGTAAAAAAGTAAAGTAACCCCTCACGCCAAATAGCGTATAGTGAATATGGTATTAGTGACCATAAATTTTACAGACCTTCGGTACATGATTTTCGGGGTAATGTGGTCGGTATTACGCCCGTGCCGCTTTACTTTCCCAGAAAAATCCGGTACCCATTTAAGGCTGGGTGAACACGGAAGCCGTCGGTTGGGATCGAACCCAACCCCTTGTCCGTTGTAGTCCAGTTCACTAACCACTGAGCTATCGCGGCTCCCTATACATGGCATTAGTGATCTATAATAATGTCTCGATGTACATGTCACAATAGAGGTCGGGTTCGATCCTTAACGACGGCTTCCGGGTTCACCCAGCTTTAAATGGGTACCGAATATTTTTATGGGAAAGTAAAGCGGCACTGGCGTAATACCGATCACATTACCCCAAAAATCGTGTGCTGAAGGTTTATAAAAAATTATGGTCGTTAACACCATATTCCATATACGTGGCGTGATGGGGGCTCTTTTCTTTACTTTACATGTCATAATGATGAATATATTCACGACATACATCATACATGTCACAGTAATATATATTACCATGTCACACTTGTAGCTATAATTTATACTATTCCGTCACACTTGTCACAATGATCCAAACTGTCATGTCAACACGTCCCATTTATCGATACAATCTCGTCACATATAGCACAGAATGCTTGAACCAAAAAGAAACGCTCGCGTAGTATGTGACATATCACGGTAATCCATATATCCTGTCACACACATTACCATAATTTATATTGTCCTGCCACACGTTACAATGATTTATACTGTCCTGCCACACGTTTCACTTTGATCGCTTCACAAACAGCGCACAAAGACCTTGAACTAAACACGAGCACACGTGTAATGGCTCTTCAGCGATCACCACCCTCAAAATAGTTGAAATCAATAACAGCGACCACGTCACGTGATCTTCAATCGGTAAACAGCCTATTGGGCTTCTTTTTTTTTTTTGACTGTCCTTGACCTCGTGGGCGACCGAGCGTCTGTCGTGCCAGGGAACATCATTGGCACATCTGGCATCGTGTTTATTAATAACTATATTTTATAAATGTTTAGTCTGACTTTCAGAAGCCTGGAAAAGTTGTGGAAATCGAAACTCATAAGCACAAACACAAAACTTAGACTATTGAAATCAAATGTACTATCAACCCTTACGTATGCGTGTGAAAGCTGGAAAACAACAAGAGATATAGAAACAAAGTTGAACGCATTTGACAATAAATGTCAAAGGAAAATACTTGATATAGAGTGGAACGAATTCAAAACAAACGAGGAAATTAGAGAAATCGCCAATCAACCACTAATATCTTCAGTAATAAAGAAAGGACGATGGTCATATGTTGGACATGTGATGAGAAGAGATAATAACCGAATAGCAAAGCAAGCCCTCATGTGGGAAACAACAGGTAAGAGAAAAAGAGGAAGACCCAGAGAGACGCTGAGAAGAACATTGATGAGAGGGGCAAAAGCAGCAGGAATCGTCTCCCTCAATGAGATAGAGCTGCTTGCACAGAACAGAGACAAATGGCGAGATTTGATAAAATATCTTTAAAAGAATTTAAAACTGCTAGAACAAAAATTCAGATGAAGGAGTATCTTGGTCTACGCCCTATGGGCCGGCTACGGCTCGAAAGGTCAATAGATAGATAGATAGTCTCACTGAAATATATAATAGCACATAACATTTTACACACATACTTTCTCTTATATAAGATGTCTTATTCGCTACCGGAGACAGTTCAGAGATACAAATACCTGGGACATACTATAACCAGTGATGGAAAATGTACAACCGAAATAAACAACGGAACAGGAATGGCAAAAAGTAATTTTAATGACATGAAAAATATACTAACATCAAAACAAATAACACCAGGACTAAAACTAAGAATAGCAAAATGTTACATCCTTTCAATATTCCTGTATGGTGCAGAAACATGGAAATTAGACAAGAAAACAGAACAGAAAATTGAAGCCTTTGAAATGTGGATTTATAGAAGAATATGTAGAATTAGATGGTAAGAAAAAAAAAACGATGAAGTCTTAAAACAACTAAAAATGAAAAGAGAACTACTAAACACAATTCAAACAAGACAAATGAAATGTTTGGGTCATGTTAAAAGACACAAGATTCTACTAAAAGTAATATTGGAAGGGAAAATACAAGGTAAAAGAGGCAGAGGCAGACCAAGACTAACATGGACGAGTAAAATTAAAAGATGGACAAGTCAACCTATTAAAAGAGGCAGAGGCAGACCAAGACTAACATGGACGAGTAAAATTAAAAGATGGACAAGTCAACCTATTAAAAGATGGACAAGACCTGCACCATCAAAGCAAGAGACAGAGTGGAATGGCGTCCATGGTAGCCAACCGTCGAGCGGAGACAGTACTCAATGATGATGATTCGCTACGAATTGTGTTGTCTATTTGTTACATGAAGCTTTAACCATGCCGTATTGTTTTTATTTGTGTCTATATTTTTTTGTTGTGTGTCTATATTTTTTTATTTGTGTCTATATTTTTTGTATTTGTGTCCATATTTTTTTTTTATTTGTATCTATATTTTTTTTTATTTGTGTCTATATTTTTTTTATTTGTGTCTATGTTTTTTTTTATTTATGTGTATATTTTTTTAATCTGTGTCTATATTTTTTAAATTTGTTTTTATATTGTTTTTATTCGTGTCTATATTTTTTTTATTTGTTTATATTTTTTTTATTTGTGTCTATATTTTTTAATTTGTCTATATTTTTTTATTTGTGTCTATATTTTTTTATTTCAGTCTATATTTTTTTATTTGTGTATATATTTGTTTTATTTGTGTCTATATTTTTTATTTTTGTCTATATTTTTTTATTTGTGTCTATATTTTTTAAATTGTGTCTATATTTTTTAAATTGTGTCTATATTTTTTTTTATTTCTCGTCATGCCTTTAAAGGTTTTGACACTGAACACATGTTTCTTCAGAGTATACCAACACCTTCACTAGGTGTCATGTGTGAATTTACAGGTACTGTACAATAACATTCACGAACAACAACCGTATTGTGTAGATTACCTTAGGCATAAGACAGAGATCAGCAGAGAGACGAGTCAGGCTGGTATATCTCAGCAATTACACGGCACACACATACACATATCACACACACGCGCATATCACACACGTATCACGGACACATCCTACACCACACATTACATACACGTCACACTCACATATCACACAAATATCACACACACACACGCATATATAACACAAGCACCATATACATTACACACACCATACACACCGAACACACACATCATACACCCAAACAACACATTTCTATCAATCCCCACACAATGAACGTGCTCCTGGATCAAGGTTCGCTGCAATTTCTTAGCTGGTTTGAGAGTTTGTGAGTAAATGTCCGGTATGGTAGCGAGTGACACGCCCTGTAGACTTACTTTTCCAATCTGAGTCACCTTTAATTTCTTTACTCATTTCATTCATGTAGCTGTCGCCTCCACATCGATGGTTGGCTATCATAAGCGCCATCCATTCATTTAAGTGCCGTCTCGACATTGAAGGTTGGCTATCATAAGCGCCATTCATTCATTTAAGTGCCGTCTCGACATTGAAGGTTGGCTATCATAAGCGCCATTCATTCATTTAAGTGCCGTCTCGACATTGAAGGTTGGCTATCATAAGCGCCATTCATTCATTTAAGTGCCGTCTCGACATTGAAGATTGACTACCATGATGCGACATTCATTCATGTAAGTGCCGTCTCGACATTGAGGGTTGGCTATCATAAGCGCCATTCATTCATTTAAGTGCCGTCTCGACATTGAAGATTGGCTACCATGATGCGACATTCATTCATGTAAGTGCCGTCTCGACATTGAGGGTTGGCTATCATAAGCGCCATTCATTCATTTAAGTGCCGTCTCGACATTGAAGATTGGCTACCATGATGCGACATTCATTCATGTAAGTGCCGTCTCGACATTGAAGGTTGGCTACCATGAAGCGCCATTCATTCATGTAAGTGCCGTCTCGACATTGAAGGTTGGCTATCATAAAGCGCCATCCATTCATGTAAGTGCCGTCTCGACATTGAAGGTTGGCTAACATGAAGCGCCATTCATTCATGTAAGTGCTGTCTCGACATTGAAGGTTGGCTAACATGAAGCGCCATTCATTCTGTCTTGATGGTGCACTTTGTCATAGGTTCACCTGTCCACCTTTTGATGATATCAGTCCACTTTAGTCTTGGTCTGCATCTGCCTCGTCTGCCTTGTATCTTCCTTTCCAAGATGGCTTATAGAAGAATCTCGTGTTCATCAATTTGTTTACTGCAAGTATTTATGTAAGCCGTATCTATGACAACCATATTTCTTTGAGGTTTAAAAACTGGTATTAGGAAAAAACCGGAACAAACGAAGGCTATGTAATATTCTTTATACAAAGCAAGGCACTGTGTCGAGTAATACGTGTTCGATCCTACTATGGGATGTATATTGTTCTTTTTTATTTTTCTCTGCAGGTGATTATTTGTGGATTTTTCCGAGTGTTGTAAACATACTTCATACCCTAAAATAATTCGATGATCTGTTTCCTCGGAAAGTTTCCTCTCATTAAATATTCATTTATTGTTGCTTTTTAAAAATCTTAACTATTCTTTATGCTCGAGAAACGAGACAATATTACAAAGTTTAATTGCGTAAACATTAACACAACCCATACAAGTTTTAGTTCGACGTAAAGATGGGCTTTATTTCAACGAGATCACGCCATGAACATTGAGTCCCGTGACGCCATCTTGTGCAGCAAAGTTCGTTCTTTCGCTACCTTCTCATTAACTTGAAAAAAAAAGAGAAAATCAGATGTAAAACTTTAAAAATATATGCCGCAGTTTGATTAAAACGGGACCCAAAAAATTGATATTTTCATATTAGGCGGGAGAAAATTGACTTCTTGTTTAAAAAAACGGGACAAAATTTACATTTTTTTTCTCGTTCGCCATTTTTTACCTCTGAAGAAGTCCCTAGAGACTAGGAGCTGAATTTTGCGTGTTCATCCATTTTTCCCTGGCAGCCGAGTGCACAGGGGTCCCTCACCGCACAGGCAGATAACTCAGACTTCAGAGGTACTCATATTTTTTTCGTCGATGAGTAATTGACGCTTCAAGCTGGGCCTCGCTGCTGAGACCAGGGGTAGTTGCCGTAGAGAGAAATAATAAAAATAAAAATCCCAACCCGTGCAGCCGGGATTTGAACCCACAACCTCTCTGCCTCGAGACCAACCAGTCCCCCACATTTTTGTTCAAAAACGGGACAAAAGTGACTTTTTTGTTTAAAAGACGAGACAGCGCGGAAATATGAGAGAAGTAGCACTGGTCTGTTCAAAACGGTACGTATGTCCAGGAGAGGTTTACCACCACGAATCATCATTTCAACATCATCATGTGCAGTGTCCGCGAAGAAAGGCAAGCTTCTCCACAACTTGGCATCTGCAAAAAGGAGTCACGAGGGGTGTTATCTATTACAATTGTTTTCAAAGGAAATTTTATCAGGAACATTTTCAACACTTTCTTCACGTGGATGCTACAAAATGGGAGTCACAGGTAATTTGGCTATTACAAAAGAGGGTTGCACGTAATTTGGCTATTACAAAAGAGGGTTGCACGTAATTTGACTATTACAAAAGAGGGTTGCACGTAATTTGGCTATTACAAAAGAGGGTTGCACGTAATTTGGCTATTACAAAAGAGGGTCGCGGGTAATTTGGCTATTACAAAAGAGGGTTGCACGTAATTTGGCTATTACAAAAGAGGGTCGCGGGTAATTTGGCTATTACAAAAGAGGGTTGCAGGTAATTTGGCTATTACAAAAGAGGGTCTCATGTAATCGGCTGTTATAAAAGAGGGTCTCTGTTTATTTGGCTATTATAAAAGAGGTGCCCTTTTGTTTAGCTATTGTGAAAGAATTGTATTATATTTAAATACCTGGGAAGTCTAGTGACAAACGACAATTCACAAACAGCAGAGACTGACTCAAGATGCGTCAAAGCTTGTCAAAGCTTCGGACAGCTATCACCACCATTGCTTAACAAGGAAATAACTCTAGGTGCAAAACAGACGCTCTCAAATAGTCTTCATCCCAACGTTATACTACCAATGCCAGTCATGGACCCTAGATATAGGAACGATAAGAAATATAACCACTACCGAGATGAAATGTGATAGACGAATGACATGAAACAGTCTGAGAGATAAGATCAGAAATATAGAACTTTAAAAAAGCTAGGAATAAACCCCGCCACAGATTATATAAAGCAACAATAGATAAAATGGTTTGGTCACGTGATAAGGCAGAAAAATCAAAACACAGCACAACGAACCTTCAATAAACGTTACGAGAATATCAGACCCACGAGCCGATCACGAAAAAAGGAGGGATTGACGGAATATTAGAACCACTAGGAAACATAACAGCAGCAGAGGTGAACAGAAGAGCAAAAGACAGCAAATTATATCTCCCTTTGACGCTGAAAGGCAAATGAGGAAGGAAAGAAGAAGAAGAAGAAAAGGGGCTGCATGTTATTTGGGTTTGTAAAATAGGGTCGCAAATTATTTGTCTTTGTTGAAAATGGTCGCAGGTTATTTGAATTAAATAAAAGGGAATCACAACTTATTTGGCTTTTAGAGCGTAACTCCATTCATTCATAGAGCTCCGTCTCTACATCGAAGGTTGCCTACCATATAGCGCCATTTTACTCTTGTCTTAATTGCCGAACTATTGTCAGGTCGGGTAATTTTACTTGCTACTGTATACAGTAGACAATACAACCTGCAGTTGCCCTGCTGCCTTGCATGTAAGCTCGGGAGAGTTAAAAACTAAGGGAGGGTACCCTGAAATAAAACAACTCCGCTGCCTTGTGGGTGATGCTTTTTAGTTAAAGGCTAGCGGAGCCAACCGTAAACAAACCGACGGAAGGCAACAAAAAACTGCCGTCTTAATTTCTTTCTACAGTCATCTCAATGTTGTGCAACCAATGCCAGACCTGGACCCCAGATGCAAGAACAATAAGAAAAATAATCTCTACAGAGATGAAATGTGTTAGACGAATGACAGGAAACAGTCTGAGAGATAAGATCAGAAATGAAGAACTGAGAAAAAAGCTAGGAATAACCCCCGCCATAGAATATATAAGGAAACAACAGATTAAATGGTTTGGCCACGTGACAAGGCAGAAAGAACAAAACACAACACAACGAGCCTTCAATCAACGTTGTGAGAACACCAGACCAAAGGGTCGACCGCGAAAAAGATGGAACGATGGAATATTAGAAGCGCTAGGAAACATAACAGCAGCAGAGACGAACAGAAGAGCAAAAGACCGGAAATTATATCTCCCCTCGACGCTGAAAGGCAAATGAGGAAGGAAAGAAGAAGAAGAAGAAGAAATAAGAAAGATCCTACAGGAGATTAGTTTTCTAAGAGCAACACATATTTTATAAAGGTCGGAGTGAACAAAAGTATACATAGCAAGTTTCAATTAATTTTGTCAGAAGGTTGTGAAGCTATGACTTCTGAAAGATGTTCACACATTTATATTAATTTTGTCAGAAGGTTGGGAAGCTATGACTTCTGAAAGATGTTCACAGATTTCTATTAATTTTCTCAGAAGGAATATTAGAAGCACTAGGAAACATAACAGCAGCAGAGGCGAACAGAAGAGCAAAAGACTGTAAGTTAGATCTCCCCTCGACGCTGAAAGGCAGATGAGGAAGGAAAGATGAAGAAAAAAGAAGAAGTCATGAATCGCCACAATAATAGAATTCATGAGATCGAGAGTTGTAGAGAGACATAATTACTTACGCCAGCAGACAGTGATGATGATGATGATGATGATGATGTCTTAATGGTGAACTTTGTCATAGGTTCACCTGTCCATCTTTTGATATTATCAGTCGACTTTAGTCTTGGTCTGCCTTGCCTCACCAAGTTTGTATCTCCCCTTCCAAGATGACTCTTACTAAGTCATATTTGCTCTCCATGACTTGCTTTTCAGTCATACATAGCGGGACGACTTTCTAGTCCTCGGTGGTTAGTCCTATTTATCTTTTGTGTCCTGAATAGACCTTTATTGTACCACACACTTTGCTGTTTTTGTTTTCTCAGCCGTTGATTATTTCTGGTTCTTCCGCCTTATCAAACGTTACAAACTTTATACACTTAGGGATGGGCAGGGCTAGGATTCAAGTAAGGGTTATAACTGGGGATAGAGCAGGGTTGGGGTTATAACTGGGGATAGAGCAGGGTTAGGGTTATAACTGGGGATAGAGCAGGGTTGGGGTTATAACTGGGGATAGAGCAGGGTTGGGGTTATAACTGGGGATAGAGCAGGGTTGGGGTTATAACTGGGGATAGAGCAGGGTTGGGGTTATAACTGGGGATAGAGCAGGGTTGGGGTTATAACTGGGGATAGAGCAGGGTTGGGGTTATAACTGGGGATAGAGCAGGGTTGGGGTTATAACTGGGGATAGAGCAAGGTTGGGGTTATAACTGGGGATAGAGCAGGGTTAGGGTTATAACTGTGGATAGAGCAAGGTTAGGGTTATAACTGGGGATAGAGCAGGGTTAGGGTTATAACTGGGGATAGAGCAGGGTTGGGGTTATAACTGGGGATGGAGCAGGGTTAGGTTTATAACTGGTGATACAGCAGGGTTAGGGTTATAACTGGGGATGGAGCAGGGTTAGGGTTATAACTGGGGATAGAGCAAGGTTAGGGTTATAACTGGGGATAGAGCAGGGTTGGGGTTATAACTGGGGATAGAGCAAGGTTAGGGTTATAACTGGGGATAGAGCAAGGTTATGGTTATAACTGGGGATAGAGCAAGGTTAGGGTTATAACTGGGGATAGAGCAGGGTTGGGGTTATAACTGGGATAGAGCAGGGTTGGGGTTATAACTGGGGATAGAGCAGGGTTGGGGTTATAACTGGGGATAGAGCAGGGTTGGGGTTATAACTGGGGATAGAGCAGGGTTGGGGTTATAACTGGGGATAGAGCAGGGTTGGGGTTATAACTGGGGATAGAGCAGGGTTGGGGTTATAACTGGGGATAGAGCAGGGTTGGGGTTATAACTGGGGATAGAGCAAGGTTACGGTTATAACTGGGGATAGAGCAAGGTTAGGGTTATAACTGGGGATAGAGCAAGGTTAGGGTTATAACTGGGGATAGAGCAAGGTTAGGGTTATAACTGGTGATACAGCAGGGTTAGGGTTATAACTGGGGATGGAGCAGGGTTAGGGTTATAACTGGTGATACAGCAGGGTTAGGGTTATAACTGGGGATAGAGCAAGCTTAGTGTTATAACTGGGGATAGAGCAGGGTTAGGGTTATAACTGGTGATACAGCAGGGTTAGGGTTATAACTGGGTATGGAGCAGGGTTAGGGTTATAACTGGGGATGGAGCAGGGTTGGGGTTATAACTGGGGATAGAGCAAGGTTAGGGTTATAACTGGGGATAGAGCAGGGTTGGGGTTATAACTGGGGATAGAGCAGGGTTGGGGTTATAACTGGGGATAGAGCAAGGTTAGGGTTATAACTGGGGATAGAGCAGGGTTGGGGTTATAACTGGGGATAGAGCAGGGTTGGGGTTATAACTGGGGATAGAGCAAGGTTAGGGTTATAACTGGGGATAGAGCAGGGTTGGGGTTATAACTGGGGATAGAGCAAGGTTAGGGTTATAACTGGGGATAGAGCAAGGTTAGGGTTATAACTGGGGATAGAGCAGGGTTGGGGTTATAACTGGGGATAGAGCAGGGTTGGGGTTATAACTGGGGATAGAGCAGGGTTGGGGTTATAACTGGGGATGGAGCAGGGTTAGGTTTATAACTGGTGATACAGCAGGGTTAGGGTTATAACTGGGGATGGAGCAGGGTTGGGGTTATAACTGGGGATAGAGCAAGGTTAGGGTTATAACTGGGGATAGAGCAAGGTTAGGGTTATAACTGGGGATAGAGCAAGGTTAGGGTTATAACTGGGGATAGAGCAAGGTTGGGGTTATAACTGGGGATAGAGCAGGGTTGGGGTTATAACTGGGGATGGAGCAGGGTTAGGTTTATAACTGGTGATACAGCAGGGTTAGGGTTATAACTGGGGATGGAGCAGGGTTGGGGTTATAACTGGGGATAGAGCAAGGTTAGGGTTATAACTGGGGATAGAGCAAGGTTAGGGTTATAACTGGGGATAGAGCAAGGTTAGGGTTATAACTGGGGATAGAGCAAGGTTGGGGTTATAACTGGGGATAGAGCAAGGTTAGGGTTATAACTGGGGATAGAGCAAGGTTGGGGTTATAACTGGGGATAGAGCAGGGTTGGGGTTATAACTGGGGATAGAGCAAGGTTGGGGTTATAACTGGGGATAGAGCAAGGTTAGGGTTATAACTGGGGATAGAGCAAGGTTAGGGTTATAACTGGGGGTTCAGCAGGGTTAGGGTTATAACTGGGGATGCAGTAGGGTTGGGGGTTAAGGTTAGGATTATAATTGGAAATGGAGCATGGTTAACGTTAGGGTTATAACTGGGGGTTCAGCAGGGTTAGGGTTATAACTGGGGATAGAGCAGGATTGGGGTTATAACTGGAGATACAGCAGGGTTAGGGTTATAACTGGGGATACAGCAGGGTTAGGGTTATAATTGGTGATACAGCAGGGTTAGGGTTATAACTGGTGATACAGCAGGGTTAGGGTTATAACTGGTGATACAGCAGGGTTAGGGTTATAACTGGTGATACAGCAGGGTTAGGGTTATAACCGGTGATACAGCAGGGTTAGGGCTATAACTGGTGATACAGCAGGGTTAGGGTTATAACTGGTGATACAGCAGGGTTAGGGTTATAACTGGTGATACAGCAGGGTTAGGGTTATAATTGGTGATACAGCAGGGTTAGGGTTATAACTGGTGATACAGCAGGGTTAGGGTTATAACTGGTGATACAGCAGAGTTATGGTTATAACTGGGGATGGAGCAGGGTTAGGGTTATAACTGGGGATGGAGCAGGGTTAGGGTTATAACTGGGGATGGAGCAGGGTTAGGTTTATAACTGGTGATTCAGCAGGGTTAGGGTTATAACTGGGGATGGAGCAGGGTTAGGGTTATAACTTAGGATACAGTAGGGTTAGGGTTAAAACTGGGGGTACAGCAGGGGTTAGGGTTATAACTGGGGATACAGCAGGGTTAGAGTTATAACTGGGGATTGAGCAGAGTTAGGGTTATAACTTGGGATGGAGCAGAGTTAGGGTTATAACTGGGGATGGAGCAAGGTTATGGTTATAACAGGGGATGAAGCAAGGTTAGGGTTATAACTTGGGATGGAGCAAGGTTATGGTTATAACAGGGGATGAAGCAAGGTTAGGGTTATATCTGGGGATGGAGCAAGGTTATGGTTATAACAGGGGATGAAGCAAGGTTAGGGTTATAACTTGGGATGGAGCAGAGTTAGGGTTATAACTGGGGATGGAGCAGGGTTAGGGTTATAACTGGGTATGGAGCAAGGTTAGGGTTATAACTTGGGATGGAGCAGAGTTAGGGTTATAACTGGGGATGGAGCAAGGTTAGGGTTATAACTGGGGATGGAGCAGGGTTAACGCTAGGGTTATAATTGGGGATGGAATAGTATTAGGGTTAAAGTTAGAAGACTATAATTGGAAATGTAGCTGTGTCACATTATCCTATCGATTATAGGTCAAGCACAACGAAAAAGAGGAATACATTTCACACACATGCTACTCGTTGACATATAAAAGCGCATATAAAATTCATTATTAGTCAAATAATAATATGTGTCTAAATAACATAGACATATCAAAGCAAATATAACACTAGCTAATAGTCACTGACATATTCATTGTTAGTTGACAAAGCATTTCTTAGTACGTATAAAACAATTTATCACGGACTCACACAAATCCGTACACGATTGATTGTATAGATCAATGTGATAAGTGTCGCTGGCTACAGTATAAATCATTGAAACATGTATGACAGGATTTATAGATCAATGTGATAAGTCACATGCTATACCTGTGCTTGTGTTTGATTTAAGCTCTATCAAGCTGTGTGTGAATGGGAGCCGTGATAGCTCAGCGGTTAGTGAACGGGACTATAGAGGACAAGAGGTAGGTTTCGATCCCAACCAACGGCTTCCGGGTTCATCATCATCAAGTACCGGGCTTACTGGCGTAGGTGGTCATGTCTCTCCACAACTTTCGATCTCGACAGTTATTTATCATTTCTGTTGTTGACCTTCTGCCAAGCCATTCTCTTAAGCTGTCTGGTATTTTTTCTCTTTGTTTCCCTCTATCTCTTCGTCCCTCAATTTTCCCAGTTGTTACAATATATTCCAGTTGTTCTCTTCTCACTACATGGCCAAAAATATTATGACTGTTTCTTCTTCCGGGTTCACCCAGCCTTAAATGGGTACCGGATTTTTTTCTGCTAAAGTAAAACGGCATGGGCACGTAATGCCGACCACATTACCCCAAAAATCATGTGCTGAAGTCTGTAAAATTTATGGTCATTATCACCATATTCCCTATACGCTACTTGGCGTGACGGGGGCTCTTTACTTTTTAGTTTTTTTCTAAGCTATGTGTGACAAGATTGTAACGATATATGCGATATATGACAGGATAGTATAGATCACTATGACTAGTATGACGGAGTAATATATATAAATTACTGCTTTAGACTTTATAAATCTGTGAACATCTTTCAGAAGTCATAGCTTCACAACCTTCTGAGAAAATTAATAGAAATCTGTGAACATCTTTCAGAAGTCATAGCTTCACAACCTTCTGACAAAATTAATATAAATGTGTGAACATCTTTCAGAAGTCATAGCTTCACAACCTTCTGACAAAATTAATAGAAATGTGTGAACATCTTTCAGAAGTCATAGCTTCACAACCTTCTGACAAAATTAATATAAATGTGTGAACATCTTTCAGAAGTCATAGCTTCACAACCTTCTGACAAAATTAATTGAAACTTGCTATGTATACTTTTGTTCACTCCGACCTTTATAAAATATGTGTTGCTCTTAGAAAACTAATCTCCTGTAGGATCTTTCTTATTTCTTCTTCTTCTTCTTCTTTCCTTCCTCATTTGCCTTTCAGCGTCGAGGGGAGATATAATTTCCGGTCTTTTGCTCTTCTGTTCGCTTCTGCTGCTGTTATGTTTCCTAGCGCTTCTAATATTCCATCGACCCATCTTTTTCGTAGTCGACCCTTAGGTCTGGTGTTCTCACAACGTTTGTTGAAGGCTCGTTGTGTAGTGTTTTGTTCTTTCTGCCTTGTCACGTGGCCAAACCATTTTATCTGTTGTTTCCTTATATATTCTATGGCGGGGGCTATTCCTAGCTTTTTTCTCAGTTCTTCACTTCTGATCTTATCTCACAGACTGTTTCCTGTCATTCTTCTAACACATTTAATCTCTGTAGAGGTTATTTTTCTTATTGTTCTTGCATCTAAGGCCCAGGTCATTTTTATTTAAGTATGTAAAAATATGCTTGTGGCTACCGGGACTGACAATTCTAAGTTTTACCACCCGCTAACTCTTCTGGTCAATTAATGCACACCACTTTCAATGTATAGCTTAAACGAAAGGGAAAAAAACTTTAATTTTAAGTGAACCAGTCTGCACCGGTTCTATACAGTCTATACAGACGGATCTGTAAGACGACACGAAAGAAGTGCATGGGCATTTACAGCACGCTCAGCAGGCAGAATAGCCAAGGAAGACAGTGGTGCATACGCCATGACCACGAGTAGCATGACAATGGAGGTGATGGCAGTGACCAAGGCATTCAAATGGTTAGAGTCACAAGACTACATCCACGCATGTATACTGAGTGATTCGATTAGCATGATAAAAAAAGTGGAGGCGGGCTATGTACGCATGCAATGGGTAGAGTCGTTGCAGAAATCCAAAATACGTAAGGTCACCTTTGTCTAAGTCCCTGGACATGCGGGAGTACGGGGAAATGAGAGAGCGGACAGGTTGGCTAGCTGCGCTGTCGTTGAGGATGGGCAACCGATGGATCGGGCGGACATCATCAATGCCCTTCGAGATGTTGGAAGAGCACAGGACTTCGACAAACACAGATCAACGTCACTTCTTTGGATGATGGAAATGGGAGTTAAGATGGGCACAGCCAGAAACGAGAAACTTAGTGGCCGTGTAAGAAGACTTATCAACCAACATAGAACTGGAGTCGTCAGTCGCTGGACACTGAGGGAATTGCTGAGGAGGGGATCTGAGCACCTATGGACATGTTCGGAGTGCAATGATGATGACCCGCAAATAACTCAATAACTCAGTCTGCACCGTTTCATCAAACGTGCAATTACCGTACTCTCATTGACAAATTTTGCTTCTTCATCATCATCGTGTGCCTGCTCCGCAACGAAGGTTGGCTACCATGGATCGCCATTCTACTCTGTTTCTTGCTTTGATGGTGCATGCTGTCATAGATTGACTTGTCCATCTTTTGATGTTACTCGTCCATGTTAGTCTTGGTCTGCCTCTGCCTCTTTTACCTTGTATTTTTTCTTCCAATATTACTTTTAGTAGGCTGTTGTGTCTTTTAACATGCCCCAAAAATTTCATTTGTCTTGTCTTAATTGTATTTAGTAGTTCTCTTTTTATTTTCAGTTGTTTTAAAACTTTATCGTTTGTTATCTTTTGTTTCCATCCAATTCTACCTATTCTTCTATAAATCCCCATTTCAAAGGCTTCAATTTTCTGTTCTGTTTTCTTGTCTAATGTCCATGTTTTGAAATTTTGCTTATTTGTCTTTATATGATTCGCCGTAAAAAAAAAAAAAAAATTAATGTGATTAACTGATACAATCTAATGTTTAGGGCAGCCTTTTTGTAATTTTCCTTGAAATTATAGAATAAAAAATGATTTGCGCAAAATTCAGGTTGCCCTTGGGCTTAAATTTTATTAAATCAAAGCGGTGAAAATCTAAAACTTGTGTGTGAATGCAACCTTCCACCGTCTAGACTTGATCTGCGCTTTATGTCACATTGGTGCTGTTCATGACCGTTGTTGGAATTCCTTAACGCAAGTTATTTACATGTTACTCATTAATGTGAAATGCTTCGTCAGTCGCAGTTTTATCTCTTTAGGGAATTTGCGCCGTGTTTTGTTCGTCGTAGGCTGCATTCACTAGAGTAATCAAGAATCTAAAGGGCGCGTCATTGCTGTGAGTGAGACATTGCTATGTGTGCTACGTCATCGTAACGGCTCATCGTAAATCCCTAGACTGGCCTTACGCTAATCTTACGGTCTGTTGTTTGATGTGCGAAGGGGATAATCTGACGACTAACTCTGTGTTTATATGTTCGGAATTGGAGTCAACAACGACGGCCTAACATCATCAAGCGCTATACGTTTAAAAAAAATATGACGATCATCATTTTCAGGAGGACGTGAACTTTGGGGTATATGGAGGATAGGAGGCAGGAACCACTGAAGGCTATGCATGAAAAGTGTTCCTTGTTGCAGTTTCCTGATATTCCCTGTCCATGGGGACTTGTTGGTCTCGAGGCAAGACGCCGGCCTCGAGACAGAGAGGTTGTAGGTTCAAATCTCGGCTACACCGGTTGGGATTTTTATTTATGACTTCTCTCTGCGGCAACCACCCCTGGTCTCAGCAGCGAGACCCGGCTTGAAACGTCAGTTACTCATCGACGGAAAAAAAAATATGAGTACCTCCGAAGTCGGAGTTATCTGCCTGTGTGGCGAGGGAACCTGTGCACACGGCTGCCAGGGAAAAATGAATTAACACGCAAAATTCAGTTCCTAGTCTGTAGGGACTTCGTCAGAGATGAAAGCTGGCAAACGCAACCACAACAAAATCTAAAACTGCAATTCATCAAAAAGTTTCAAATTTAAGGACATTGTGTTTATGAATGTATAAACGGACTATATTGGTATAACATGGTACTATAGATCACTGTGACATGTGTGATGTGTGTCGGAACAGTATTGATTGCTATGACTTGTATTTCGAGACAGTATTGATCACTATGACGTGTATAACAAGACAGTATTAATAATTATGGCGTGTATGACAAGAAAGAAAAAATCACAGAGCTACGCTTGAGTTGTATTGGCGCTGCTATTTTGTTTAATTTGATCATTTGAGTTTTTTCAAGAAGTTAAAATACCCATATACGACGTACTTCTATACGTTGACAGTGATTAGAAGAACCTGTGTCATAACGTAAACATAAGTAAAAAGTAAAAGTAAAGGACCACGTCACGCCAAGTGGCGTATAAGGAATATGGGGTTAGTGACCATAATTTTTACAGATCTTCGGCACATGATTTTTGGGGTAATGTGATCGGTATTACGCCCGTGCCGCTTTACTTTTCCAGAAAAAAAATCCGATATCCATTTAAGGCTGGGTGAACCCGGAAACCTGGGGTTAAACAAGGATGTATTTTATCGCCCTTGTTATTTGGAATTGTTATGGACTTCATAATGAAGAAATGCTGCACTGGTAATAAAGGCATCGAATGGATACAAGGAGACCATTTGGAGGACCTCGACTTTGCTGATGACATAGTTCTCATCAGCAGTCAGATAAAAACGATGCAGGAAAACACAAATGAACTATCATCAATAGCCAGCAAAATTGGGCTTGAGGTCAATCATGAAAAGACTAAAGTCATGAAAAGTTTAATTCCAACAAGTGACAAAATATACATGGAAAACAAACCAGTAGAAGAGATCGATCACTTTATCTATCTTGGAAGTCACATTGATCGAGAAGGGGATACGAGCAAAGAAATTAGAATCAGAATAGCTAAAGCAGCAATGTCTTTCAGAAGCCTTGAAAAGTTGTGGAAATCAAAACTCATTAGCACAAACACAAAACTTAGGCTATTCAAATCAAATGTACTATCAACCCTTACGTATGCGTGTGAAAGCTGGAAAACAACAAGAGATATAGAAACAAAGTTGAACGCATTCGAAAATAAATGTCTAAGGAAAATACTTGGTATAGAATGGAACGAATTCAAAACAAACGAGGAAATTAGAGAAATCGCCAATCAACCACTAATATCTTCAGTAATAAAGAAAAGACGATGGTCATACGTTGGACATGTGATGAGAAGAGATAATAATCGAATAGCAAAGCAAGCCCTCATATGGGAAACAACAGGTAAAAGAAAAAGAGGAAGACCCAGGGAGACACTGAGAAGAACATTGATGAGAGAGGCAAGAGCAGCAGGAATCGGCTCCCTCAATGAGATAGAACTGCTTGCACAGAACAGAGACAGATGGCGAGATTTAATAAAATATCTTTAAAAGAAAACTGCTAGAACAAAAATTCATATAGGAGAAGGTGTATCTTGGTCTACGCCCTATGGGCCGGTTACGGCTCGAAAGGTCAATAGATAGATAGCTAGAACCCGGAAGCCGTCGGTTGGGATCGAACCCTATCCTCTTGACCTTTGTATTCCAGTTCACTAACCACTGAGTTATCACGGCTCAACGTAAACATAACGAATTCACTAAAACACACACACATCATTGTGTCCATGCAACAAATTAACATATGCACGCTGGAACACAGACATCTAGATAGCACAAACGCATTATAAAACATATAGAATATGATTAAGAAAAACACACCATAGCACAAATAAAACTAATTAACACATGCCGCATTTAAGTGCCAATAAAGTTAGTTAAAATGCCATCATGGCACATAAATAAATACAGGCTACACTCACTCATATCTTGGTATATTTAACGATATATTACACTCACTCATTCCACATAACAGATTATGCTCACTCCAATATTGCACATAAAAGATAGATTACACACACTCCCGTCATGGCACATATACAGATAAATTACACTCATCCAAACACGGCACATATAACGATAGATTATATTCACTCCAAGCATGGCATATATAAAGACAGATTATACTCACTCCCAGCATGGCACATATAGAGATAGATGATCCTCACTCCCAGCATTGCACATATAGAGATAGTTTATAATCGCTCCCATCACGGCACATATAGAGATAGATTATACTCACTCCCAGCATGGCACATATAGAGATAGATTATACTCACTCCCATCACGGCACATATAGAGATAGATTATACTCACTCCCATCACGGCACATATAAAGATAGATTATACTCACTCCCAGCTTGGCACATGTAGAGATAGATTATACTCACTCCCATCACGGCACATATAAAGATAGATTATACTCACTCCCATCACGGCACATATAAAGATAGATTACACTCACTCCCATCACGGCACATATAAAGATAGATTATACTCACTCCCATCTCGTCACATATAAAGATAGATTATACTCACTCCCATCACGGCACATATAAAGATAGATTATACTCACTCCCATCACGGCACATATAGAGATAGATTACACTCACTCCCATCACAGCACATATAAAGATAGATTATACTCACTCCCATCTCGTCACATATAAAGATAGATTATACTCACTCCCATCACGGCACATATAAAGATAGATTATACTCACTCCCATCTCGTCACATATAAAGATAGATTATACTCACTCCCATCACGGCACATATAAAGATAGATTATACTCACTCCCATCACGGCACATATAAAGATAGATTATACTCACTCCCATCACAGCACATATAAAGATAGATTATACTCACTCCCATCACAGCACATATACAGACAAATTACACACACTCCTATTACTGTATATATATATATATATATATATATATATATATATATATATAATATATATATGTATATATATAGAAACTGATACACCCTGTAAACCAACCCCCATTAGAGTAGAAATGAAACTATTTAACACCAACTTACTTTACATCACATTTACACACAGAAAGCACTCACCCCCACCAAACTCACATACGAGGCCAGTTAAACCCACTTCCGTTATATCACATATGAGGCCAGTTAAACCCACAACCGTTATATCACATATGAGGCCAGTTAAACCCACTTCCGTTATATCACATATGAGACCAGTTAAACCCACTTCCGTTATATCACATATGAGGCCAGTTAAACCCACTTCCGTTATTTCACATATTTTTTTTCCGTTCGCCAGCTTTTACCTCTGACGAAGTCCCAAGAGACTAGGAACTGAATTTTGCGTGTTAATCCATTTTTCCCTGGCAGCCGTGTGCACAGGAGTCCCTCGTCGCCCATGCAGATAACTCTGACTTCAGAGGTACTCATATTTTTTGCGTCGATGAGTAATTGACGTTTCAAGCCGGGACTCGCTGCTGAGACCAGGGGTGGTTGCCGCAGAGAGAAATCATAAATAAAAATCCCAACCAGCCGGGATTTGAACCCACAACCTCTCTGTCTCAAGGCCGGTGTCTTGTCTAGAGACCAACCAGTCCCCCTATTTCACATATGAAGCCAGTAAAACACACTTCCATTATGTCACATATGAGGCCAGTTAAACACTTCCACTATATATCATGCAAAAGTATACACTTCCATTATAACATACTTGAAGTTAGTTGGTAGCTACTCCAAATAGAGCACATGTGAAGCTAATTAAGAGCCACTCCCATCATATCACATATAAAGCCAGTTAAACCTACTTCCATTATATGACATGCAAAAATATACACTCCTATCATAGCACACTTGAAGCTAGTTGGTAGCCACTCTGACCAGAGCACAAGCAAAGCTATTGAACACCCACTCTAATTATAGCACATATGAAACTAATGAACACCCACTCTAATTATAGCACATATGAAACTAATGAACACCCGCTCTAATTATAGCACATATTAAACTAATGAACACGCACTCTAATTATAGCACACATGAAACTAATGAACACCCGCTCCCATTAAATTAACAACCACTCCCACCACTGCACACTTGAAGCTAATTAACAGCTACCCCTGATCTTGTACAAGTAAATCTATTAACAGCCTCTTGCATAATTGCACATATAAATCTAATTAACATCTCCTCCAGTCATTGCACATATAAAGTTAGTTGTCAGACACTTCCATCATTGCAAATGTAAAGTTAGTTGCCAGGCACTTCCATCATTGCACATATAAAGTTAGTTGTCAGACACTTCCATCATTGCACATAAAAAGTTAGTTGTCAGACACTTCCATCATTGCACATATAAAGTTAGTTGTCAGACACTTCCATCATTGCACATATAAAGTTAGTTGTCAGACACTTCCATCATTGCACATTTAAAGTTAGTTGTCAGACACTTCCATCATTGCACATATAAAGATAGTTGTCAGACACTTCCATGATTGCACATGTAAAGTTAGTTGTCAGACACTTCCATCATTGCACATATAAAGTTAGTTGTCAGACACTTCCATGATTGCACATGTAAAGTTAGTTGCTAGACACTTCCATCATTGCACATGTAAAGTTAGTTGCCAGACACTTTCATGATTGCACATGTAAAGTTAGTTGTCAGACACTTCAATGATTGTACATATAAAATTAGTTGACAGACACTTCCATCATTGCACATGTAAAGTTAGTTGTCAGACACTTCCATCATTGCACATGTAAAGTTAGTTGTCAGACGCTTCCATCATTGCACATGTAAAGTTAGTTGTCAGACACTTCCATCATTGCACATGTAAAGTAAGTTGTCAGACACTTCCATCATTGCAAATGTAAAGTTAGTTGCCAGACACTTCCATCATTGCACATATAAAGTTAGCTGTCAGACACTTCCATCATTGCATATATAAAGTTAGTTTTTAGACACTTCCATCATTGCACATGTAAAGTAAATTGTCAGACACTTCCATCATTGCACATGTATAGTTAATTGTCAGACACTTCCATCATTGCACATGTAAAGTAAGTTGTCAGACACTTCCATCATTGCACATGTATAGGTAATTGTCAGACACTTCCATCATTGCACATGTAAAGTTAGTTGCCAGACACTTCCATAATTGCACATATTAAGTTAGTTGTTAGACACTTCCATCATTGCACATGTGAAGCTAGTTTTCAGATACTCCCATCATTGCACATGTGAAGCTAGTTTTCAGACACACACATCATTGCACATGTGAAGGTAGTTTTCAGACAATCTATCATTGCCCATGTGAAGCTAGTTTTCAGACACTCCCATCATTGCACATGTGAAGCTAGTTTTCAGACACTCCTATCATTGCACATGTGAAGCTAGTTTTCAGACACTTCCATCATTGCACATTTAAAGTTAGTTGTCAGACACTTCCATCATTGCACATGTAAAGTTAGTTGTCAGACACTTCCATCATTGCACATGTAAAGTTAGTTGTCAGACGCTTCCATCATTGCACATGTAAAGTTAGTTGTCAGACACTTCCATCATTGCATATGTGAAGTAAGTTGTCAGACACTTCCATCATTGCAAATGTAAAGTTAGTTTTCAGACACTCCCATTATTGCACATGTGAAGTTAGTTTTCAGACACTCCTAATATTGCACATGTGAAACTAGTTTTCAGAAACTCCCTTCATTGCATATGTGAAGCTAGTTTTCAGACACTCACACCATTACACATGTAAAATAATTTTCAGACACACCCATCATTGCACATGTCAAGCTAGTTGTCAGACACTCCCATCATTGCACATGTAAAGCTATTTTTCAGACACTCCCATCATTGCACATGTGAAGCTAGTTTTCAGACACTCCTATCATTGCACATGTGAAGCTAGTTTTCAGACACTTCCATCATTGCACATGTAAAGTTAGTTGTTATACACTTCCATCATTGCACATGTGAAGCTAGTTTTCAGACACTCCCATCATTGCATATGTGAAGCTAGTTTTCAGACACTCCCATTATTGCACATGTGAAGTTAGTTTTCAGACACTCCCATTATTGCACATGTGAAGTTAGTTTTCAGACACTCCTATTATTGCACATGTGAAGCTATTTTTCAGAAACTCCCTTCATTGCATATGTGAAGCTAGTTTTCAGACACTCACACCATTACACATGTAAAATAATTTTCAGACACACCCATCATTGCACATGTCAAGCTAGTTTTCAGACACTCCCATCATTGCACATGTGAAGGTAGTTTTCAGACAATCTATCATTGCACATGTGAAGCTAGTTTTCAGACACTCTTATTATTGCACATGTGAAGTTAGTTTTCAGACAATCTATCATTGCACATGTGAAGGTAGTTTTCAGACAATCTATCATTGCACATGTGAAGCTAGTTTTCAGACACTCCCATCATTGCACATGTGAAGGTAGTTTTCAGACAATCTATCATTGCACATGTGAAGCTAGTTTTCAGACACTCTTATTATTGCACATGTGAAGTTAGTTTTCAGACAATCTATCATTGCACATGTGAAGGTAGTTTTCAGACAATCTATCATTGCACATGTGAAGTTAGTTTTCAGACACTCCTATTATTGCACATGTGAAGCTAGTTTTCAGAAACTCCCATCATTGCATATGTGAAGCTAGTTTTCAGACACTCCCATTATTGCACATGTGAAGTTAGTTTTCAGACACTCCCATTATTGCACATGTGAAGTTAGTTTTCAGACACTCCTATTATTGCACATGTGAAGCTAGTTTTCAGAAACTCCCTTCATTGCATATGTGAAGCTAGTTTTCAGACACTCACACCATTACACATGTAAAATAATTTTCAGACACACCCATCATTGCACATGTCAAGCTAGTTTTCAGACACTCCCATCATTGCACATGTAAAGCTATTTTTCAGACACTCCCATCATTGCATATGTGAAGCTAGTTTTCAGACACTCCCATCATTGCACATGTGAAGCTAGTTTTCAGACACTTTCATCATTGCACATGTAAAGTTAGTTGTTAGACACTTCCATCATTGCACATGTGAAGCTAGTTTTCAGACACTTCCATCATTGCACATGTAAAGTTAGTTGTTAGACACTTCCATCATTGCACATGTGAAGCTAGTTTTCAGACACTCCCATCATTGCACATGTGAAGCTAGTTTTCAGACACACACATCATTGCACATGTGAAGGTAGTTTTCAGACACTCCTATCATTGCACATGTGAAGCTAGTTTTCAGACACTTCCATCATTGACATGTGAAGGTAGTTTTCAGACAATCTATCATTGCACATGTGAAGCTAGTTTTCAGATACTCCCATCATTGCACATGTGAAGCTAGTTTTCAGACACTTCCATCATTGCACATGTGAAGGTAGTTTTCAGACAATCTATCATTGCACATGTGAAGCTAGTTTTCAGACACTCATATCATTGCACATGTGAAGGTAGTTTTCAGACAATCTATCATTGCACATGTGAAGCTAGTTTTCAGACACTCTTATTATTGCACATGTGAAGTTAGTTTTCAGACAATCTATCATTGCACATGTGAAGGTAGTTTTCAGACAATCTATCATTGCACATGTGAAGCTAGTTTTCAGTCAATCTATCATTGCACATGTGAAGTTAGTTTTCAGACACTCCTATTATTGCACATGTGAAGCTAGTTTTCAGAAACTCCCATCATTGCATATGTGAAGCTAGTTTTCAGACACTCCCATTATTGCACATGTGAAGTTAGTTTTCAGACACTCCCATTATTGCACATGTGAAGTTAGTTTTCAGACACTCCTATTATTGCACATGTGAAGCTAGTTTTCAGAAACTCCCTTCATTGCATATGTGAAGCTAGTTTTCAGACACTCACATCATTGCACATGTGAAGCTAGTTTTCAGACACACCCATCATTGCACATGTCAAGCTAGTTTTCAGACACTCCCATCATTGCACTTGGAAAGCTATTTTTCAGACACTCCCATCATTTTATATGTGAAGCTAGTTTTCAGACACTCCAATCATTGCACATGTGAAGCTAGTTTTCAGACACTCCCATCATTGCACATGTGAAGCTAGTTTTCAGACACTTCCATCATTGCACATGTAAAGTTAGTTTTTAGACACTTCCATCATTGCACATGTAAAGTTAGTTGCCAGACACTTCCATCATTGCACATATAAAGTTAGCTGTCAGACACTTCCATCATTGCACATGTAAAGTTAGTTGTTAGACACTTCCATCATTGCACATGTAAAGTTAGTTGTCACACACTTCCATCAATGCACTTGTAAAGTTAGTTGTCAGACACTTCCATCATTGCACATGTAAAGTTAGTTGTCAGACACTTCCATCATTGCACATGTAAAGTAAGTTGTCAGACACTTCCATCATTGCACATGTATAGTTAATTGTCAGACACTTCCATGATTGCACATGTAAAGTTAGTTGCCAGACACTTCCATCATTGCACATATAAAGTTAGTTGTTAGACACTTCCATCATTGCACATATAAAGTTAGTTGTCAGACACTTCCATCATTGCACATATAAAGTTAGTTGTCAGACACTTCCATCATTGCATATATAAAGTTAGTTGTCAGACACTTCCATGATTGCACATGTAAAGTTAGTTGTCAGACACTTCCATCATTGCACATGTAAAGCTATTTGTCAGACACTCCCATCATTGCACATGTACAGTTAGTTGACAGACACTTAAATGATTGCACATGTAAAGATAGTTGTCAGACACTCCCATCATTGCACATGTGAAGCTAGTTGGCAGACTCTCCAATCATTGTACCAAACATGTAAAGCTAGTTGTCAGACACTCCGATCATTGCACATGTAAAGCTAGTTGACAAACACTCGCATCATTGAACATGTAAAGCTAGTTGTCAGACACTCCCATCATTGCACATGTGAAACTAGTTTTCAGACACTCATACCATTGCACATGTGAAACTAGTTTTCATACACTCCCATCATTGCACATGTGAAGCTAGTTGTCAGACACTCCCATCATTGAACATGTGAAGCTAGTTGTCAGAAACTCCCATCATTACACATGTGAAGTTAGTTTTCAGACACTCCCACCATTGCACATGTGAAGTTAGTTTTCAGACACTCCTATCATTGCACACGAGAAGCTAGTTTTCAGACACTCCCATCATTGCACATGTGAAGTTAGTTTTCAGACACTCCCATCATTGCACACGTGAAGCTAGTTTTCAGACACTCCTATCATTGCACATGTGAAGCTAATTTTCAAACACTCCCATCATTGCACATGTGAAGCTAGTTTTCAGACACACTCATCATTGCACATGTGAAGTTAGTTTTCAGACACTCCCATCATTGCACATGTGAAGCTAGTTTTCAAACACTCCTATCATTGCACGTGTAAAGCTAGTTTTCAGACACTCCCATCATTGCACATGTGAAACTAGTTGTCAGAAACTCCCATAATTGCATATTTAAAGCTAGTTTTCAGACGCTCCCAACATTGCATATGTAAAGCTAGTTTTCAGACGCTCCCAACATTGCATATGTGAAACTAGCTGTCAGAAACTCCCATCATTGCATATGTAAAGCTAGTTTTCAGACACTCCCATCATTGCACTTGTAAAGCTAGTTTTCAGACACTTCATCATTGCAAATGTGAAGTTAGTTTTCAGACACTCCCATCATTGCACGTGTAAAGCTAGTTTTCAGACACTCCCATCATTGCACATGTGAAGCTAGTTGTCAGACACTCCCATCATTGCACATGTGAAACTAGTTGTCAGACACTCCCATCATTGCACGTGTAAAGCTAGTTTTCAGACACTCCCATCATTGCACATGTGAAACTAGTTGTCAGACACTCCCATCATTGCACATTTGAAACTAGTTGTCAGACACTCCCATCATTGCACATGTAAAGCTATTTTTCAGACACTCCCATCATTGCACATGTGAAACTAGTTGTCAGACACTCCCATCATTGCACATGTGAAACTAGTTGTCAGACACTCCCATCATTGCACATGTGAAGCTAGTTTTCAGACACTCCCATCATTGCACATGTGAAGCTAGTTTTCAGACACTCCCATCATTGCACATGTGAAGCTAGTTTTCAGACACTCCCATCATTGCACATGTGAAACTAGTTTTCAGACACTCCCATCATTGCACATGTGAAGCTAGTTTTCAGACACTCCCATCATTGCACATGTGAAACTTGTTGTCAGACACTCCCATCATTGCACATGTGAAGCTAGTTTTCAGACACTCCCACCATTGCACATGTGAAGCTAGTTGTCAGACACTCCCATCATTGCACATGTGAAACTAGTCTTCAGACACTCCCATCATTGCACATGTGAAGCTAGTTTTCAGACACTCCTATCATTGCACATGTGAAGCTAGTTGTCAGACACTCCCATCATTGCACATGTGAAACTAGTCTTCAGACACTCCCATCATTGCACATGTAAAGCTAGTTTTCAGACACTCCCATCATTGCACATGTGAAACTAGTTGTCAGACACTCCCATCATTGCACATGTGAAGCTAGTTTTCAGACACTCCCATCATTGCACATGTAAAGCTAGTTTTCAGACACTCCCATCATTGCACATGTAAAGCTAGTTTTCAGACACTCCCATCAATGCACATGTAAAGCTTGTTTTCAGACACTCCCCTCATTGCACATGTACAGCATGTTATCCCTAAGAGTCCTCGGGAGCTGATGCAGATAAAGTTGACCCCCCTCTCCCCATGTAGCATGACTCTGTACAGCTGAACCTTTCTTCCAACTCTCTACCATTATTTTTTTTATAAGATCTGTTGGCTGATTAATGTCTCCGACTACTGCTGAATTAATAACCTGAACAATACAGCCTCTATTTTTTTGTGCGTGCAAAGCAATTACCGGTAGAGCTTCCAGTCTTAAACTCCTGGCAATATCCATCGAGCCAGACATTCGCTAGCATCATACCCAATCTGACTATTGTGGGCTGTGTCAAGATACCGCGTTATGTTCAATATATTGCCAAAATAAAATGTAATATTTACTACAATAAGTAATGCTGTCTAATATACAATGTAAGACATAGTTTGTGACTGAATTGATTACACCTCGGCAAAATAAGGTTACCTTTAATTAATGTCAATAATAATACATATTATCAATCGTATCACTAATTAAATAATAGAACACAATACAGAGTTTAGACTAGGATCCAGTAGAGGGATGTAACATACAGTTTAAACTAATTTGTAATATGTATACGCCCACATATATAATTATTAAACATGTACATATCTAGTATATACACAGACATACAAATACACCTCCCAACCCGTGCTCATATCCACAGTTTAGTTAGCACTTTATATGCGAGTACCAAAACCCTTCGTGTGAACACTTCAAACACGATTTGAACATCTGTTTAGGCAAATAATTAATAATACAAGAAATTAATTTGAACTTAACACACGCGACTAAAATGTTACACATCCACGTATTTCATCAAGGGCCTAACACGCACTAGTATTTGAGCTCGAGAAGTGTATCGCCACGCACAACAGAGGGTCCGACCAGCATTGTCCGTGGTTGTAAGAAAGACTGGTACAGACGCTTTCGTGACATAAACAACGTATATTTTACCACTACTACACTGCTGTGTTTACACATGTATGTACAAGAAATCCAGTTGTACATCCGGATTATTGTACACCATCGACAAAGGTTTTACTATCTTTGTACAACACATACATGTAAGACTGGCCTGTCTTAAACTGACCTCCTTTTTAATGTCCTAGTGTCGGTCTCCCTCGGGTGGCGCGCGACCGACCTCTCTATATCAGAGCTGATAACCACTTCGCAAGCTGCACACTCACGCTACGTGTTGTCGCTAGATGGACCTGCAGATAAGTTGTGCTAGGCTACAGTGAAACATTGATGTAGATGGTGCTGTGAGGCCACCACTTACTTCCCAAAACGCACTGGTCTGTCGTTGTAGCTTGTGCTTCCTTCAACAAAACTGCATTTTAGATATTATTGAACGCTGTCACTGCATCGAAGGTTGGCTACCATGGAGCGCCATTCCACTCTGTCTCTTGCTTTGATAGTGCAGGTTATCATAGGTTGATTGTCTATCTTTTGATGTTACTCGTCCACGTTAGTCTTGGTCTGCCTCTGCCTCTCTTACCTAGTATTTTCCCTTCCAAGGTTACTTTTAACAGGCTGTTGCGTCTTTTAACATGTCCCGAAAATCTCACTTGTCTTGTTTGAGTTGTGTTTAGTAGTTCTCTTTTCATTCTTAGTTGTTTTTAAGACTTCATCTCTTGTTTTCTTTTATTTCTATCCAATTCTTCCATAAATCAAAATTCCAAAGGCTTCAGTTGCATGTTCTGCTTTCTTGTCTAAAGTCGATGTTTCTGCACCACACAGGAATGTTGAGAAGATGTACCATTTTGCTATTCTGGGGGGAAAAATGTCACTGTACAATTTCTTATATTTGTTCTACAGATGCTACGACCTTCTGCCAGATTTTCCAAGCACTTTTACAGTAACAAATAAATGATCTTGTGATAGAATGCATCAATTGTTCTGCTCCATCTGGTTTGAAACGAGATAAGAACAAATTATTTGGGGTTATTTCCACCCCCCCCCCCCCCCCAAAAGAGGGTTAAATAAAAACTCATAATTTAAACAGTCATGGTGACTGCACTAAACTCGTTATTATCAAGCTGTACATCCCCCCCCCCCCACCTTTTTACGGCAGTGTCCTAGAACAGGGAATAATGCAGTAAAGGTATGTAGGTTAAAATATCATATTAGTGAAATGTTGGTTGTGATGGTAGTTATGGTTATGGAAGACCCCGGTATCACTGCAAACGAATTAATATCCATAATTGATCAACCGCCAGAAGAAGATGGATAGATGCAGTGACAGAGACATGTAACAACAAAGGAAAATCACTAATTCAGACAGTTCGAGCAGCTAGACAAATGATACAAACCACGACACCTTTTACGTATCAGTGAAAAGAGAAAAGAGGAGATCAACCGCCCGTGCCAGTGCAGGCATCCGAATTACTATCTCATCTCCCAAACAAAGAAAGGTAGCTGTAGTCCCGTTCATAGCAGTCTCAGCACACGCTGAAAGACATAAGGCGAAATTGCACAGAAAGTGTACACAACAATCTGCCCCCCCCCCCTCTCCCGGTCATACGATATAATTATTCATCGTAAACAATTGGAATATCGAAACATGATCAAAACGGATGAAACACACAGCTCACGGTGTGCACAGAGAACTTAACTCAGTAGCTCCTGCTACAAGCCGGACTTGGAATATGAGGAAACTGCAACAAGGAATATTTTTTTCAGATATAGGCTTCATGGCTCCTGCCGCCTATCCACCATATTGACTGGTTGGTAGCGGTAGTTTCAGGGATATTGGTGCTGGTGGCATGTTGGATGGTCGTGACATGTTGGGTGGTGTGGCATATTGGATGGTGGTGACATGTTGGAAGGTGGTGGCATGTTGGATAGTGGTGACATTTTGGATGGTGGTGGCATGTTGGATGGTGGTGGCATGTTGGTTGGTGGTGGCTTGTTGGAAGGTGGTGGCATGTTGGATAGTGGTGACATTTTGGATGGTGGTGGCATGTTGGATGGTGGTGGCATGTTGGTTGGTGGTGACATGTTGGAAGGTGGTGGCATTTTGGATGGTGGTGGCATTTTGGATGGTGGTGACATGTTGGATGGTGGTAGCATATTGGATGGTGGTGACATGTTGGATGGTGGTGGCATATTGGATGGTGGTGACATGTTGGATGGTGGTGGCATGTTGGATGATGGTGGCATGTTTGATGGTGGTGGCTTGTTGGATGGTGGTGACATATTGGATTGTGGTGACATATTGGATGGTGGTGGCTTGTTGGATCGTGGTGACATGTTGGATGGTGGTAACATGTTGGATGATGGTGACATGTTTGATGGTGACGACATGTTGGATGGTGGTGACATGTTTGATGGTGACATGTTGGATGGTGGTGACATGTTTGATGGTGACGACATGTCGAATGGTGGTGGCATGTCGGATGGTGGTGGCATGTCGGATGGTGGTGACATGTCGGATGGTGGTGGCATGTCGGATGGTGGTGGCATGTTGGATGGTGGTGGCATGTCGGATGGTGGTGGCATGTTGGATGGTGGTGGCATGTCGGATGGTGGTGGCATGTCGGATGGTGGTGGCATGGCGGGTGGTGGTGGCATGTCGGATGGTGGTTGCATGGCGGGTGGTGGGGGCATGTTGGATGGTGGTGGCATGTCGGATGGTGGTGGCATGTCGGATGGTGGTGGCATGGCGGGTGGTGGTGGCATGTCGGATGGTGGTTGCATGGCGGGTGGTGGGGGCATGTTGGATGGTGGTGGCATGTCGGATGGTGGTGGCATGTCGGATGGTGGTGGCATGGCGGGTGGTGGTGGCATGTCGGATGGTGGTTGCATGTCGGATGGTGGTGGCATGTCGGATGGTGGTGGCATGGCGGGTGGTGGGGGCATGTTGGATGGTGGTGGCATGTCGGATGGTGGTGGCATGTCGGATGGTGGTGGCATGGCGGGTGGTGGTGGCATGTCGGATGGTGGTGGCATGTCGGATGGTGGTGGCATGGCGGGTGGTGGGGGCATGTTGGATGGTGGTGGCATGGCGGGTGGTGGGGGCATGTTGGATGGTGGTGGCATGTCGGATGGTGGTGGAATGTCGGATGGTGGTGGCATGTCGGATGGTGGTGGCATGGCGGGTGGTGGGGGCATGTTGGATGGTGGTGGCATGGCGGGTGGTGGGGGCATGGCGGGTGGTGGGGGCATGTTGGATGGTGGTGGCATGGCGGGTGGTGGGGCATGTTGGATGGTGGTGGCATCTTGGATGGTGGTGGCATGGCGGGTGGTGGGGGCATGTTGGATGGTGGTGGCATGGCGGGTGGTGGGGGCATGTTGGATGGTGGTGGCATGTCGGATGGTGGTGGAATGTCGGATGGTGGTGGCATGTCGGATGGTGGTGGCATGGCGGGTGGAGGGGGCATGTTGGATGGTGGTGGCATGGCGGGTGGTGGGGGCATGGCGGGTGGTGGGGGCATGTTGGATGGTGGTGGCATGGCGGGTGGTGGGGGCATGTTGGATGGTGGTGGCATGGCGGGTGGTGGGGGCATGTTGGATGGTGGTGGCATGTCGGATGGTGGTGGAATGTCGGATGGTGGTGGCATGTCGGATGGTGGTGGCATGGCGGGTGGTGGGGGCATGTTGGATGGTGGTGGCATGGCGGGTGGTGGGGGCATGGCGGGTGGTGGGGGCATGTTGGATGGTGGTGGCATGGCGGGTGGTGGGGGCATGTTGGATGGTGGTGGCATGGCGGGTGGTGGGGGCATGTTGGATGGTGGTGGCATGGCGGGTGGTGGGGGCATGTCGAATGGTGGTGGCATGGCGGGTGGTGGGGGCATGTTGGATGGTGGTGGCATGGCGGGTGGTGGGGGCATGTTGGATGGTGGTGGCATGGCGGGTGGTGGGGGCATGTTGGATGGTGGTGGCATGGCGGGTGGTGGGGGCATGTCGGATGGTGGTGGCATGGCGGGTGGTGGGGGCATGTTGGATGGTGGTGGCATGGCGGGTGGTGGGGGCATGTTGGATGGTGGTGGCATCTTGGATGGTGGTGGCATGGCGGGTGGTGGGGGCATGTTGGATGGTGGTGGCATGGCGGGTGGTGGGGGCATGTTGGGTGGTGGTGGCATGTTGGATGGTGGTGGCATGTTGGATGGTGGGGGCATGTTGGATGGTGGTGGCATGTTGGATGGTGGTGGCATGGCGGGTGGTGGGGACATGTTGGATGGTGGGGGCATGTTGGATGGTGGGGGCATGTTGGATTGTGGTGGCATGTTGGATGGTGGTGGCATGTTGGATGGTGGTGGCATGTTGGATGGTGGGGGCATGTTGGATGGTGGTGGCATGTTGGATGGTGGGGGCATGTTGGATGGTGGTGGCATGGCGGGTGGTGGGGGCATGTTGGATGGTGGTGGCATGGCGGGTGGTGGGGGCATGTTGGATGGTGGTGGCATGTTGGATGGTGGTGGCATGGCGGGTGGTGGGGGCATGTTGGATGGTGGTGGCATGTTGGATGGTGGTGGCATGGCGGGTGGTGGGGGCATGTTGGATGGTGGTGGCATGTTGGATGGTGGTGGCATGGCGGGTGGTGGGGGCATGTTGGATGGTGGTGGCATGTTGGATGGTGGTGGCATGTTGGATGGTGGTGGCATGTTGGATGGTGGTGGCATGGCGGGTGGTGGGGGCATGTTGGATGGTGGTGGCATGGCGGGTGGTGGGGCATGTTGGATGGTGGTGGCATGGCGGGTGGTGGGGGCATGTTGGATGGTGGTGGCATGTTGGATGGTGGTGGCATGGCGGGTGGTGGGGGCATGTTGGATGGTGGTGGCATGACGGGTGGTGGGGGCATGTTGGATGGTGGTGGCATGGCGGGTGGTGGGGGCATGTTGGATGGTGGTGGCATGGCGGGTGGTGGGGGCATGTTGGATGGTGGTGGCATGTTGGATGGTGGTGGCATGGCGGGTGGTGGGGGCATGTTGGATGGTGGTGGCATGTTGGATGGTGGTGGCATGTTGGATGGTGGTGGCATGTTGGATGGTGGTGGCATGTTGGATGGTGGTGGCATGTTGGATTGTGGGGGCATGTTGGATGGTGGTGGCATGTTGGATGGTGGTGGCATGTTGGATGGTGGTGGCATGTTGGATGGTGGTGGCATGTTGGATGGTGGTGGCATGTTGGATGGTGGTGGCATGGCGGGTGGTGGGGGCATGTTGGATGGTGGTGGCATGTTGGATGGTGGTGGCATGGCGGGTGGTGGGGGCATGTTGGATGGTGGTGGCATGTTGGATGGTGGTGGCATGTTGGATGGTGGTGGCATGGCGGGTGGTGGGGGCATGTTGGATGGTGGTGGCATGTTGGATGGTGGTGGCATGGCGGGTGGTGGGGGCATGTTGGATGGTGGTGGCATGTTGGATGGTGGTGGCATGTCGGATGGTGGTTGCATGGCGGGTGGTGGGGGCATGTTGGATGGTGGTGGCATGTCGGATGGTGGTGGCATGTTGGATGGTGGTGGCATGTTGGATGGTGGTGGCATGTCGGATGGTGGTGGCATGTTGGATGGTGGTGGCATGTCGGATGGTGGTTGCATGGCGGGTGGTGGGGGCATGTTGGATGGTGGTGGCATGGCGGGTGGTGGTGGCATGTCGGATGGTGGGGGCATGTTGGATGGTGGTGGCATGGCGGGTGGTGGTGGCATGTTGGATGGTGGGGGCATGTTGGATGGTGGTGGCATGGCGGGTGGTGGGGGCATGTCGGATGGTGGGGGCATGTTGGATGGTGGTGGCATGGCGGGTGGTGGTGGCATGTTGGATGGTGGGGGCATGTTGGATGGTGGTGGCATGGCGGGTGGTGGTGGCATGTTGGATGGTGGGGCATGTTGGATGGTGGTTGCATGGCGGGTGGTGGGGGCATGTCGGATGGTGGGGCATGTCGGATGGTGGTGGCATGGCGGGTGGTGGTGGCATGGCGGGTGGTGGTGGCATGTTGGATGGTGGTTGCATGGCGGGTGGTGGTGGCATGTTGGATGGTGGTTGCATGGCGGGTGGTGGTGGCATGTTGGATGGTGGTTGCATGGCGGGTGGTGGGGGCATGTCGGATGGTGGTGGCATGTCGGATGGTGGTGGCATGTCGGATGGTGGTGGCATGTCGGATGGTGGTTGCATGGCGGGTGGTGGGGGCATGTCGGATGGTGGTTGCATGGCGGGTGGTGGGGGCATGTCGGATGGTGGTTGCATGGCGGGTGGTGGTGGCATGTCGGATGGTGGTTGCATGGCGGGTGGTGGGGCATGTCGGATGGTGGTTGCATGGCGGGTGGTGGTGGCATGTCGGATGGTGGTTGCATGGCGGGTGGTGGGGGCATGTCGGATGGTGGGGGCATGTCGGATGGTGGTGGCATGTCGGATGGTGGTGGCATGTCGGATGGTGGTGGCATGTCGGATGGTGGGGGCATGGCGGGTGGTGGTGGCATGTCGGATGGTGGTTGCATGGCGGGTGGTGGGGGCATGTCGGATGGTGGGGGCATGTCGGATGGTGGTGGCATGGCGGGTGGTGGTGGCATGGCGGGTGGTGGTGGCATGTTGGATGGTGGTTGCATGGCGGGTGGTGGTGGCATGTTGGATGGTGGTTGCATGGCGGGTGGTGGTGGCATGTTGGATGGTGGTTGCATGGCGGGTGGTGGGGGCATGTCGGATGGTGGTGGCATGTCGGATGGTGGTTGCATGGCGGGTGGTGGTGGCATGTCGGATGGTGGGGGCATGTCGGATGGTGGGGGCATGTTGGATGGTGGTTGCATGGCGGGTGGTGGTGGCATGTTGGATGGTGGTGGCATGTTGGATGGTGGTGGCATGTCGGATGGTGGTTGCATGGCGGATGGTGGGGGCATGTCGGATGGTGGTGGCATGTCGGATGGTGGTTGCATGGCGGGTGGTGGTGGCATGTCGGATGGTGGGGGCATGTCGGATGGTGGGGGCATGTTGGATGGTGGTTGCATGGCGGGTGGTGGTGGCATGTTGGATGGTGGTGGCATGTTGGATGGTGGTGGCATGGCGGGTGGTGGTGGCATGTTGGATGGTGGTGGCATGTTGGATGGTGGTGGCATGGCGGGTGGTGGGGGCATGTCGGATGGTGGTTGCATGGCGGGTGGTGGTGGCATGTCGGATGGTGGTTGCATGGCGGGTGGTGGGGGCATGTTGGATGGTGGGGGCATGTCGGATGGTGGTGGCATGTCGGATGGTGGGGGCATGTCGGATGGTGGGGGCATGTTGGATGGTGGGGGCATGTTGGATGGTGGTTGCATGTCGGATGGTGGTGGCATGTCGGATGGTGGTGGCATGTCGGATGGTGGTGGCATGTCGGATGGTGGTGGCATGTCGGATGGTGGTGGCATGTTGGATGGTGGTTGCATGTCGGATGGTGGTTGCATGTCGGATGGTGGTGGCATGTCGGATGGTGGTGGCATGTTGGATGGTGGTTGCATGTCGGATGGTGGTGGCATGTCGGATGGTGGTGGCATGTCGGATGGTGGGGGCATGTTGGATGGTGGTTGCATGTCGGATGGTGGTGGCATGTCGGATGGTGGGGGCATGTTGGATGGTGGGGGCATGTTGGATGGTGGTGGCATGTTGGATGGTGGTTGCATGGCGGGTGGTGGTGGCATGTTGGATGGTGGTTGCATGGCGGGTGGTGGGGGCATGTTGGATGGTGGGGGCATGTTGGATGGTGGTGGCATGTTGGATGGTGGTTGCATGGCGGGTGGTGGGGGCATGTTGGATGGTGGGGGCATGTCGGATGGTGGTGGCATGTTGGATGGTGGTTGCATGGCGGGTGGTGGGGGCATGTTGGATGGTGGTTGCATGGCGGATGGTGGGGGCATGTCGGATGGTGGGGGCATGTCGGATGGTGGGGGCATGTTGGATGGTGGGGGCATGTTGGATGGTGGGGGCATGTTGGATGGTGGGGGCATGTTGGATGGTGGGGGCATGTTGGATGGTGGGGGCATGTTGGATGGTGGGGGCATGTTGGATGGTGGGGGCATGTTGGATGGTGGGGGCATGTTGGATGGTGGGGGCATGTTGGATGGTGGGGGCATGTTGGATGGTGGGGGCATGTTGGATGGTGGGGGCATGTTGGATGGTGGGGGCATGTCGGATGGTGGGGGCATGTCGGATGGTGGGGGCATGTTGGATGGTGGGGGCATGTCGGATGGTGGGGGCATGTTGGATGGTGGGGGCATGTCGGATGGTGGGGGCATGTCGGATGGTGGGGGCATGTTGGATGGTGGGGGCATGTCGGATGGTGGGGGCATGTCGGATGGTGGGGGCATGTCGGATGGTGGGGGCATGTCGGATGGTGGGGGCATGTCGGATGGTGGGGGCATGTTGGATGGTGGGGGCATGTTGGATGGTGGGGGCATGTTGGATGGTGGGGGCATGTCGGATGGTGGGGGCATGTTGGATGGTGGGGGCATGTTGGATGGTGGGGGCATGTTGGATGGTGGGGGCATGTCGGATGGTGGTTGCATGGCGGGTGGTGGGGGCATGTTGGATGGTGGTGGCATGTCGGATGGTGGTTGCATGGCGGGTGGTAGGAATGTCGGATGGTGGTGTTAATATGTGAGTTACTGGTAGTGGCATGTCGGATAGTGGTAGGAATGTCGGATGGTGGTGTTAGTATGTGACTTACTGGTAGTGGCATGTCGGATAGTGGTAGGAATGTCGGATGGTGGTGTTATTATGTGACTTACTGGTATGGCATGTCGGATGGTGGTGTTAATATGTGAGTTACTCGTAGTGGCATGTCGGATGGTGGTGTTAATATGTGAGTTACTCGTAGTGGCATGTCGGATGGTGGTGTTAATATGTGAGTTACTCGTAGTGGCATGTCGGATGGTGGTGTTAATATGTGAGTTACTCGTAGTGGCATGTCGGATAGTGGTGGCATGTCGGTTAATGGTGGTTGCATGTCGGATGGTGGTGGCATGTCGGATGGTGGTGGCATGTCGGATAATGGTGGCATGTTGGATGGTGGTGGCATGTCGGATGGTGGTGGCATGTCGGATGGTGGTGGCATGTCGGATGGTGGTGGCATGTCGGATAATGGTGGTGGCATGTCGGATAATAGTGGCATGTTGGATAATGGTGGCATGTTGGATGGTGGTGGTGGCATGTCGGATAATGGTGGCATGTCGGATAATGGTGGCATGTCGGATAATGGTGGCATGTCGGATAATGGTGGCATGTCGGATAATGGTGGTGGCATGTCGGATAGTAGTGGCATGTCGGATAGTAGTGGCATGTCGGATAATGGTGGTGGCATGTCGGATAATGTAGTGGCATGTCGGATAATGGTGGTGGCATGTCGGATAGTAGTGGCATGTCGGATAATGGTGGTGGCATGTCGGATAATGGTGGCATGTCGGATAATGGTGGCATGTCGGATAATGGTGGTGGCATGTCGGATAATGGTGGCATGTCGGATAGTAGTGGCATGTCGGATGGTGGTGGCATGTTGGATAATGGTGGCATGTCGGATAATGGTGGTGGCATGTCGGATAATGGTGGCATGTCGGATAATGGTGGTGGCATGTCGGATAATGGTGGCATGTCGGATGGTGGTGGCATGTCGGATGGTGGTGGCATGTTGGATAATGGTGGCATGTCGGATAATGGTGGCATGTCGGATAATGGTGGTGGCATGTCGGATAGTAGTGGCATGTCGGATAGTAGTGGCATGTCGGATAATGGTGGTGGCATGTCGGATAATGGTGGCATGTCGGATAATGGTGGTGGCATGTCGGATAATGGTGGCATGTCGGATGGTGGTGGCATGTCGGATGGTGGTGGCATGTCGGATGGTGGTGGCATGTCGGATGGTGGTGGCATGTCGGATGGTGGTGGCATGTCGGATGGTGGTGGCATGTCGGATGGTGGTGGCATGTCGGATAATGGTGGCATGTTGGATGGTGGTGGCATGTCGGATGGTGGTGGCATGTTGGATGGTGGTGGCATGTCGGATGGTGGTGGCATGTTGGATGGTGGTGGCATGTCGGATGGTGGTGGCATGTTGGATGGTGGTGGCATGTCGGATGGTGGTGGCATGTCGGATGGTGGTGGCATGTCGGATAGTAGTGGCATGTCGGATAATGGTGGCATGTTGGATGGTGGTGGCATGTCGGATGGTGGTGGCATGTCGGATGGTGGTGGCATGTTGGATGGTGGTGGCATGTTGGATGGTGGTGGCATGTCGGATAGTAGTGGCATGTCGGATAATGGTGGCATGTCGGATGGTGGTGGCATGTTGGATGGTGGTGGCATGTCGGATGGTGGTGGCATGTTGGATGGTGGTGGCATGTTGGATGGTGGTGGCATGTCGGATGGTGGTGGCATGTTGGATGGTGGTGGCATGTCGGATGGTGGTGGCATGTCGGATGGTGGTGGCATGTCGGATAGTAGTGGCATGTCGGATAATGGTGGCATGTTGGATGGTGGTGGCATGTCGGATGGTGGTGGCATGTCCGATGGTGGTGGCATGTCGGATAGTAGTGGCATGTCGGATAATGGTGGTGGCATGTCGGATGGTGGTGGGGGCATGTCGGTTGGTGGTGGCATGTCGGATAATGGTAGTGGCATGTCGGATAATGGTGGTGGCATGTCGGATGGTGGTGGCATGTCGGATAGTAGTGGCATGTCGGATGGTGGTGGCATGTCGGATAATGGTAGTGGCATGTCGGATAATGGTGGTGGCATGTCGGATAATGGTGGTGGCATGTCGGATAATGGTAGTGGCATGTCGGATAATGGTAGTGGCATGTCGGATAATGGTGGTGGCATGTCGGATAATGGTAGTGGCATGTCGGATAATGGTAGTGGCATGTCGGATAATGGTGGTGGCATGTCGGATGGTGGTGGCATGTCGGATAGTAGTGGCATGTCGGATAATGGTGGCATGTTGGATGGTGATGGCATGTCGGATAATGGTGGCATGTCGGATGGTGGTGGCATGTCGGATAATGGTGGCATGTTGGATGGTGGTGGCATGTCGGATAATGGTGGTGGCATGTTGGATGGTGGTGGCATGTCGGATAATGGTGGTGGCATGTTGGATGGTGGTGGCATGTCGGATAATGGTGGTGGCATGTTGGATGGTGGTGGCATGTCGGATAATGGTGGTGGCATGTTGGATGGTGGTGGCATGTCGGATAATGGTGGCATGTCGGATAATGGTGGTGGCATGTTGGATGGTGGTGGCATGTCGGATAATGGTGGCATGTCGGATGGTGGTGGCATGTCGGATGGTGGTGGCATGTCGGATGGTGGTGGCATGTCGGATGGTAGTGGCATGTCGGATGGTGGTGGCATGTCGGATGGTAGTGGCATGTCGGATGGTGGTGGCATGTCGGATGGTAGTGGCATGTCGGATGGTGGTGGCATGTCGGATGGTAGTGGCATGTCGGATGGTGGTGGCATGTCGGATGGTGGTGGCATGTCGGATGGTGGTGGCATGTCGGATAATGGTGGCATGTCGGATAATGGTGGCATGTCGGATGGTGGTGGCATGTCGGATGGTGGTGGCATGTCGGATGGTAGTGGCATGTCGGATGGTGGTGGCATGTCGGATGGTAGTGGCATGTCGGATGGTGGTGGCATGTCGGATGGTGGTGGCATGTCGGATAATGGTGGCATGTCGGATAATGGTGGCATGTCGGATAATGGTGGCATGTCGGATAATGGTGGCATGTCGGATAATGGTGGCATGTCGGATAATGGTGGCATGTCGGATAATGGTGGCATGTCGGATGGTGGTGGCATGTCGGATAATGGTGGCATGTCGGATGGTGGTGGCATGTCGGATAATGGTGGCATGTCGGATAATGGTGGCATGTCGGATAATGGTGGCATGTCGGATGGTGGTGGCATGTCGGATAATGGTGGCATGTCGGATAATGGTGGCATGTCGGATGGTGGTGTTAGTATGTGAGTTACTGGTGGTTGCTGCGACATGTCGAATGGTTGTTGTCGCCACATGTCGGATGGTAGCAGTGGTATGTGAACTACTAGTGATGGTAGGAAGTGAGCTGGTGGTGATATGTAAGATTCTTGTGGTGGTAGGAAGTCGGCTGGTGGTGATGGTATGTGAGCTACTTGTGGTGGTAAGAAGTCGGTTTATGATGGTATGTGAGCTACTTGTGGTGGTAGAAGTCGGCTGGTGGAGGTGGTATGTGAGCTACTTGTGGTGGTAGAAGTCGGTTGAGGATGGTATGTGAGCTACTTGTGGTGGTAGAAGTCGGCTGGTGGTGATGGGATGTGAGCTACTTGTGGTGGTAAGAAGTCGGCTGGTGGTGATGGTATGTGAGCTACTTGTGGTGGTAAGAATTTGGTTTATGATGGTATGTGAGCTACTTGTGGTGGTAGAAGTCGGCTGGTGGAGGTGGTATGTGAGCTACTTGTGGTGGTAGAAGTCGGCTGGTGGGAGTATGTGAGCTACTTATGGTGGTAGAAGTCGGTTGATGATGGTATGTGAGCTACTTGTGGTGGTAGAAGTCGGCTGGTGGTGGTGGTATGTGAGCTACTTGTGGTGGTAGAAGTCGGCTGGTGGTGATTGTATGTGAGCTACTTGTGGTGGTAGAAGTCGGCTGGTGGAGGTGGTATGTGAGCTACTTGTGGTGGTGAGAAGTCGTTTGATGATGGTATGTGAGCCGAGACAAATAAGGAAGTAAAGGAGTCGTTAATATCTTATTCTTGTTTATGAATTCCATATCTGTTAGTTTAACAAACTATGTGACTACCTTACCAAATTCTCACTTTATCTACAGTTGTAACTGGAGCTCCAATGTAGATAAACTAATAATTTTACATATCAAATAAATGATGTTTTTGACATATGCTTAAGTTGTCACTCAGGCATAAATAAAAACTAACTATGACCTCGCTTGACTTCTCATTTGTGCATTCAGCGGCCATTCTTTTATGTGCGAGCACACACAAAGGGCAGGTCTGCAAAAATAAACCGGGATCAGATTGTATAGGTCTCTTTTTTTATGGTTAATATCCAACATGACATTTGTACAACGCCTGCAACAGTGCTCTTCAGCTCAGATTGTACCGCTCTCCTTTGCAGGATTTGAGATTTCGAGTGGGCGGTATGAGAACGTCACTGTCCTTTTGGTACACCAAAACTCTAACGCATTAGAGACACGGCTGCCTGTCTTCATCTCTACGTAGCATTTTAGTTGTTACCCCAAAAATGTTGCTCTGGTGGACGGTGGAAATTCTCGTTGTTAAGTGGGTATTTATCTTCTTTTCATTCGAGATAGACCTATCGGTGATAGGTCATTGTTTTTCACTGTCGCACCAGGCAAACGGGAATGTCCATTCTGAATTGTACAAAGTCTGTGACGGTGGATGGGGCGGAAGAGTCAGCAATGATCAACGGCACAGAAAGCGAAAACAGGAAAGTGTTTGGTACACATGAGGCATGTTCAGGACACGAAAGACGAATATGGCTGACCACCGTGAAAGAGATTGGAGCCTCATCACGTACTTTTCCAGAGAAAGCCATGGAGAGGAATTCGAACTTATGTCGGAGGAAAGATCTGAAAATAAGTACATGGAATGTTAGAACTCTATATCAAGACAAACTGCATCATCAAAACAAGAGACAAGCAGAATGGCGCTCTGTGGTAGCCAACCTTCGTTGCGGAGATAGCACGATGATGATGATGATGACGAGAAAATTAAACAAGGAATTAGATTTCATCAATACTAAGATGATACAAGATATGTTTTAGAAAATGGTTTGATGACAGTTTACACGAATCAAATTCAGAGTGACGCACGCTGCGGCTAAACGTACGACTAAAAGCGGCATAGCGTACAGTGCGGCTAAACGTACGACTAAAAGCGGCATAACGTACAGTGCGTCGAAACGTACGACTAAAAGCGGCATAGCGTACAGTGCGTCGAAACGTACGACTAAAAGCGGCATAGGTTACAATGCGTCTAAACGTACGGAAAGAGTCAAGGGAATGCCAGGTTATGTAGCCAGTGAGACTCTTAGACAGACCCAGTAGGTTACCACGTTTTCTCGAGGCGCGTAGATGTTTCAGTAAATTCTAAATTATCACAAAAGTAATAGTAAATATATTGCTAATGTGTAATGTAAAAACAACTATCTTTACGTCACATAGTACCATTGCTTGTGTATGACGGGGGGCAACGATAGAACCAGAGGGATAAAGGCCGCTTGGTCAAGCAGTCGCCACGACGTGTGAGACTCATGATTTTTATTTCACCCCTGATAGAAAAAATCCTTTCTGTCTACCGCGGGCTTCGAATTCGAACACCGTACGTCGGCTTTTCAGCCAGCGGAACAGTGGTTCTAGCTGCACGGCCACACGCTCCTCCAATGTGTAATGTGATGGTTATAAAATAATCATATCCGAATAGTGATCCAATGTTTAGTTTATCAAAATCTGACTCAGATTTAATTTCATTGAATTTCCAATAATGTTATTGCTGTAATTAAGGGAGATTATCTAAAAGAAAAGTCAACACTAAAAAAAAAAGAGAGCTCCTACACAACGTAAGAGAGTAACAATGGAATCGTTTCTGACACATGAAAAGAAGAAAATTCGAATACTTGGTTATAAGCAGAAAAATATACGGAAAAAGATATCACGGAAAACAAAGAGAGAAGATATTATTGTTATGGTTAGTCGAAGGCCCTTGTATCACTGTATACGAATTAAAATATATAATTGCACAGCCGCCCGTGACCGTGGAATCTTGCGAATTAAAACTCATTTCATTGAAGGATCCAAACAAAAAAAGAACAGCTGCAGTCTTCATCATAGCAGCTACAGCACACGCCAAAAGACATAAGGCAAAACCGCACCGAGAGTGAACGCAACTGTGCTGTCCTTCGTCATACGATATCATCATTCATCGTAAGCAATCGAAATATCGAAACACGATCTGGAAAAAAAAACACAGCTCACGGTGTGCACAGAGCGCTAAACTCAGTAGCTCCAGCAGCAAGCCAAGAAAATATTATATTATCGCTTAGTCTCGGGGCATCGTAAACAGCCAACAACGGAGCTGAAACGATGCACTGAGGACAGAGTTGTGCAACGTTACGGTCCCCTACGCCAGTCGGTATTATTGTAGATGATATTTATAAAGGAGGTAGCTTTTTCGATTAAAATAATATTTTTTTGGATTGGAAATGTTACAAAAGTGCGCCTTAATATGAAAAGCTTGAAAAACACTGAAACACTGAGATGCCTGTGTTTTTTTTTTAACTTTTTCAATGAAGCGTTTTCGAGTCATCGTGCTTGTTCATGCTGCCCTTCTACAGCTGTCAATGGTTTCCACGTCACACAAATTGGCAGGAAATTTGTGCTAAAAAAATGTCATTCACTTAACAATACAAGTTAGTTAAAACACTGAGTCACACGGAAGCAAATGTAATGAAGTTAAAATACGTGTTCACATATTTTATCGTCAGACAAACTGAAAGACAATTTCCTGCTAAAAAGAAATAACACACTCACTTAATAAAGCAATTATTCATCATCATCATCATCATCATCATCATCATCATCATCATTATCATCAACAGGTGCTATGCATATTGGCGTGGGCGATCTCCACATCACTCGGTCCTTCATGTCATAATTTCAGCCGATGATCTTTTGTTATACCATTTGGATAAGCTGTTCAATATTTTTTCTCTTGGTTTTCCTCTGCTCTTCCTTTCATTAACTCTACCTACTGTTGTTATAGTATTCTCAATGCCTTCTTTTCACATGGCATGCCCAATAAATGTTGATTGTTTCTTTCTTATAATTTTGATGATAATCCTGGCTTTTTTAAAACATTCTTCATTAGGCCTCCCAGCACCAGAGCTGGAAGTTGTCAGCGACCCACAGCTGATGGCGTGCACCAGGATCGGTGAACCAAAAGCATCCAGACCCTGCTCCACCTCTCCGCAGTGCCTCTAGTAACAAACTAACCTGTCTAGTCTGGCCAAGCGAGCAGGGATCAAAGAGGGAAGACAACCCGGTACTCAAAAATGTCGTGCTGCAGTCGGATATGTTGGACCGAAAGGCGCAAATATAATAGTTATACTGCAAACCACAACACAACGCAGACACGCCCACTTAACGTCCTTTTAAGGGCGGATGATAAAGAGGAATTCTGCAGTTTACGAATACTCTAGAATACTTTAGTCATCGGGCGAACGTAAGCAAGCAAGGAAAGTAAACATTCTTCATTAGTAATGTTTGCTATCCATGGAATTCGTAGCATTCTTCTGATAAACCCCATCTCAGTTGCCTCTAATGTTCTTTGTGTTGTCTTACTTATCGTTCATGACTCGCTTCAATAAAGCAGAACTGGTCCGATGTAACCCTTTATGATATAATTAAATTAACTAAAACAAAGACTCGCATAGAACCACATAAAAAGTTAGTTAAAATATGCAGTTATAGCATACAAATGCAAGTTTTAAAAAGGCCTTAATATCGAAACACATGTAAGCTAATTTAAATACATCAAAGCATACGTGAGATAGTTAAAACGGGCATACACACCATAGCACGCTGCAATGTTAACAAAACCAGGTATGAATACAGCCCATGTAAGCTAGTTTAAGCAGGCATTCACATCAAGGTATCTGCGAGCTAGTTAAAATAGTGTTCACATCACAGCACATACGAACTAGTTAAAATTGTGCTCACATCATACGACATTGTGCTCACATCATAGCACATACGAACTAGTTAAAATTGTGCTCACATCATAGCACACTGTGCTCACATCATAGCACATACGAGCTAGTTAAAATAGTGCACGCATCATAACATTTAAGAGGTAGTTAAAATTGTGTTCACATCATAGCACATTGTGCTCACATCATAACACATACGAGATAGTTAAAATAGTGCACACATTATAACACTTAAGAGCTAGTTGAAATTGTGCTCATGTCATAGCACATACGAGCTAATTAAAATCGTGCTCATATAATAACACATACGAGCTAGTTAAAATAGTGTTCACATCATAGCACATACGACCTAGTTAAAATAATTATCATATCATAACACATATGAACTAGTTAAAATTGTGCTCACATCATAGCACATACGAGCTAGTTAAAATTGTGCTCACATCATAACACATACGAAATATTTAAAATTGTGCTCACATAATAACACATACAAGCTAGTTAAAATTGTGTTCATATAATAACACATACGGACTAGTTAAAATTGTGCTCACATCTTAGCACATACGGACTAGTTAAAATTGCACTCACATCATAGCACATACGGACTAGTTAAAATTGTGCTCACATCATAACACATACGAAATATTTAAAATTGTGCTCACATAATAACACATACGAGCTAGTTAAAATTGTGCTCACATCATAGCATATACGGACTAGTTAAAATTGTGCTCACATCATAGCACACACAAACTAGTTAAAATTGTGCTCACATCATAACACATACGAGCTAGTTAAAATTGTTCTCACATCATAACACATACGGACTAGTTAAAATTGCACTCACATCATAGCACATACGTACTTGTTAAAATTGTGCTCACATCATAACACATACGAAATATTTAAAATTGTGCTCACATAATAACACATACGAGCTAGTTAAAATTGTGCTCACATAATAACACATACGAGCTATAGTTAAAATTGTGCTCACATCTTAGCACATACGGACTAGTTAAAATTGTGCTCACGTCATAGCACACACGAACTAGTTAAAATTGTGCTCACATCATAACACATACGACCTAGTTAAAATTGTTCTCACATCATAACACATACGAGCTAGTTAAAATAGTGCACACATCATAACACATACGGACTAGTTAAAATAATTCTCACATCATAGCACATACGAGCTAGTTAAAATAGTGCTCACATTATAGCACATGCGAGCTAGTTAAAATAGTGCACACATCATAGGACATACGAGCTAGTTAAAATAGTGCTCACATCATACAACATACGAACTAGTTAAAATAGTGCTCACATCATACAACATACGAGCTAGTAAAAATAGTGCTCACATCATACAACATACGGGCTAGTTAAAATAGTGCTCACATCATACAACATACGAGCTAGTTAAAATAGTGCTCACATCATACCACATACGATCTAGTTAAAATTGTACTCACATCATACCACATACGAGCTAGTTAAAATAGTGCTCACATCATAGCACATCACAAACAAGGAAGGCCGCATGTAGGCTGAAACGTCAGTATTTTGTTGTGTTCCTGTTTTTGTAAAGCTGTCGCCATACTTTGTAGGAGTGTTCGTCACGTCCCACTACTTGCTCCTGCTGCCAGCTGTACCCCAGCTCTCCAATAATCTGCCTGTTCCCCCGTTCACTTGTTTTAGTATTTTAGTTGTCTGCCGTCTATTGTTATGTTGATGTTCTGTTTTCTATTTTGCAATGTTCATGACTTCTATCTTGCTGGTGTTGGTTTTCATGTTGTATCGGGCGCCTGTGATGTTAAGTCTATTTAAGTGTTCCTGTAAGTCTTCTGTTTTTTCATGTGTTGGTGCATGATTATCTGCAAATAGAAGCTCATTAATCGCCTGTTTCCGATGGGTTAACTAACTTACATAGTCAATGTGCGTAATAAACAATAGGGGAGACAGTACGCATTTCTGTTCTAACTTCGAAGTGGTCTGTGTAGTCTATTGTTGTTCTGATTGTGCAGCTGCTTTTGATGTATAGACTTGTACATAGTTTGGCTAAATGTTGGCTGCTCCGTATGTTGTTAGTATCTCCCATAATTGTTCTCGGTTTACTCGGTTGAGTTTTTTTCTCTTTGTCTATGAAAGCCATGTACACATTGTATTGTGTTATGTTGTCTTATCTGTTAGCTGTTTTAGTTTGAATATTGCGTTACAGTAATCACTCTAGTTTTTCGGGACTCCATTTGGGAGTCGCAGATATGTGTTTTTGTTCTATAATTAGTCTTGCATTTTTTGCATAATTTTATTGCATAACTTTTCCACATAACATGGGGGATATCTCTATATAGATTGCAGTCAAAGGTAAATCAAAGGGTGATAGATAACAAATTTATTCACAATTTATTACATTATTTTATACGACGACTTTCCATCCTGATTGATATCTGCGATTATGTAAAACGTAGTTAACGTATGAGAGGTGTAAACATTGTCTTAATTCAGGGGCAATAACTACAACTTAAATTGAAAAAAAAAAAACGGTTTATACCTGTCTCCCCTGGCTTGAATGGACAAAAATAACGGAACAAATAATTACAAACTTTGTCCGTTTGTTTGCCCGTTCGTTTTATTGAGTATTGTAGATAAAGCATTTTATTTTTTTTACACAAATGGAAGGCACAAGTAGCCTATGTTTATCGATGCAATTAAGCAAATCTCAATTAATCGCTCTCTGTCTTTTTCTCACAGTTGGGAAGTTGTTTTTTTTTTTTTTCCCATTCACCAGCTGTGTATCTCTAGTGAAGTTCTGAGGGATTGAATTCAGGAGTGGTGAATATCACTTATTTTCAATTTTTCACACCGCCAGTCGTATGTTCAAGTGTCTCTCGACATACAGGCAGGTAATCTCAGACTTCAAAGGTGCTATCACTTTTTATTGTCGATAGCTTTTGACTTGGATAAAGTCCTTGAGCACTCTAATCTCTTTCTTGATAGCACAGAAAGATCACAGCATAGAGCACGAACAACGTAGCAAGACGCAGTGACTTCCTTCGTCATACGATATCATCATTCATCGTAAACAATCGGAATATAGAAACGCCATCCGGATGAAACACACAGCTCACGGTGTGCACAAAGCACTACACAATAGCTCCGGCAGCAAGCCGGACTTGGAATATAAGGAAGCTGCAACAAGGAACACTTTTCAGACAGTGACTCAACGGATCCCTGTCGCCTATCCGCCATATTGACCGGACGTCCTTCATGTTATGCTTAGCCGAAGTGACTATTTTTGGCACTGATAACAGAGAATGAGAATGGATATACCCTGTATAAGATGTTTGACAACTTACTGATGGTAAGAATTCTACTTTAAAATGTTTCAATTTAGTTCCGGCTGCGGTATTCTCCCATTATACGTTTTCCGATTTTCATTTGCTATAATTTATTTTACGTGCTTAGCGTGAACACGAATATTTTTTCTTCTAAATATCGTCTGTGTCTGATAGGATTAGGTAGGTTTAGATTTCCCCTACCTTGAGATCATGGGTTGGGTTGCTCTAAATGTCGGGGTTTGAACTGGGTAACTTTCGGTTATGAGGCAAATTATTTATCTCAAGGAAACACTGACCCTGAGTTCTAGCGATTACGTGAAAGATAGAAAGGAATATCTCACATTTAAAATAGGTCAAGGTCAAGGCTTAGAAATGTGAAGCTACAGCCAGGCTGAATTAGCTATGTAGTTTTAATTGTATTTATTTTTTTTTTTTTTTACACATGTATTGCATGTGTTGTTTGTTGTTCCTGCTGAAGGCATAATGAGCCGCAACGGCGTTCGATTTTGTGTTGTCCATTAACTTACGTAAAGCTGTAACCATACCATATCTTTTTTTTTCATATCTCCTTTAAATAGGACAACCTGGGAAATATAGTTGATGCACTGGTAGAGTGACCACTGAAAAACAACAGCAGGATTTGCGATATTGAGATTAAGCCAATGTGGTAATCATCATTACCTTTTTGCAACGACTTGCGAGGTGATGTCACAACTGTTAGACTTTTCGCTGCTTCCTTTGTCTTTGATTAGTTCCTTAGAAAGAATTAAGGAACAATATGGTTCTTCATTGGGAGCCGCAATAGCTCAGTGGTTAGTGAACTGGACTACAAAGAACAAGAGGTACAGTTCGATCCCAACCGACGGCTTCCGGTTCACCCAGCCTTAAATGGGTACCGGATTTGTTTCTGGGAAAGTGAAGCGGCACGGGCGTAATACCGACCACATTACCCCAAAAATAATGTGCTGAGGGTCTGTAAAAATTATGGTCACTAACATCATATTCGCTATACGCCACTTGGTGTGACGGGGGTACTTTACTTTACTATGATTCTTCATTTAGTATAATATGATTATTATTTCTATCATTTCCCCTCAAGGCATTCTCAATATAATGTAAACATAGAAATGCCTTATGTTCGACACCAACGCCATAGCAGAAGTTGTATTACTTCTTTTTTCCTTCCTCATCTACCTTTCAGCGTCGAGGGAGATATAATTTGCGGTCTTTTGCTCTTCTGTTCGCCTCTGTTGCTGTTATGTTACCTAATGCTTCTAATAATCCATCGATCCATCTTTTTCGTGGTCGACCCTTGGGTCTGGTGTTCTCGCAACGTTTATTGTGTTGTGTTTTGATCACTGTCTTGTCACATGGCCAAACCATTTTATCTGTTGTTTCATTATATATTCTATGGCGGGGGCTATTCCTAGCTTTTTTCTCAGTTCTTCATTTCTGATCTTATCTCTCAGACTGTTTCCTGCCATTCGTCTAACACATTTCATCTCTGTAAAGGTTATTTTTCTTATTGTTCTTGCATATAGGGGGAGAAGAAGAAGAGAAAGAGGTAAATAGGATGAGGAGAAGATGAAGAAAAAAGAAAAAAAGAGTAGATTAAGAAAAAGAGGGTTTGAGAAAAAAATGGAGGAGAAGAAGAGGAAGAAGAAGAGGAGAAATAAAAGAGGAAGAGGGGGGTTAGCAGAAGAAAGGAGCAGGAGGACGTGAAGCAAAAGAAGAAGAGTAGAAAAAGAAAAGGAGGGGTTGAGAAAAAGAGGAGAAGGAAAATAAGAAGAGGAGGAGGAGGAAGAGGATAAGAAGAAGAAGAGGAGGAGAAGAAGAGAAGGAGGAAGATAAGAAGAAGAAGAGGAGGAGAAGAAGAGAAGGAGGAAGATAAGAAGAAGAGGCGGAAGAAGAGGAGAAGACGAAATTCGAGCGCAGAAGGAGAAGGAAGAGGAGAGACGGGAAAAAAAACTGAAGCGCAGGAGAAGGTGAAGAAGAGGAGGGGAGGAGAGGAGAAGGTGAAGAAGAGGAGGGGAGGAGAGGAGAAAGTGAAGAAGAGGAGGGGAGGAGAGGAGGAGAAGGTGAAGAAGAGGAGGAGAGGAGGAAAAGAAGAAAAGCCATGAGTTAGTAATCTCTCTCTCTCTCCGTCTCTTTCATCATCATCAAGTGCCATCTCCGCATCGAAGGTTGGCTACCATGGAGCGCCATTCCACTCTGTCTCTTGCTTTGATGGTGCAGATTGTCATTGGTTGACTTGTCCATCTTTTGATGTTACTCGTCCATGTTAGTCTTGGTCTGCCTCTGCCTCTTTTCATCATTTCAAAGACTTCAATTTTCTGTTCTGTTTTCTTGTCTAATGTCCATCCGTCTCTTTAGTCTGCATTAATAGCATCTCGGATATTTTACTCGCCATTTGGAATAAAATGCAGATGAACACCACTGCTCAGACACAAATCTGTTCAAAGGGCCTCGGTCCTTGTTGTGAAAACCACCCGACTGGATTTCCGACTTTCGGACAAGCCGTGTTCGATTCCCGCTGGGAGCAGTGTGAATTGTACTCGTGGTTGGGAAAAAAAAAATGCCCCCACGGTCGACCCAGCCGTTGGCAGAAATTCGTACCAGGGTATTACCCTGGGAAGGTGAGGAATGTCGCCTCGCATCTGAGTTTCGATGCTTGAAGCGACACTATCCAGAAATCTCCGAACATTTCTGAATAGGCGACCGAGCACATAAGGGTGTAAACTCGCGTGCTAAGGTAGGTGGCCGAGCACATGTGGGTGGAAACTCGCGTGCTAAGGTAGGTGGCCGAGCACATGTGGGTGGAAACTCGCGTGCTAAGACGCCGGTTCAAGTCTCGTACTTTACCTTTAAATCTGTTCAAATTGTCAGTTGTACGAATAACGATCCTCTCTCTCCCCGCCTCTTTCCCCCTCCCCGCACACACACACAGATGTTGTAATTTGAATTAATCTGTCCCAGGTCTACGATGATCATTCGTTTCATTCTCTAAACTAATTTTTAAAAAAAGAAAAAAAGAAAAGAGCCCCCGTCACGCCAAGTGGCGTAGTGGCGTATATTGTATATATATATATATATATATATATATATAGTGTTAGTGACCATAAATTTTACAGACCTTCAGCACGTGATTTTTGGGGTAATGTGGTCGATATTACGCCCATGCCGCTTTACTTTCCAAGAAAAAAATTCGGTACCCATCTAAGGCTTGGTGAACCCGGGGCCGTCGGCTGGGATCGAACCAGAATAAAAATAACTTGTCCTTTGTAGTCCAGTTCACTAACCACTGAGCTATCGCGGCTCCCCCTCTAAACTAATACATAGCAATAATCTTCCTGAGAACACCAGTTCCTTTCCTTACGTCTTCTTTCCTTCCTCGTTTGCCTTTCAGCGTCGAGGGAGATATAATTTCCTGTCTTTTGCTCTTCTGTTCGCCCCTGATGCTGTTGTTTCATAGTGTTTCTTATATTCCGTCAACCGATCTTTTCTTTTTCGTGGTCAGCTCTTGGGTCTGGTGTTCTCGCAACGTTTATTGAAGGCTCGTTGTGTTTTGATCTTTCTGCCTTGTCACGTGGCCAAACCATTTTATCTGTTGTTTCCTTATATATTCTATTGCGGGGGCTATTTATAGCTTTTTTCTCAGTTCTCCATTTCTGAACTTATCTCCCAGACTGTTTCCTGAGATTCATTCAACACATTTCATCTCAGTAGAGGTTATTCGTCTTATTGTTCTTGCATCTAGGGTCCAGGATTGACATTGGTAACACAACGTTGGAATGAAGATTGTATCGTAGAGTGTCCGTTTTGCCTCCAGAGTTATTTCCTTGTTGGACAATAGTGGTGATAACTGTCCAATGATTTGACAAGCTTTGTTGCATCTTGATTCTATCTCTTCTGTTTGTGAATTGTCGTTTGTCACTAAAACTCCTAGGTATTTAAATTCCTCTACTTGTTTTAGTTGTCTGTCTTCCTTAGTTATTTCCCTATTGGCTGATTAATACTGCTTTATGTTTATTTTCCATGTTATCTACAGCTCTGCTTGCGACCCTGCATATTTAATTTATTATATTTTTTTATAAATAACCTCACATATGCTGCTGATACAGTAATAATCGGTAAGAGTGAAAATAAGTTACAAGAAATGTTAAACATTATAGTAAACGAAAGCAAAAATAGAGGACTCGACATCGATAGCAAACAGACAGAAGTAATGGTAGCAATTAAAAAAAAATAAATCACCGCAATTAACAATAAAGACAAGTGGAACAATATTAAAACAGGTAAATGAATTTAAAAATCTGGGAACAATGTTAACCTCAGATGGTAGATGTACAACAGAGGTGAGACGCAAAATAGATCAGGCAAAAGCAGCTTTCCAAAAAATGAGGAAGATACTGTGCAATTCAATTTTGACAATGAAAACAACAAAAACAAAACAAAAATGAGTTTCCAAATGTTATGTAGAAAGTTGTAACATATGGATGTGAATCATGGACAATAGAACAACATATAAGAAAATCAATGGAGGCTGAAGAAATTTGGTTTTACAGAAGAATATTGGGAATGGACAGCTAAGAAGAATAATGAAACCTTACGTAATAGAAAAGATACCAGACAGCTTTAATGAATATCTTGGCAGAAGGTCAACAACAGAAATGATAAATAACTGCCGAGATTGTGAGTTGTGGAGAGACATGATCACCTAAGCCAGCAAACATGGTACTTGATTATGATATACTTTATATCTCTACCGATCTCCACTCCTTTCTCCATTTTAGCCTCTGTTATTTACAAATTCAAGTGATCTTGTGTGTGATTTCGAACGGATTTATTTGTGATAAACACAAGAAGAGATAGAATACCAAATGAAATCATAAGAAAAATGGCAGGAACAAAACCTTGCCAAGAATATATAGAGCAACAACAACTTCAATGGTTTGGCCACCTGGTCAGAATGAATCCTTATCAATCACCATCAAGGGCATTCTTCTCGAGAATGCAGGGAAAAAGACCAAGAGGAAGACCCAGAAGAAGATGGATAGATGCAGTGATAGAGACATGTAACAACAAAGGAAAATCACTAATTCAGACAGCTCGAGCAGCTCAAGAACGACAAATGATATAACCACGACACCTTTTCGGTACAAGTGAGAAAGAGAAAGAACAAGAGGAAGATTTACACATTATTTGTCATTGTGGACGAGACTGTATGTTTTAACATACCTTATCGTGTGTCTAGGTGAGTCACTTTGTCGTTCTCAACGTTTTCTTTCTTAACGTAGATAAAATACAAATAATTTTTTTGATCTATAATCAGTAAAATGATAGCCGCGATAGCTCAGTGGTTAGTGAACTGGACTACAAAGAACAATAGGTAGGGTTCGATCTCAACCAATAGCTTTCGGGTTCACCCAGCCTTAAATGGGTATCGGATTTTTTTCTGGAAAAGTAAAGTGAAACGGGCGTAATACCGACCACATTACCCCAAAAATCATGTGGTCTGTAAAATTATGGTCACTAACAACATATTCCCTATACGCTACTTGGCGTGACGGGTGCTCTTTACTTTTTGTTTTAATGATTAGTAAAGTAAAGGTTCCTTCCTCTGCCTTGCTAGGCGTATGGGGTATACCGTCTTAGTGACCATGTTTTTCGATGACCACGGCACATTTTTTGGGTGTTGTGGTGGGTTTTGCCCCAGGCCGCCTTTACTTCCAAGAAAAAAATATCTGGTACCAATTTTTTGGATATTGGGTGAACCCGGAGCCTTGTCGGTCCGAAAATACTCCGACCCTTCTGATTAGGAAGCGAGTGAGGTAGCCACTGAGACGCCGCCATGATTAGGCATGAAACATATTGTACAGTTTAATTTAGTTGGAAGATCATCTTCATTACACAACGGACAACATGTTCAGATCCCCTCCTCAGCACGCCCGCCACACACTAGAGAAAGCACTAAAGATGGCTTCAGCTCAGATGCACGAACTCCGTAGCGCCAGAGAAGATCTTGACCCCATTGAAGAAATTAATATTTAAATAACAACTGGCCCTGTAAGTAAAGTAGAGAGCCCCGTCATGCCAAGTGACATATAGGAAATATGGTGTTCTTCTCTTCTTCTTTCCTTCCACATTTGCCTTTTATCGTCGAGGGGAGATATAATTTGCGGTCTTTTGCTCTTCTGTTCGCCTCTGCTGCTGTTATATTTCCTAGTGCTTCTAATATTCCATCGATCCATCTTTTTCGTGGTCGACCCTTGGGTCTGTTGTTCTCACAACGTTTGTTGAAGGCTCGTTGTGTTGTGTTTTGTTCTTTCTGCCTTGTCACGTGGCCGAACCATTTTATCTGTTGTTTCCTTATATATTCTATGGCGGGGGCTATTCCTAGCTTTTTTCTCAGTTCTTCATTTCTGATCTTATCTCTCAGACTGGTTCCTGTCATTCGTCTAACACATTTCATCTCTGTAGAGGTTATTTTACTTATTGTTCTTGCATCTAGAATCCAGGTCTGGCATTGGTAGCACAACGTTGGAATGAAGATTGTATTGTAGAGTGCTCGTTTTGCCTCCAGAGTTATTTCCTTGTTGGACAATAGTGGTGATAACTGTCCGATGATTTGACAAGCTTTGTTGCATCTTGATTTTATCTCTGCTGTTTGGGAATTGTCGTTTGTCATTAGACTTCCTAGGTATTTGAATTCCTCTACTTGTTTTAGTTGTCTGCCTTCTATAGTTATGTTGATGTTCTGTTTATTTTTGGCGACATTCATGACTTCTGTTTTGTTGATATTGATTTTCATGTTGTATTTTGTTCCTAAGATGTTGAGTTTGTTTAAGTGTTCTTGTAGGTCTTCTATTGTTTCATGTATTAGTGCCTGGTCGTCTGCAAATAGAAGCTCGTTGATCTCCTCTGTCTCTGATGGGTTGGCTAGCTTGCATATATAGTCCATGTATGTAATAAACAGTAGGGGGGATAGTACGCACCCCTGTCTTACACCTGATCTAACTTCGAAGTGGTCTGTGTAGCCTGTTGCTGTTCTGACCCTGCAGCTGCTGTTGGCGTAGAGACTTTTAATAAGATTGGTTAGATGTTGGCTTACTCCGTATGTTGTTAGTATCTCCCACAGTTGTTCTCTGTTTACTCTGTCGAATGCTTTTTCCTGGTCAATGAAGGCTATGTATAAGTTTTGGTTGTGTTCTGTCGTTTTTTCTGCAAGCTGTTTAATGTGAATAGTGCGTCGGTACATCCTCTGTTTTTTCGGAAGCCCATTTGAGAATCGCTTATCTGTAGTTCTATTATTGGTCTCAGTCTTTTTTCCAAGATCAAGATCAATATGGTGTTAGCAACCATAATTTGGGCGAGTATTGGTGTCGGTAGTACGCCCGTGCGTTACGCCCAGTTCAAGAAATTGTTTGCTCCAAGAAGAGACAGAAAGGGTATTGAATATGCAATTCCGGTACATCAGTACCATCAGGTGCCCGCTAAAGCGAGCAGTGCTTCATCATCCAGGGTATTAGAGCGAACAATTCCAAACGCGGCAAGTCGGACAGTGATACTATTGTGTGATCAATGTTAAGTTTATTATTACTTGTACACATGTCTACTGTACAGTATAGATTGTATAAGTAAAAAGCCCTGTCACTCCAAGTGTCCTATAGGGAATATGGTGTTAGTGACCATCATTTTTGGGTGATTTAGTTTCCCAGAAAAAAATCTGGTACCCATTTAAGGTTGGGTGAACTGGGAAGCCGTCGAGTATAATCGAAGCCGACCTCTTTGTCCTTTGTTGTCCAGTTCAGTGACCACTGAGCTATCGTGGCTGAACTGAACCTGTGGTTGTCGTATATTTGCATATCAGTGTCGATGAGGACAATGTAGACATTATTCTCTTTTAGTCCGGGAAGTTCCAAGGTGGTTAATATGGTCACAACTAACCCTGAATTTCTCGTTTGGTTGAGAACGTGAATACGTTGAGTGTTGACTTGTCGAGGAGGATGGCGTGTTAAGAGTTTGATTTGCGAAGTAATAGCTGCAGGAAGATGTCAACACATACTTCACCAACTCTCTACTTTTGTTGGAAAGTCTTCCGTGTTCTCGTGGCTAGGAATGTGTCATGCTGGGCGGACGACTACCAGAAGCATACCTCGAGGACTGATATTAGTCTTGTCTTAGTGGTATAGTTTGTGTGTTCTGAACTTGTGACTGTGTATTGATATCATGAGAAAGTAATCGGCGTTAAGAAGCCAGCAGCTACCTTCCAGTGACGTCAACACTGCACGCGCCAAGGTCAAAGTTCTGGATCCGAGTGAGGATATCATCAAGTCCCAGTCATGTCTGCCGCCTTGATCAGTGTCTTATTGATCAGCGATTGTCAGTTTTATTGTTTATCGATCAAGGATCATTGAGTCTAATATTGTTAATTGATCAATGATACTTTTAATTTGTTTATTGGTCAGCGATTCAGTTTTATTTTGTTTATTGATCAGCGATTGAGTTTTATTTTGTTTATTGATCAGCGATTGAGTTTTATTTTGTTTATTGATCAGCGATTGAGTTTTATTTTGTTTATTGATCAGCGATTTAGTTTTATTCTGTTTATTGATCAGTGATTGCGTTTTATTTTGTTTATTGATCAGCGATTGAGTTTTATTTTGTTTATTGATCAGCGACTGAGTTTTATTTTGTTTATTGATCAGCGATTTAGTTTTATTCTGTTTATTGATCAGTGATTGCGTTTTATTTTGTTTATTGATCAGCGATTGAGTTTTATTCTGTTTATTGATCAGTGATTGCGTTTTATTTTGTTTATTGATTAGCGATTGAGTTTTATTCTGTTTATTGATCAGCAATTGAGTTTTATTTTGTTTATTGATCAGCGATTGAGTTTTATTCTGTTTATTGATCAGCGATTGAGTTTTATTTTGTTTATTGATCAGTGATTGAGTTTTATTTTCTTTATTGACCAGCGATTTGTTACTTTGTCTTTTAGTCAGCAACTGTTTGGTTTATTGGCCAGTGGCCGTTAAGAGTTTTATTTGGTTTTTGGCTGTCTCAGTCATCTCTGTCGTACTGGTCAGTGATTGTCTCAGTCATCTCTGTCGTACTGGTCAGTGATTGTCTCAGTCATCTCTGTCGTACTGGTCAGTGATTGTCTCAGTCATCTCTGTCGTACTGGTCAGTGATTGTCTCAGTCATCTCTGTCGTACTGGTCAGTGATTGTCTCAGTCATCTCTGTCGTACTGGTCAGTGATTGTCTCAGTCATCGCTGTCGTACTGGTCAGTGATTGTCTCAGTCATCTCTGTCTTACTGGTCAGCGATTGTCTCAGTCATGTCTGTCGTACTGGTCAGTGATTGTCTCAGTCATCTCTGTCTTACTGGTCAGTGATTGTCTCAGTCATCTCTGTCTTACTGGTCAGTGATTGTCTCAGTCATGTCTGTCGTACTGGTCAGTGATTGTCTCAGTCATCTCTGTCTTACTGGTCAGTGATTGTCTCAGTCATGTCTGTCGTACTGGTCAGTGATTGTCTCAGTCATCTCTGTCTTACTGGTCAGTGATTGTCTCAGTCATGTCTGTCGTACTGGTCAGTGATTGTCTCAGTCATCTCTGTCTTACTGGTCAGCGATTGTCTCAGTCATGTCTGTCGTACTGGTCAGTGATTGTCTCAGTCATCTCTGTCTTACTGGTCAGTGATTGTCTCAGTCATGTCTGTCTTACTGGTCAGCGATTGTCTCAGTCATGTCTGTCTTACTGGTCAGCGATTGTCTCAGTCATGTCTGTCTTACTGGTCAGTGATTGTCTCAGTCATGTCTGTCTTACTGGTCAGCGATTGTCTCAGTCATGTCTGTCTTACTGGTCAGTGATTGTCTCAGTCATGTCTGTCTTACTGGTCAGCGATTGTCTCAGTCATGTCTGTCTTACTGGTCAGTGATTGTCTCAGTCATGTCTGTCTTACTGGTCAGCGATTGTCTCAGTGATTGTCTCAGTCATCTCTGTCTTACTGGTCAGCGATTGTCTCAGTCATGTCTGTCTTACTGGTCAGTGATTGTCTCAGTCATGTCTGTCTTACTGGTCAGTGATTGTCTCAGTCATGTCTGTCTTACTGGTCAGCGATTGTCTCAGTCATCTCTGTCGTACTGGTCAGTGATTGTCTCAGTTATGTCTGTCTTACTGGTCAGCGATTGTCTCAGTCATCTCTGTCGTACTGGTCAGTGATTGTCTCAGTCATGTCTGTCTTACTGGTCAGCGATTGTCTCAGTCATCTCTGTCGTACTGGTCAGCGATTGTCTGTCTTACTGGTCAGCGATTGTCTCAGTCATCTCTGTCGTACTGGTCAGTGATTGTCTCAGTCATGTCTGTCTTACTGGTCAGCGATTGTCTCAGTTATGTATGTCTTACTGGTCAGCGATTGTCTCAGTCATGTGTGTCTTACTGGTCAGCGATTGTCTCAGTCATGTCTGTCTTACTGGTCAGCGATTGTCTCAGTCATGTCTGTCATACTGGTCAGCGATTGTCTCAGTCATGTCTGTCTCACTGGTCAGCGATTGTCTGTCTCACTGGTCAGCGATTGTCTGTCATGTCTGTCTTACTGGTCAGCGATTGTCTCAGTCATGTCTGTCTTAATAGTCAGCGATTGTCTCAGTCATGTCTGTCTTACTGGTCAGCGATTGTCTCAGTCATCTCTGTCGTACTGGTCAGTGATTGTCTCAGTCATGTCTGTCTTACTGGTCAGCGATTGTCTCAGTTATGTCTGTCTTACTGGTCAGCGATTGTCTCAGTCATGTCTGTCTTACTGGTCAGCGATTGTCTCAGTCATGTCTGTCTTACTGGTCAGCGATTGTCTCAGTCATGTCTGTCTCACTGGTCAGCGATTGTCTCAGTCATCTCTGTCTTACTGGTCAGCGATTGTCTGTCATGTCTGTCTTACTGGTCAGCGATTGTCTCAGTCATGTCTGTCTTAATAGTCAGCGATTGTCTCAGTCATGTCTGTCTTAATAGTCAGCGATTGTCTCAGTCATGTCTGTCTTAACGGTCATCTCAGTCATGTCTGTTTTACCAGTAAAGCTTGCTTCATTGGTCTCTGCCTTATTGGTCAGTGATTGTGTCAGGTCAGTCATGTCTGCTTTATTGGCCAGCGATTGTTCAACAGTCAAGCGACTGTCTCAATCATGTCTGATTTACTGGCAAGTGGTTGTCTCAGTCATGTCTGTCCTACTGGTCAGCGATTGTCTCAAGTCATGTCTGCCTTGGTCCTCAACAGCCCGTTATGTTGTTTATATTTGGTCACAGATAGTCCCTGTCACAAATGAGTTAGTGGCCAGCTTTTCTCTCAGCCACGTCTTTCGTACTCGTCCTCGACTGTTCTTGCCAAGTGTCTATTATTCATCAATGGCTGATGAAATCACACATATCCAAAAGATTAACGGCCGTACCATTTTAACACCATCTTGTTACGTTGTATGTTATTGTCGGAGCTTGTAACAGTTGTCTTTTTTTTCTCCCGTTTTTTGTTTTGTTTTTTTTGTTAATGAATTTTTCAAATTAAATAAGTTATAGGTAGCTGAATCGACAGCTCGCGCTCCAAACCAGGGGTAAGAGAGTTCAAATCCCGATGGGTGAATTTTTTTTTTCTTTTTCTGTCTGGGATGAAATAAAAACTCAGACCCGAGCACGTCATAACGACTGCTCAGGCCAAGCGATTTTTATTCTCCGGCAGACACGAGTCATGACTTAATGCCATAAATATAGTTTAGTCTATTTGCTTGTTGTTGGGATCATCACTGCACACCTGATAAACCCATGGGTGCTCCGATATCCCCCTTCGAGAAAATTCCGATGAGAATCCCTGGCCCACGTGCACGAACTCCGTAACACAGCCTGTGTGACCAATTTTGCCCGGGCAGCGGCCATATTTATATCTTACTCTTTGATTTTAACTGCCAAGGGTTATTTAACGTGCGCTAGTGCACACGGGACATCATTTTTATTGTCGTTATCCGTAAGGGTTAGACTTCAGTCAGACACTACCCAAGAGACCAAGGGAGGGTAATGTCAAAACGAATTTTTGAAAAATCACCATCTCTGAAGGTGGGCTTTGAACCCATGTCCTCCGTGCCCTTGCGACTGACGTCTTATCTCTAGACTACACAAACCCCTGTTTTAACTTAAGTTATTTCTGTCATTCCAATTGTTTACGATGTAAGATGATATATAACAAGGAACAGTTGGCTGTGTTCACTTTCTGCGCGGTTCCGCCTTATGTCTTTTGGCGCGTCCTGAGACTGCTATGATGGGGACTACAGCTACCTTTCTTTGTTTGGGGGATGAGTTAGTAATTCGGATGATTCCACTGGCACGGGCGGTTGAGCAATTATGATTTTAATTCGTTTGTAGTGACACCGGGGCCTTCCATAACCATATTTCTGTCATGTTGGTCAATAATTGTCGCGGTCAACGATTAAGTTTGCTTTGCTGACCAGCGATTGCTCTAGTCTTGTGCATCTTAGAGGTCTGGAGTATGTCATTTAGACTAGAAATACCCAACGCTATTTGTATTGAAGTCTGCATATCTACGAAGTAGCACAAACGTTTATTTCCGGGGATCATTCTACGTGAGTGAGTTGGAGGTGAGGTATCTAACTAGAAGTTGCGAATATGGTGTGTGGAAGGCTGTAGAAACACTTAACGGTGTGTGTAGGTGTGGAAACACCTAACAATGTGTGAGTATTAAAAGTACATACAATTCACAGCAATGCAAAAGTGTGCATGTTATTGTATGTACTAATCAAGCACACATTTCTTACTCATCTATATTTACTTCCTCATTTGCCTTTCGGCGTCGAGAGGATATGTTTGGTGAGCTACAATTATTCGAATCTGTGCTGGTAGAGTTCTGACTCCTTATCTCTAAGACCCAGTTGTGTTATTCGAATCTGTGCTGGTAGAGTTCTGACTCGTTATCTCTAAGACCCAGTTGTGTTATTCGAATCTGTGCTGGTAGAGTTCTGACTCGTTATCTCTAAGACCCAGTTGTGTTATTCGAATCTGTGCTGGTAGAGTTCTGACTCGTTATCTCTAAGACCCAGTTGTGTTATTCGAATCTGTGCTGGTAGAGTTCTGACTCCTTATCTCTAAGACCCAGTTGTGTTATTCGAATCTGTGCTGGTAGAGTTCTGACTCCTTATCTCTAAGACCCAGTTGTGTCGAGTGACTATCTTTACTTCCCATATTGTTGGAGATGTTTGAACATGCCAATCCTAACAGATGTGAATTATTTGGTCTTTATGACAACGGATCCCATCACAGTGTCTACTCAAGTGTTTGTCCCTTATACAAAAGTCACGGGTAAGACAGAACATTTATTATTCAATAGAAACGAAACGGTTCGTCATGAAAGTATAAATATGAGCATGGGTTGTGTTATTGTGGTTATTTGGTTATGACCAAAATAACACAACCCTACTCAGCCCATGTTCAAGTTGTGTGCTAACTGGATTAACACATCCGAGATGTGGTGACAGTTGTGTGTGAGTTATATAGTCACTGTGAAAACTTTAGTCACAATGCAGTCACTGTGAAAACGTTAGTCACAATACAGTTACTGTGACAATGTTAGTCACAATACAATCACTGTAGCAGAAAGTCAGATGCAATACAGTCACTGTGAAAACTTTAGTCCCAATGCAGTCACTGTGACAATGTTAGTCACAATACAATCACTGTAGCAGAAAGTCAGACACAATACAGTCACTGTGAAAACGTTAGTCGCAATGCAGTCACTGTGACAATGTTAGTCACAATACAATCACTGTGAAACTTTAGTCAGAATGCAGTCACTGTGAAAACTTTAGTCACAATACAGTCACTGTGAAAACTTTAGTCACAATGCAGTCACTGTGAAAACTTTTGTCACAATGCAGTCACTGTGAAAACGTTAGTCACAATACAATCACTGTAGCAGAAAGTCAGACACAATAGTCACTGTGAAAACTTTAGTCACAATGCAGTCACTGTGACAATGAGTCACAATACAATCACTGTGATAGAAAGTCAGACACAATACAATCACTGTGATAGAAAGTCAGACACAATACAGTCACTGTGAAATAACATTATGTTCATGTTAGTCACTGTCACAGAATGTTAGTCACAATACAGTCACTGTGACAGAACATTAGTCACAATACCATCACTGTGACAGAACATTAGTCACAATGCAGTCACCGTGACAGAACATTAGTCACAATGCAGTCACCGTGACAGAACGTTATGTTCACGTTCAACAGAAGAAGATCTGTAGAACTGAGCCGCAGACACAAAATCTGAGTATTGATAGCATTTATTATAAATCAGGTTTGCGATCTGTCATGAATTATCAACGAATAAAACCAGGTATGACCTGCTATGAATTATTAAATGAATAAATCATGTTTGTGGTCTGTCCTGAATTTCAAATGAGCAAACCAGTTTTGTTATGAAATATAAATGATGAAAATGTGTATGACCTGTCATGAATTATAAATGAATAAACCAGAGTATAGCAGATTTGAGATCTCTTTTTAAAATATACATTCATAAATTCTAGTTTGTGCTCCATCACTGAATTATAAATGAACAAACCAAGCGTTACATCTGACATGAATATCAATGATTGAACCAAAAATATGGCGTCATAAATTATAGATAAATGTATTAATAAAAAATGTGATGTCATAAATTACAGATAGATGTATATTAATCAAGAGTTTGATCTGTCATATTATAGATAGATGTATTAATCACAAGTTTGATCTGTTATAAATTATAGATTAATCAAGATTGTGATGGGTTATAAATTATAGGTGAATTAACCAAGTGTGTGATGTCATAAATTATAGATTAACTAACCAAGGGTGATGTATCATAAATTATATATTAACTAACCAAGTGTGATGTATCATAAATTATAGATTAACTAACCAAGTGTGATGTATCATAAATTATAGATTAACTAACCAAGTGTGATGTATCATAAATTAACTAACCAAGTGTGTGATGTCATAAATTATAGATTAACTAACCAAGTGTGATGTATCATAAATTATAGATTAACTAACCAAGTGTGATTTATCATAAATTAACTAACCAAGTGTGATGTATCATAAATTAACTAACCAAGTGTGATGTGTCATAAATTATAGATTAACTAACCAAGTGTGATGTATCATACATTATAGATTAACTAACCAAGTGTGATGTATCATAAATTATAGATTAACTAACCAAGTGTGATGTATCATAAATTAACTAACCAAGTGTGTGATGTCATAAATTATAGATTAACTAACCAAGTGTGATGTATCATAAATTATAGATTAACTAACCAAGTGTGATTTATCATAAATTAACTAACCAAGTGTGATGTGTCATAAATTATAGATTAACTAACCAAGTGTGATGTATCATAAATTATAGATTAACTAACCAAGTGTGATGTATCATAAATTATAGATTAACTAACCAAGTGTGATGTATCATAAATTAACTAACCAAGTGTGATGTGTCATAAATTATAGATTAACTAACCAAGTGTGATGTATCATAAATTAACTAACCAAGTGTGATGTGTCATAAATTAACTAACCAAGTGTGATGTGTCATAAATTATAGATTAACTAACCAAGTGTGATGTGTCATAAATTATAGATTAACTAACCAAGTGTGATGTATCATAAATTAACTAACCAAGTGTGATGTATCATAAATTAACTAACCAAGTGTGATGTGTCATAAATTATATATTAACTAACCAAGTGTGATGTGTCATAAATTAACTAACCAAGTGTGATGTGTCTTAATTATAGATTAACTAACCAAGTGTGATGTATCATAAATTAACTAACCAAGTGTGATGTATCATAAATTAACTAACCAAGTGTGATGTGTCATAAATTATAGATTTACTAACCAAGTGTGATGTGTCATAAATTATAGATTAACTAACCAAGTGTGATGTATCATAAATTAACTAACCAAGTGTGATGTGTCATAAATTATAGATTAACTAACCAAGTGGGTATTGTCATAAATTATAGATGAATTAACCAAGTGTGATGTATCATAAATTATGGATAGATGTATTAACCAAGAGTGTGATCTCTCATAAACTATTGATGAATTTACTAAGAGTGTGATCTGTCACAAATTATGGATAGATGAATTAACCAAGAGTGTGATCTGTCATAAATTATGGATAGATGAATTAACCAAGAGTGTGATCTGTCACAAATTATGGATAGATGAATTAACCAAGAGTGTTATCTGTCATAAATTATATATGAATTTGCCAAGAGTGTGTGATATGTCAAAAATTATAGACAAATTAACCAAGAATGTGATCTGTCACCAATTATGGATAAATAAATTAATCAAGATTGTGATGTCATAAATTATACACATGAATTAACTAAGAATGTGATCTGTCGCAAATTATAGATTAATCAATCAAAGTGTAATTTGCCATAAATGACAGATGAAGAGTAATGTCATAAATGACAGATGAATTAAGTGTGTAAATTGTCATGAATAAAACCAATGGCTGTGATGTGTCATGGATTATAAATTATGTGTTTGTACAACAAAAGGAAACATGCGGGCACATAAAACTATAATATCAAGTATTTTACTGTACATTTTGAGCAATTCATAAAATAGAGAATAGAGTGCCCATCAAAATAAACCAGCGGTGGTCAAATGCCAGCCCGCGGGCCAAATCCGGCCCACCAGTCTATTTTTCTCTGCCCTTGAAGCATCCACCGAAAGTACTATATTAAATATCTATAAATAATTACCATAAACTCCAGTTGGTTTTTAAAAAAACTTATTTGATGATGACAGTAATCAAAGATTTTGTTGAAAGTTGCCACTGATAAGTTGCTTTTTGTTAGTGTGGTGAGAGCGTGCAAGCATTATTTATGACTAAACCACATCATGTAATTTTGAAGATACTTAAGTTTGGATCTCTGGTCATGGACTTGGCTATTATCCGGCCTACGGTTTAACATTCAAGTTGGCCACCACTGATATAGAACTATAAGTATTGAATAAGCAGTAAGTGTCCAACTATACAAATTTCATGTATACATGTTTTACAAACTGAAGGAATTTATTATTTTCTTATAATGCTCATAATTCTATAAACTAACTGCCTTCATTGGTCTAACAGTTATTTCATATTGTGTGACATATTTCATCAAAATATTACTTTATTTTACAAAATGACTATGTTGTTATATTCTGTTACAATGTCACACACGTTTAACTACATTATTTTATTACACCATTCTACAAACTAAGTACGTTATCATTTCAATACATTTGTTCTACAAGCTATTTAATAAATCAATTATTTGTTTTTTTACAAAGCGCTTAACTTTATCCCACTTTTTGTTACAAAACCTGACCTACAACTCTCTCCAGTATAACCCACCTGACTATTTTGTTACATTACTTTACATACTGACTTATCATTAATTTTCAAAAGCAGTAATCCATGTCTATAATTTTTTTTACACGTTTTTCTTATCTCTCGCTTTCTCTCTCTCTCTCTCTCTCTCGCTTTCTCTCTCTCTCTCACAGATACACAGACAGAAAATCTTTGTACTCAAACCCCATTTTCTTCTCAATGAGATTCAGCAACAGACAGACCAACCAGACAGACCCACCAGAGCAACACCATGACCTGCCTCCTTGCTGTCTGTTGTCCACACAACATAATTGTCTGTCTATATTACAAGACAAATCTGTTTACATCAAGACTCAGCCAATCAGTAGATGAATGTACAGGTGGAGGAGAGAGGGAAGAAAAAGAATCAGTGGTAACTTAATTTTGAGTGAGGGGTGTGAGTGACTGACATGAGGAGAAGGCTGAATGGTCAGTGAATGACAGAATATGTGGAAGTTTGAGCAGCTGATATGGATGGGGGAAATCTGATTGGTTGATTGGTAAGTTGAGATTATTTGATTGGGTAAGAAAGTCAGAGGGACTTTCCTGTTATTAATCGGAATTCTGTAAAATGTTATGACAATAATTTGAAAAAATGGTGGGCGTTTGTGATTGGTTGATGTGTTGGAGGTCTGTGGTTGGTTAATTAGAAGTTAGTGATAACTAACAAGTTATCTAGCACTCCTGGTTAGGTTGTCCAGATAAATGGAGTTGCTGTGTTAGATTATATTAAGGTTAAACAGCTCACACTGGGTCTCCATGGCAACGGTGATGACACCATATCCTGGAAGTTCCTGTTGCATGTTTGAGCCAACAATAATCAAGGTAAAGTTAGAGCCAAAATGATTTCTCAATAAAGTAGGTTAGTGAGGAGGCATCGTCGGCAAATGTTAGATACAGTATTAGTTTTGAGTAAATACAGTGTGCATACATACATGATCTAAAAGTGGCATAGAAGTGGATAAATGGTTTTTGGCTAGGCTTAAAACCAAAGTTATGGTTTCTCCAGTACACTTTTCTCAAATTTTTTTCCTGATTTGTTTTCTGGGAATCCCACATGTTAAATCAAAGTAAATACTGTCTAAGGTTGTGTATATATATTCCCCCTTCCTTTTGTTGTTCTTTGCTGCTCACTCTTAACATTCTACATTACGACCATAACTTGCATAAGTTAAATATAGTTCTTTGGGGTGGAGGTCCTAATGTAGCAAGCAGTGAATGAGCTTAAATTGGGGTTACTACCTCATAAATGATTGCTGGTATCAAGATCATTCTTCTCAGGCTGAAGGTGGCACATGGGGCAGAAGTCCTCCACAACTAGCAATTTGCTGCTAGTTCTTGGTCGTTTTATAGCCCCATAGTTGAGCTCTGCCTTGTAATTGTTAGCATAGTGATTCTCGTTGTTGTTTTCATTTACCAGGTGGTTTCCACATGAATGCCTGATGTGAAATCTTTCTTCATTCATTCTCAGCACATGATTGATATATTTCCAACACCTCCATCTCAGAAAGCTCGCGACACATTTTTGTTTTGATTTGTCTCTTATCAGTTCATTTGAAATGTATTCTTTCCAGCTAATGTTTGAGATCCTACATTTGTTTTCAAAGGCATTTAACTTACTATCTAGACTATCATGAGAACTGAACAAAATGTTACTACACTTCCCTGGTATCAGACTGACTCTGTGGACTGAATAGGAAAGACATCCCCATAATACAAAACTGCAGTGCTAAAGTCAAATGTGCTGAGATGAAATGTGCAGATATCCCAACTCTTGCCGTGGCAGTGTCATTAGGTTATGACACAACAGTTACACTGGATGGTCCACCTTCGTAAGCATGGATGACAGGTATAATCACAACAAACAAAGAAGGGAAATATAGGTATTTGTTTTCTCATAGTTCAGCCCAGTTTTCATTTTAATACTGGATATATAAATTGGTAGATTCATATTTCATTGTATATTCACGTTATTTCAAATCGACACAATTTATCCTCTTTTTCTGCATTCTGTATTTTTGTGTTGCAAATAGCAACTGACATAAAAATGCTCGACATACAAAACTCTCTGTACTTCTCAGCACAATCTAGATTCCAAGTGCAATTTAAATGTCTTGTCCTCTTTACACAACCAGTGTGAGACAATCAGTGTGAGACAACCAGTGTGAGACAATCAGTGTGAGAGCTAGTGCAGAGTCTGACTCACAAAGACAGTGGTGTATAAATGTTTATCCCATGAATTCTGTAATTCTATATGGATGGAAGCACACACTGGTAATGTTAAATGGATGTTGCCAATAGCAACTTGTTAGAATTGTTAGTAGGCAAGTTGGTTAGTGATAAGAACGTACAGCAAACCATCAGCTATGAAAGGTTTTTTTTATTACAATTAAGTCCATATAGTGGCTGAGGTTTTAGCAATTATAATAGTGGTTTTACAAGTCAGCAAAATCTGGCTAGCTAGTCAAAACTTAACAACCAATAGTTTGCTTAATAACTAAAGGTTTACTAGCTGGCCAGGCAAACAATCAAAGGTTTGCTAATTTGTCAAGCTAACATTTAAAAAAGTTGCTAGCTGATCATTCTAACAAACATTAGCTTTGTTACCTGGTCAATAAAAGAAAAAGTAAATAAATTGCTAGCTTGATAGTTGACCCATCTAACAAGAAAAGTTTTCTAGAAGGTAAAATTAAAATCCAAAAGTTTGCTTAGCTCATTCAAGCAAACAACTAAGAGTTTGATAGCTACTAAAGCTAACAGTTGTTTGCTTGATAGCAAGCCAACATGAAAAGAGAACAAATGGTACACAAAAGAATGTGGCAATTGCAACACAAGTTTGAACTTAATGAGTATTGGAACACGAGAAAAGAAAAAAAAACAACAAAACAATAGTCAGTACTTAAAACTGAGATTCTGTTGTAAATGTAGGAAAAAAATACAAAAACACATACACCCAAAAAAAAATTATATTACCAAAATAGTACACCAAATAGTCACAGGAAAAGTTGCAGAAGTTATCTGTAACATTATGCACTAACCAAATATGAAGGTTATCTAGGAAAATAAAGGCTGAAACCGCCAATTTTGTGACAAACCAGAAATAAAGGTGAAAACACACAAATAAAATCAAGTACAAAAATCATGTGTAAAATACATGGCATATGAAATTCTTATAGAAAACCAATTGATGAAATGGCCGGATTAAGTTGAAGAGAACATCTTTGTAACTAAGGCACATATTGCAGCTGCTGAGGCATTCTGGACATTTCAATCAGACTCAGTGTTCTAGTAAGAAATGTTTACACTCAGGAGTAATATTTGTTACATGGCTCATATATTGTATTTGGGGAAGTTACAGGAAAACAGCAATGACAATCATAGGACTATACTTTCAGTATACTATGTGTAAATGTATTCAAATTTACACTGTATATATTTAATGTGTAAATGTATTCAAATTTACACTGTATATATTTAATGTGTAAATGTATTCAAATTTACACTGTATATATTTTATGTGTAAATGTATTCAAATTTACACTGTATATAAAATTTATGTGTAAATGTATTCAAATTTACATTGTATATATTTTATGTGTAAATGTATTCAAATTTACATTGTATATTTTTTGTGTAAATGTATTCAAATTTACATTGTATATATTTTATGTTAAGAGTACACTGGGAAATGTGTGAAAAGGTTGGACAATGTTAGCTGATGCATTATTTTGTCTACAGATTGTTTCCTGCAGTGTTAACTTTATCAAAATATTGTGTGTTTTGTGTATCCTGAGCATTAGTTTTATCAAATGATTGTGTCTCGTGTATCATGAGTGTTTGTTTTGTCACGATTGTGTCTTGAGTATCCTGAGTGTTTGTTTTGTCACGATTGTGTCTCGAGTATCCTGAGTGTTTGTTTTGTCACGATTGTGTCTCGAGTATCCTGAGAGTTTGTTTTGTCAAGATTATGTCTCATGTATCCTGAGTGTTTGTTTATCAAGATTGTGTCTCATATATCATGTGTGTTTGTTTTATCAAGATTGTGTCTCATGTATCCTGAGTGTTTGTTTATCAAGATTGTGTCTCATGTATCCTGAGTGTTTGTTTATCAAGATTGTGTCTCATGTATCCTGAGTGTTTGTTTTATCAAGATTGTGTCTCATGTATCCTGAGTGTTTGTTTATCAAGACTGTGTGTGTCTCATGTATTCTGAGTGTTTGTTTATCAAGACTGTGTGTGTCTCATGTATTCTGAGTGTTTGTTTATCAAGACTGTGCCTCATGTATCCTGAGTTTTTATCAAAATTGTGCCTCATGTATCCTGAGTGTTTGTTTTATCAAGACTGTGTCTCATGTATTGAGTGTTTGTTTATCAAGATTGTGTCTCATGTATTATGAGTGTTTGTTTATCAAGATTGTGTCTCATGTATCCAGAGTGTTTGTTTATCAAGATTGTGTCTCATGTATTGAGTGTTTGTTTATCAAGATTGTGTCTCATGTATTATGAGTGTTTGTTTATCAAGATTGTGTCTCATGTATCCTGAGTGTTTGTTTATCAAGATTGTGTCTCATGTATTGAGTGTTTGTTTATCAAGATTGTGTCTCATGTATTATGAGTGTTTGTTTTATCAAGATTGTGTCTGATGTATCCTGAGTGTTAGTTTCATAAAACAAGGATGAAAAACCTGTAATTTCTTTGTCATGGATTGTTGGTTCTATCAAAAGATGATGTGTATTCTTGGTTCTATTAAAAGATGATGCTTTGTGTATCCTCATAGGGAATTATGAAGTGTTAAGAAGATATAAATGTTTGTGGAGAACGAGGCGGGTGTTTAATGTGATTAAGATTACCTGCTACATCTATGATGATCTTTCTCTATGAACATTAATTATCTTTTGTATCCTAAATGACCAGTGTGCTGTTGACATCTGTTAATGGAATAGTGATTTCCAAAACTGATATTGTGTTTAAGATATATGTTGTATGTTTAGTTTGATATATTTTAACAGAAGATTTCTACTTCTGAGGCACTGTCTGAAACTTCTGAACAAATTGTGTTGGTGTTCAGCACCGCTATTTGACAGCACCGCTATGTGACAGCACCGCTACAGGACAGCACCGCTATGTGACAGCACCGCTACGTGACAATCTCTCTGTAAAACACAGGCCTCATGATAATATCTAATCTGAGAGACATATGAAAATGACATCGACCGATATTTTAAAAATATTTAAAGAACAAGTGAGAGACAATATCATTATTCCATCTAGCCTGGAGAGCCGATCCAAATATCTGAACTCACGGACCAAAAAGATAAAATTCACTAACCAAATAATCACATGGACTGTAATCAAAGAATCCTCTGTTGAAAATATAACAAACTACGTTCAAAAATGACTGACAAATATTCACATCTGCCACTTGTGATGGTGGAAGAAGTCCTATCTACAATGCAAAACAGATATGGATATAAAATATGATATGAAGTAGACGGCAGTTAGTGGATGATGGATGCTCAAAAAGAAAGCAACCATTCACAGATATGTTAGTGCACACAAGTACATTTGCCAGTCACGGTTACAATATTATCAAAGAGGGTTAAACAGCGGCTGTTAGGGGTTAATCTCTAAACTGCTGTAATTATTAATTAATTTCTAAGCTGTTGTAAACAGGAATTAATTTTCAAATGGCTGTATTAAAGAATGAATTAATAACCAACTGTAATAAGGAGTTAATCTCTAAATTACTGCAATCAGTCAATCCACAAGCAACAGCTACCAAGCTGTAATTTCAAACAGCAACTAAGTAATTAATTTATTAGAGCAACTTTCAAGAGTTAACCAACTTACTGGAGCAGCTATCAAGAATTAACCAACTTACTGGAGCAGCTACCAAGAGTTAATCATCATATATGCAGTTAATTTCTAATCAAAACTGCCTCAACAGCAAATGATAAAAATGAGATTTCCGTTAACCTGTTTGTGTTTCTAGCAGGTATAAACAAACATATATTTCGATTGATATGCTAATTGAGATTGTAAAAAAATAGAACGGGGGTTGATACTGCAAACAAAATGATAAACATTTCAGTACTGATAAGTACTTGACTTTGTGTAGAAATATTAAGTACTTTTGTAAATAACAGATCTAGAGAGGAACTTATAGATGGATACACACACAATACACCTGGAAACATGAGCATAATACTGGCACACATAAACATGGATATACTACTTATATAATACAGACATTATATAGACTTGCTTGACCTCTTTAACTCCAGATTAGTATGCTGGTTCAGTGTTATCTATTTTTAAAATATAAACTATGTATAATGATAATGTTATAACTGTCATTCCTAATTATTTGTCAAAGTCTAAATCTAGTTAATGTGAGAATTAAAACATAAAAGTCTGTTTAATGTACATCATCATCATCATCATCATCATTATTATTGTTTTGGTATATCAAATTTTGAGCATTTGAACCTTCAGGAGCATTTTCTGGAGTTAAAGAAAGTTAAAAAAAAAAAATACAAACAAACAAAAGAACTAGAAATTCAAAATGTATAAACAGCAGAGAAAATTAGACACGAGAAACAAACTCACAAAAATCCTTGATCGTACAGCAAAACCATTCCAGGTTAATCCGCAACTTCATAGAAAGATGCCCTACAAAATAACTGAGGTAAACTCAACTAATTGCATAGTTAGAAATATATTAAAAGTCATGACTTCCGGTCAATATGGTGGATAGGCGGTAGGAACCATTGAGGCTCACTTTGAAAAGTGTTCCTTGTTGCAGTTTCCTCATATTCCAAGTCCGGCTTGCTGCTGGAGCTACTGAATTTAGTGCCCTGTGCACACTGAGAGCTGTAGTTTTTAATCTGGATCATGTTTTAATATTTCGATTGCTGAATGATAAATGATACCATATGATTAAGGGCAGCTCAGCTGCATTCACTTTTGGTGTCGCTTGTGCTATGATGGGACTGCAGCTGCCTTTCTTTGTTTGGATCGTTCAATGAGATGAGTTAAATTCGGATGATTCCACTGGCATGGGCGGCTTAGCAATTATGGATTTTAATTCATCTGCAGTGGTATCAGAGCCTTCAACTAACCATAATATCTAGTGGCAGATCACAGACTCTGTCCCTGACAGTGAAGCCCTACTTTTAAAGCCTAGGTCCTTCCAGGCTGCAGTTTCAATCATTTTTTGTCATTCAATTATTGTAAAGTTGTAAATAGACTTTCTCTAACATTACCCCCATCAGCTTTACCACACATTTACAGCACTCCATTTGTACCCTCTTATTTTACTCCTTGTCACAGCTAAGTCTCAGGAGCCACAAGGCTAAGTTATTCATGTGCTTGCCTCCTAATCAGAAAGGCCTGGATTCAAGTCTCACAAGTGGTGAATTTTTAATGGGCTGAAAACACTCTGCGGTCACCCAACCTCTAAAAATTGGTATAGAAGATTTTGTAGTTCAAGTGGCCTGGTGTGATACTGACCACATCACCCAAAAATGTGCTGTTGGTCATGGATATACATAAAACAGTAATCTCCATCATCAACAAGGCGTAAAGGGAACCTTGACATTCAGACAGAAGCAAAGTATGATCAATTGATCAGATCCATCATTTGCTCTAAATGTATGACCTGCATAACATATTGCTATTTTATTCTATTGTCCCTTTAGTGTACACCAGTAGAACGGATCACCAGTAAATTCCATGTGTTTTTTAACTGACAACTTCCCTCCTACCCTCTGTTATATTTCAGTAGACAAAAAGTATGCACTAGCAAATTATAAATTATAGTTATACTTCATTTGTCAGCAATTACACACTGGTAACTTTGTATCTGCCATATGGGCACACAAAGCAGCTTCAGAAATGTAACGTGACCCTTAGTCTCAAAGTTTGAATAACGGATAGGAACCCTGTCCTTCAATATAAAAAGTCAGTATTTCATCCAGTGAAATCATTACTTACATTTATAATACTTACATATGAATACTTCCTATGTGACATTACACAAAAAAAACTATTTTACCACCACAATTGTGACATATCTCTTTGTGACATAGCTCACTGTACAAAAACTGTTTGCTAGCAGCAACTTTCTACAGACACTGGAGGGAAACCAACACACAACATCTGCCTCCCACAAACACACAATGCCAGGGGAAAAGAAACCTTAAATGGAGGAATGATGGGTAATTTTCTAGTTTAAGCACATAAATTATTTGAAAGAAACAAGTGATCTTCCCTTAGTTGGCATCACAACACAACTATAATGGTTTTCAAATACTAAAAATTATATTAGGGTTTAGGTTCTGGACTCACGCTGTTTCTCTTTTCTCTACAATAATGTCAGATTAGAAAACCATCAAATAAAGCGCAATATGTTACTCCAGGATATGTTACTCTCTGAACTGAAATAAACTTATATGCTTAAACTAGGACTTTACCAATGTTATGGCTAGTTATGAAACAAGAATCCTAAGCAATAAGCCTGTAAGGAAAACACAACCTGACGTGCGATATGTGAGATGAATAACAAGATTGAAAGCATAGAATCTACTGCCATGAAATGAAGAGCTCAACAGACTAAATGAACAGACAAAACTAAGCAGATGTTAGAGATGAATGAGGCATGCATACCTCCCACACTCAAGTGGTTAATGTTGCTACACTAAGAAATATGTTCCATCATTCACCAGCACCCCACGCTCAAATTCCCTCCAGGTACAAGCCTTGAGTATTTATTTCTGAGCTTTATAAGTTGCTCACTATATACAGGTGTGCCACCAGCTTCAATGTAGACATAGCAGCACGGACATCGTACTGATATGTAAGCAACAGCATTGGCACTGGCAAAAGAGCACTGACATACAGTACATGTAGTGACAATGATATGTAAAACAGTAGCACAAATGTGTAAACAGACTAGCACTAACATCTCAGTGGCTTAGACACACACACACACACATAACAGTACTGACTTGTAGACACTAAAATATGCACATATAGCAGCACTAATTTTACATGAAGACGAACAATTTTGACACAACATGTCACACCAAATAGCACAACAATGCAATGATATCATCAGCAAGTTAGCAGTATGACCCTGAACACAGCAGCACTGATATTTAGTCAGCAAATTTTGATAAAATATAAAACAGCAAGGACAGCAGCACTGGTACAAATACAACAGCGTCAAGACAGCAGTGTTACCACATAGGCAGCAATATCATCAACACAATGACAGCAGAAATGACAAAAGGACAGCATTATCAATACATCATCAACAGTAGTATCATCACAAAAATATCAGCACCAAAATGTCTTGGCTGTACCAACAATCAGATCAATATAAGAACCCTTATAAACAGCCAATAGTATCATCTATCCCACAAACAAACTGCTCTACGTATGACTACAAGTGGTCTCACATTCTTGCCAACACTCAAGTCCATAGGGCACATCATCAGCTGGTCACCAGCATCCCAGTAATGAATGAAAGTGTCAAAAAAAAAAAAATAATGTCAGTCACCAACTGCAATCTTGGTTTTCAAACAGCTTCTTTCTATAGTATAAAGTCTATGCCGTTTTGAATATGTGAAGTCTTCACATGGGTTCCTCTCTGTAGTAACAGGTGTCTGTCATTCTCAACATGTGATCTTAGTCTCCAATTTGGTTCCTCTCTGTAGTAACAAGTGTCTGTCATTCTCAATGTGTGATCTTAGTCTTCAATTTGGTTCCTCTCTGTAGTAACAAGTGTCTGTCACTCTCAATGTGTGATCTTAGTCTTCAATTTGGTTCCTCTCTGTAGTAACAGGTGTCTGTCACTCTCAATGTGTGATCTTAGTCTTCAATTTGGTTCCTCTCTGTAGTAACAGGTGTCTGTCACTCTCAATGTGTGATCTTAGTCTTCAATTTGGTTCCTCTCTGTAGTAACAAGTGTCTGTCACTCTCAATGTGTGATCTTAGTCTCCAATTTGGTTCCTCTCTGTAGTAACAAGTGTCTGTCATTCACAACATGTGATCTTAGTCTCCAATTTGGTTCCATTCTGTAGTTACAAGTGTCTGTCACTCTCAATGTGTGATCTTAGTCTCCAATTTGATTCCATTCTGTAGTAACAAGTGTCTGTCACTCTCAATGTGTGATCTTAGTTTTCACTTTGATTCCTTTCTGTAGTAACAAGTGTCTTGTCATTCTAAATGTGTGATCTTAGTTTTCACTTTGATTCCTTTCTGTAGTAACAAGTGTCTTGTCATTCTAAATGTGTGATCTTAGTTTTCACTTTGATTCCTTTCTGTAGTAACAAGTGTCTTGTCATTCTAAATGTGTGATCTTAGTTTTCACTTTGATTCCTTTCTGTAGTAACAAGTGTCTTGTCATTCTAAATGTGTGATCTTAGTTTTCACTTTGATTCCTTTCTGTAGTAACAAGTGTCTGTCATTCTAAATGTGTGATCTTAGTTTTCACTTTGATTCCTTTCTGTAGTAACAAGTGTCTGTCATTCTCAAAATGCAATCTGTCTTCAAATAGATAAATTTTGTAACAAGTGTGTCCATCATTCTCAGTAGGTGATCTTATTGTTTTCAATTCGAAAACAGCAACATGTGTCTATCATCCTAGGTGGTCTTGCTCTAATATCAGGCATCTTTAATTACTAATATGTGCTCTTATCTTCAAATAGTCCATTTCTCTAGCAACAGATGTCTTAATTTCCAATATATGATGATAAGTCTCCAGCCCTCTATTGATAGAATCTTATCCTACTCTGTTCATTGCTAAAGTCTTTCATAAACAGCTATTTTCACTGAGAAGATTACTTTCGTCACCAAATCAATTTGCATAGATTAATGTATCACTGGGTGGGCTGGCTGGCAATGTGCCCGCTGGACCACAAGTTCTCTACAACAAAGTGAACATATAGTCTCAGGCACTTGAATATCTACACAAATGACAATAGTAACACTGGGATTGTATTATTTGTCAACATGTCACTAAATCTGATATGACACAATCCCACTGTAACCAGCATTTGTGCAGTTGTGAGCATTGATATATATTTATATATATGTATATATATATATGTGTACAATTTGACAAGTGACAATTTAATCGGTGGAGACACTAGTTAAGTGAGTCATCAAATACTATACAATAATATGCATCTTTAGACCATCAGTAAGGTTTAGGGCAATAAGTGTAGAGGACAACAGGTTAGATCAAGACACTGTCTTCCAGCAAATTAGACACAGATTAAAGTGGTTAAATCAGTCACTTCATTGTCCCAAATTCCAGGGGGTGATTGTTCTGTTGTATGTTGTTGTTAGTGTCCAAGCTGCTACAAGAAGGTTGGTTGGTTGGTAGTGGAGGAAGGGCATGACCATGCCCCTCGCAGCAAAACTGTGTGACCACAGGGCCTGGCCAACATTTTGTTCTCAACACAAACTGACCGATGGACTGATGGAGGCACAGGTGGTTAGTTGCCAGCTTGGTTAATGAAATGAAACAAATAGAAAATAATGAGTTAGTGATTGGTCACTACAAAATACAGCATCAACTAGAATGTGGTGGTGATGACAAGTTAATGTTAAATGTTGCACAATGTGAATTTTAACATTAAAATTATGGCTTGTAAGTGAGTTATTACATTTTGATATGTAGCAGTGAGGGGTTTCTGGACTACTTCAGCACTCAGTTGTAAATTATGTGTACATTTATGAGATTACCCTGTATGGGTGTGTAATGTGAATGTGTATGTGATTACATGCATGCACGTGATGCGTAGTCAAGGAAACCAAGTTGCTATCAATGTAAGCACCTCACATTAATCAACTGTTGTCATGCAAATGTTAGCATGCATTTAAGAGAAGCTGTAGACAATCAAACAAAGAAGCATTAACTTGAAGAGAAACATCCATGATAATCCGGGCCCTATCCATCTCCATCAGTCTGTCCTACAACACACTAGACAGCCTCTCAGCACAAAATTACACAGCCTGTCTCACAGTTCAACCCTCCTGTTTATCAATTTATGTTGTCTAGATTCAGGAGAGCTACAAGGATATCAGGGATAGAATTGTGAACCTGTTTATCATTTCACATTGTGGGTTTTGCTGGGGAGGAGATCTAAGCACTTATGGGCAGTTTGATGTGCAATGAGGATATTCCGACGAGTAACACTAACACTCTATTTACTAAATATTCCATAAACATCTGCTTTGTGTTTGTTGCGACTATTGTTGGTTAGTTTAGGCAAAAAAAAACAGATAAACATTTTGATTAAAAACAAAGATTGTGATAGTTTTAGTGTGACTTCTATTCTTTGTTGTCCTCTTCTGCACAGTGCGATATGGCACATTTTTATTGTCCATCCTTAATTTTTAACATGGCATGAACCAGTTCTGGAGATCTCAGCCATGACCAATCAGATATGACACTATACAACATTATAACTCAATATATGTTCTACTATAAAAAAAAAGGTTTTATGCATTAAAACTTAGTAGAGCACCTGTACAAATTTTCTCCTCTGATGTGTCTCCACCACAAAGTGGTAGAGGAACCTGTATGCCCATATCCCCAAGAGCTGTTCTAGTGGTAGTAATGATACAGAGGTATCACCCAAGCTGGATAAGTCAAAGGGTTGGAACCAGGAAAAGAGAGACACAAACATGTTGAAATCGAACACACAGTGGTGCCCAGCCTAACATAACAGTGCAATGTAATTCTCACCAACAAGAAATGGTTAATTTTTATTCCCTTAAGATAATAGCTCCTGTTATAATTGTTTGGCCATGTAATGAAAGAAATAGAGACACAGATAGTGAAACAGCTTGAATATTTTGTGACAATTGGGAAAATTAAGGAAAAACTGAGATGGGAAAAGATAAATGTGACTATCGATGCAAAAACTGAAGTGTTTGGGAGGTCACATGAAGGTTAAACTGGTGAACTAGTTGTAGGGCAAAACATGGGTTAATTAGATATAAATTGTTTATCATGCAAGATCAACTTTAAAGACTTGGCTGATTGCAGAAACAGTACAAGCAAACAACAGAGCAAAATAGTTGTAGTAGATATATTTTGTGTACATACTAAATAAGAGAAACATGTAAGATGAGAAGCCAAGAAAACAGGAATGATTCCAACCATACAATCAACAACAAAAGAAAGTTATAAACTCCCCAACATTGTGTTTTATTCCTGACCATCTTGTTATGCAGATCATGGGAAGAATGCAAAAAGGTCTGGTGATTTCAATGCAGGGCCTCATTTCATGGAAACATACAAACAAAAGCGAAAATTATTTTTTAAATATTTAATTTCAGGAAAAAAAGATAATGAACGAAAAATAAATTCATACTTGAAATCATATTTGTTTGAATTGGAAAGCTGAAATTCTATAACGTTCTTCGAAACTTCATTATGGTGACTTTGTTACGTAGAGTAGCAGACACAGTAAATAATATTTGCTGTATCTATTTTCCCACATAAGAAGGTAATTGCTCCTAGTCACTTTAATATCACAGATGGAAGATTGTTAATGCTTCCTAAATCATTCCTTAATGTTCTCTTTCAATGTACCCTAAATCTCCCTTCACTCTCTTCTATATTTTAGACATTGCTTGCATTTTCCTTCTTAGAAATTATTCCCTTATTCTGTCTAGATTCAAAAGGGATACTTGAAATGAAGGGTAGACTTGTGAACTTGTTTATCATTTCACAAATTCACACTGCAGCGAGATCTTACTGTCTGTTTGATGTGCGATGGGGATAATCCGACTACTGTGTTTCATATGTTCAGATTTGGAGTAAAAAACGATATCCTAACACCATCAAGCGCTAGACATTTAAAAAAAATATGCCAATCACCACTTTCATGAGGACGTGAACTTCCGGTGAATATGGTGGATAGGCAGCATGAACCGTTAAAGGCTATAATCTTGTTTCGATATTCCGATTGCTTACGATGAATGATGATATCGTATGACAAGTAACAGATGGCTGTGTTCATTTTCTGTGCGGTTTTACCTTATATCTTTTGGCGTCTGCTGAGGTTGCTATGATGGGGAATACAGCTACCCCTTCTTTGTTTCGGAGATGAGATAGTAATTCTGATGATTCTACTGGTACGGGTGATCAAGCAATTGTGAATTTTAATTCGGTTGCAGTGATACCTGTGCCTCCCATAACCATATTCCCTTATTCACCAATAAAGAAATGTTACACTAGTTCTATAGTATATTTTGATACTATTTTTATATATTAATATATAGTATCTACATTTTCTTTTTTTTTTTTTTTAGATCTTACACATTATGTTTACAATTTCAGATTTATATGTCATTTCTATTTCCCTTAAAACCCTAGTTGGATTATTTTCGTACCTGAGCACATGCATGTAAGAGATAATGAAGGCGCTGGCATACTTGCCAGTTTTGTTGATGTTGAGTGTGAAAGGGCAATGGACTACTTTGACATTCTAAATACCCTCAGATGCTGGACAACAACAAAACAATTTTTTTAATGACTCCAAATATGCAGCCAGGAACAGACTTAATGAATATCATGTCAAGGAGGGAGATGCCAGATGAGAACACTATGCAGGAATCTGGAAAAAGACTTGTCAACCAACACAACAGCGGTGTCATTAATCGCTACACATTGATGGATACTCTTCAGAAGAGATTTGAGCACTTATGGGGACTTTTCCGATGTGCAAAAAGGCCTGTTGACTAAACATACATAAACAGTCCCTTCCTATATATTAGACATTATTTTTCTCCTATGTCTTTGAAGCTATTTATAAAATTTACCTCCTGGCTCCATGACATTTTCTTTCTAGAAAAAATGCCTATAATTTCCCTTTTAGACCTTAGCATTTCCCTGCATCTGTGATATTATACTTGTATAAACAAATATAAGATGTTAATTTCTTAACCTTTCCTTGGATATTGGATAGTTTCATCCTGATATCTTACATATTCTCTTAGTTTTACTTCTAGGAATTTAGATATAATTCACTACCCCTGAAATAAACGCAGCATATAATTTCTTTATTTTTACTCTAAAATTTGTGTATTATCCTTTAGTTTTACTCACAGGAACTGGGATATATTTTTTTTTTTTACTTCTGCCAAATTTAGTTCTGCTGTTTTATCTTGTTTTTCTCAAATTCTATTTCTGGTTTCTTGAATACCCACCCCTCTAAAAATGTATTAGATGTTGCTTAACTTTTTCCCTACAACACTGCAAATCTGTACTGATAAACCTTTGTTTTTAATAATCACCAATTTAAAGGGATCTCTGGTGCAGCAGAGATAAATGGGTCAATAATGGCACATAATGATACTTGAGATTCAAAACAACCCAGAGAAACTAACCTTGAGTGTGTGTTATGACAATGAGACTCGAGTATAAGGATGAGTTCGGACTCCATCTAATGATCTTCTCATCTTTGGCACAGCACCTATAAAAATCCATGGCAGATCAGGGTATGTATCACAAGAATAAACAAAAAAATTGCTTCCATCTCTGTACAGCCTCCAAGCAGAAACAGCAAAATGATCAAAATTACATCTCTCGTACAGAACAGTCGGCAGACACCTCACTCTCAACTCTCACACATCTGTGTCTGTGTCAGTGTCTACATCCTTCACACAAGATTAGGATAAGTCGGTTTCAACCACATCAAGATGGGATATGTCTGCTTCAATCAGATAAATAAGGGAAAAGTCTGTTTCTGTCATCAAATAAAGATGGTGTGAAGTCTGCTTCATTAAAATAAAGATAAAAACACTGGGTTAAGTCTATTTTTATCAGATAAAATGGATAGTGTACTTCCATTGGATAAAGATGTAGCAGGTCAAATTATGTCAGAGAAAGATAAACACCTACTTGTTTTACATTAATAAGGCAAGTTTGATCTGTCAGAGAAAAATGAGGTAAGCTTATTTTTGTGAAACACTGATAATGTAGGATTGATCTGTCATAGAAAGATAAGGTAGGCCTATTTATGTGAAACACAGATAACAAATTAATATGGTAAGTCTAATCAGTCAGAAAAAGATAAAGCCAGCCTATTCGTGTGAAACATGTATAAGGTAAGTCTGAGAGCAACATAAGGTAAGCCTACTTCTGTAAAACACAGAAATAGTAAATATGTTGGATAATGACGACGGAAATATCTGTTTCACAAAGCATAACATAAATATGTGATCAAAGTACTGGTCCCAGAAATGAGACATCCCAATATGTGATCCAATAAATAAAACATACACAAAATTTTGCAACAAATGAGACATTTTCTCCAATAATTAATGTACCCAAATATTATCCTACAATTCAATTAATACATACAAATAATTCTGAATTATTTAGACACCCAAATTATTGCCCAACAAAGTCATCCAATTATTATTGAATTATTTAGACATCCAACAATTATGGCATCTCAGACAGAACATTCAAATATGAGCAAACAAAAGGGACATAACAGGATCCATGAAATAAAATAATCAAATTGAATCCAACAATTGAGACATTCTAAAATGATCAAAGAAATGAAACATCCAAATAAATTATAATACTGTGGGCAAAGAGTCAGCAAAAACAACTGAGCAAAAACTAATGACAAATTCAGCTCCACTGAGTGTAGTCACACTACAGAGTTAGTCATGACCGTCTTCATAGAGTTTTTGGTAGACCTACACAGGCAGTCACTTCTCAAGGCATGTTACTGGGTTTGCATGCAGACTGATCACACATTTATCTATTGTCCTTTCGAGCCGAAGATGGCGCGTTGAGCAGAAAATTCTACTCTTTGTGTCTGACGGTCTTTGTTATCAAGCATCAGACATTGCACAGGATTCGTATTATATCTCGCTACACACCCCTGGGCGAGCTGTTCAATATCAGCGAGGTTAGCTGATGTCTGCTGCTGTTGTTTCTCACTACAGTGTTCATTTTAGTGTTTCTACAGCTTTTTTTTCTTTTACCTTCTGGTTATCATGTGAGGACCTGCATTGGGATTCTCTTGTCTCTTATCACATGGCCATCCTATGACCAAGTAAAAATTGCTGTTTTAATAACAATGGATGTGTCATGATGGCGGCTTGTTAGGCCACTGACCAACCATCCATAGCAACAATTCCTCCATCTTGGACCACAAGTGAAAATATATAGTGATGACTATATTCACAGATGTATTAATTGCACTTACTAATTTTGTAGTGTGATAATGCTACTCGCTAATCATGTTAGGTGGCTACACACTGATCCTGCAGTGATGGCTACACGATGACCTTGTAGAGTGACAACTAAATTCACTAAATAGAGTGATGGGTGCTATACTAACAAACCCTACATGATGATGGCCACTCACTGGTCCTGTTTAGTGATGGCTAAACTCACTGACCCTGTATAGTGATGGCACTCACGTATAGTGTATAACAAAGGCTATGATCATGTATGTATCATCATCATCATCGAGTGCCTTCTCCAAAACGAAAGTTGGCTACCATGGAGCGCCATTCCACTCTGTCTCTTGCTTTGATGGTGCAGGCTGTCATAGGCTGATTTGTCCATCTTTTGATGTTACTCATCCATGTTAGTCTTGGTCTGCCTCTGCTTCTTTTACCTTGTATTTTCCCCTCCAGGATTACTTTTAGTAGGCTGTTGTGTCTTTTAACATGGCCCAAAAATCGCATTTGTCTTGTTTGAATTGTGCTTAGTAATTCTCCTTTCATTTTTAGTTGTTTTAAGACTTCGTTTGTTTTCTTTTCCTTCCATCCAATTCTACCTATTTTTCTATATATCCACATTTCGAAGGCTTCAATTCTCTGTTCTGTTTTCTTGTCTAATGTCCATGTTTCTGCACCATTTAGGAATATTGAGAAGATGTAACATTTTGCTATTCTTAGTTTTAGCCCTGGTGTTATTTGTTTTGATGTTAGTATGTTCTTAATGATATTAAAATTCCATCACTGTTTATAGTATGTCCAAGGTAGTTGTAATTCTGAACTGTCTCCAGGGCTATTCCTGTAATAATAATGGCTGCAACTCACCGATCCTGTATAGTGATGGCTAAACTCACAGATCCTATATAGTGATGGCTAAACTCACAGATCCTGTATATCGATGGCTGCAACTCACCGATCCAGTATAATGATGGCTGCAACTCACCGATCCAGTATAATGATGGCTGCAACTCACCGATCCAGTATAATGATGGCTGCAACTCACCGATCCAGTATAATGATGGCTGCAACTCACCGATCCAGTACAGTGATGGTTAAACTCAACGATCCTGTATAGTGATGGCTGCAACTCACCGATCCAGTATAGTGATGGTTAAACTCAACGATCCTGTACAGTGATGGTTAAACTCAATGATCCTGTATAGTGATGGCTGCAACTCACCGATCCTGTATAGTGATGGTTAAACTCAACGATCCAGTTTAGTGATGGTTAAACTCACCGATCCTGTATAGTGATGGTTAAACTCAACAATCCTGTATAGTGATGGTTAAACTCAACGATCCTGTACAGTGATGGTTAAACTCAACGATCCTGTACAGTGATGGTTAAACTCAACGATCCTGTATAGTGATGGTTAAACTCAACGATCCTGTATAGTGATGGTTAAACTCAACGATCCTGTATAGTGATGGTTAAACTCAACGATCCTGTATAGTGATGGTTAAACTTAACGATCCTGTACAGTGATGGTTAAACTCAACGATCCTGTATAGTGATGGTTAAACTCAACGATCCTGTACAGTGATGGTTAAACTCAACGATCCTGTATAGTGATGGTTAAACTCAACGATCCTGTACAGTGATGGTTAAACTCAACGATCCTGTATAGTGATGGTTAAACTCAACGATCCTGTACAGTGATGGTTAAACTCAACGATCCTGTATAGTGATGGCTGCAACTCACCGATCCAGTATAGTGATAGTTAAACGGGGGCCTTGGTAGCCTAGTTGGGAAAACTACCCGACTGGACTACCGAATTTTGGACAACCCGTGTTCGATTCCCGCTGGGAGCAGTGTGAGTTGTACTCGTGGTTGGGAAAAAAAAATACCCCCACAGTCGACCCAGCCGTTGGCAGAAATGGGTACCAGGGTATTACCCTGGGAAGGTGAGGAATGTTGCCTCGCATCTGAGTTTAGATGCTTGAGGCGACACTATACAGAAATCTCTGAACAATTCTGGATAGGCGGCCGAACGCCATATGGGTGTAAACTCACATGCTATCAGACGCCGGTTCAAGTTTCGTACTTTACCTTTACCTTATCTTAGTGATGGTTAAACTCACCGATCCAGTATAGTGATGGCTGCAACTCACCGATCCAGTATAATGATGGTTAAACTCACCGATCCTGTATCCATCTATCGTCCTTTCGAGCCGAACACGGCACATAGGGCAGAACCACAATCTCAAAAAAACAGAAACCTTGTGTGCCAAAATGGCACATATTGCAGAGATCACTGCTTCCAAAACTTATGGCTGTTTCCATAACAATACTTTTTACAATGACAGCTTGTCACGCCATCGATCAACCTCCTTAGTCGCCTCTTACGAACATACCCTGGAAGGTCACAGTATCACTATTCTTTACTTCCCTTATAATGAGGCCCCAGTAACACACAGGAGGATCCTGTATAGTGATGGTTAAACTTAATGATCCTGTATAGTGATGGTTAAATTCAATGATCCTGTATAGTGATGGCTAAGCTCACTCATAGTGTTACTGGTGCTACATTCACAAACCTTTTAAAATGGCTACACTCATTGATTCATGTAGTGGTGGCTGTACTCAAGAGGTTATTGTGTACTGTGGGGGCTATATTCACAGATCCTGTAGTGATACTGTCCTCCATGAAGTGATCATGTAGTGGCATGGCTACACTCATTGTCGCTGACATGAGCATGTTCAATAAATCAACAAGAATTGAGGCTGGACATTAAAGATAAACTATCTTTCTACATGCTAACTAGCAAGGGATAACACACAAATCAAAGTCGAAATCAAACCAAATATAACTAATCAGGAATGTCGGACTTGTAAAAAATAATCAAGCACAAAATAAAAACCAGAAATATTAAAACATTATAAAAATGTTAAACCAGAATGAGCTAGTTCAGTCATGAAACCGAATGTATTTGAAGAAAGTTGCATAACTAAATGGGTAAACAAATACCAGATTTGATCTGAAGCTCCAAAATGAAAATAGACCACCAACAAACCAAACATGGTGACAGAAGCATAAATGCATCATTTAAAATGAGAAAATATAAATAAACAAAATGCTTGCAAACTTTTTTGATTAAAATTAAATGCAGGAAGAATGTACTGGAATGTTCTATACATGAACTTGAATAGTATGCTACTGAATAAGCTTTCTCATTCACAAATAAGGACGAAAAAGTCTTATCCACATATGAAAAGAGGATCTCATCTACACATGAACAAAATATGTTCATCCACACATAAACAGGACATAAAAAGATTTTCTTTTTCACTCAAACATGAACATGAACAAGATGTATTTATCCATACATGATCATAAAAGTTTTCCTTCCACAAATGAAATAACTTTCTAATTCACACGTGAATATGAAAAGATTTCCTCATCTACAAATGAATATGAAATGGTGTTTCATCTGCACAAAAACATGAAAAAACTGCACTCAGCCACACCGAAACATGACATAATTGTCGCAGTAACGTAATATAGGACATGCTTATCACCAAATTAATATGATAAGATGATCACACCACCACATAAACATAGTAAGATGTTCAGATCACCAGGTGAACATGGTAAAATGTTCATATCACCACATGAACATTATAAGACTCTCAAATCACCTCTTGAACGTGAAAGAAATGTATTTAAAAAACAGCTTCTCATAATGGTACCATACACAGGCAAACAAGCTCGAACTAAAAGTGCTACTGAAATGGCCATTTGTCAACTCAGCTACCATGGGCTACTGTAGCCATGTGTCCACAACTTTACCACGTATCCTACATGTCATGTCTAACAAACATACCAGCGTGCGCCTGATCCATGTGAGTCTGGTACTCAAAGATTGATGGTGTTCCTGCTGCCAGCCCGTATGGATCCATGTGTGAAGGCACAGTACTGATGGCACTCATGGCTGTCATGGCACTGTAAGGGCTAAACATGAGGCCAGTCGGATCCCCAGGTGGCGACACCAAAGGTGGGGGTGCTCCATTCATGCCGGCCTGGCCGGTGGCAACAACTTGTGGTGGTGGGAAGCGAGATGTTAGGATGATAGGTCCACCGCCAGATGGAGCACGCATCTGAATAGCAAGGGGTTGAGCAAGAAATCGAGCCTGATCTGTAAATAAAACAACAGGTCTTTATCACTAAATCTTAGTTAACATTAACAAAATTGTGAAAGATTTTCCACTGCTATCTACACATCTTATCATTCAGTCATGAAAGTAAAAGCAACATGATAAGGGCATAATTAAAATGTAACGAAGAGGTAGAATTGGAAAAACTGTGATGGGTGCTGAAAAAATATTATGAAGAAAATATTACTGCTAAAATTATGAGTTGTTAGGATCACCATCACTGCACATTGGACAAACCCATAGGTGTTCCAATATCTCCCTGGAGTATCTCAAGAAAACCTTTGGAGAATCCTGGACCGTGTGCACAAACTCTGCAGAACAGCCTGAGAGATCCATGGCACATTATGAGTAGGGCAACAATGTGGTAATTAAACAGCAAACAAAATAATGAAGGCCGCAGAAATTTACAGGTGAAGATTAACAACATTAAGGATAGTTAGAATGAGTAATAAGGACATTCTAAAAAAAGGTAAAAGCAAAAATAAAGCTAATTGCAAACATCAAGAAGAAACAAACATTTGTTACCATATTACAAGGGAACAGCTGGGACATATTGAGATGTGAGAAAAATAGGGAGAGAAGAGGGTGAGAGAAATAGAGTGAAATGATATAAGAGAATGGCTTGGTAGGGAGTCAACAAGAGCTGACAAGGAATTGTTGCGATAGAAGGTTGTGGAGAGACATTATAATCTATGCTTCCAGACACTGTACTTTATCATGTGGAATGAGAGAGTTTAACAATGCAATTTAACAACAACAACAAATACCAATATTGCAATGGCTATAATGTGATGACAGCAATATAAAAAAAAAAATATGTGCGATATGAGAAATAATGAGGCTGAGTTCGAATCCCAAAGACTCCTAATTTTACCCAGCCTTAGGTTGCTACTGGACTGTTCTGGGAAAGTCTGGACTGTTGTGCCAGCAACATCACCCATGGAATGAATCATTGGTAACTGAAAAATGACACCATTCACTCCATACTCCTTATGGCTTTGGGCGGCGACGACGACATTATCATTCATTATGTCCTTACGCTTTTACTTTTGATGAGACATAATGCAGCATTGGTAACAATGCAAAAAATATAAGTATGTAGAGCTAAACAAAATGATACTAGATACAATGTGAACAGGGCAATATGTAATATGACAAATAGAAAAGAAGAAAACCATGTGACAATTTATTATGATGTGACAAAGGAAACAATGTAACTGACAAATAAGACAACAAAAGAAAAAAAATGTGACAATTGCTATGATGTGACTAGGGCAACAAACAACAATGTGATGTAAGAAATATTGTAGCCTGGAATGTCACAGGATAACAATGTGGCATAAGAAATAATGTAGCCTGAGACATGACATTTGCTACAATGTGACAATGGTACCAATGTGACATGAGATATAATCAGAAACTTCTAAGAAAAGAGTCACTCTTCTGTCATAAATATAGCAATTATTTACATCAAACTATGACTGATAAAATATGCAGTATATCTGAGTCAAAACATGCCGGGAATGGGGGCAGGCTCAAATATGTGAAGCTACAGTAAAGCTGGCAAAAGAGAGAATAGAAAAAAAAAGTGTAGAGAAAATTTTGTAGTAACGGCTTTGCAGTGATAAAATACAACTATAAAAAAAACATGCACATACGATATTACATCAAAATATAACATTTATAAGTATGAACCTAAAATTCTATATATCTCTATATAAGTAAATGTAAAACACATGCATACATCTAGCAATATAAATTATGAAAAAAACATGCAAAATTCCAGTTTGAAACCCGCCATATCCTATAGGAAGTGATAATTAAAAGCATGCAGTATTGAATGTAAAACATTTGAATAAAAAGTGATTAGATCTATCAAGGAAATCAAAACCTTAGCCCAAACTAAAGCAAAAATTAAAGCTATCAACATCCGCCACTCTGAGTTACAACTACTATGGGAATAGAGGGAGCTAAATAACAATAACTTCTCACTAGATAAACTAACAAACTTCACAATTAACTCACTGAGGTTTCTGTTTCATTAAAACTGATAACTCACTAGTTAAACTAAGAGTTATTATTTTCAGCTTTATTAACTTTGGATAAATAACATAACAGCTCACTAGCTAGGAATTTGATCCTAATATCTCCAAACTAGTGTTGCCATGAGCCTCAAAAAGCTCACAAATGAAAGAAAATAAAACATTTGATAATTATTGTGGTCCCTGTGCCAACTTCATATACAGTGTCAAGAAGCTCAAGAGTCAAACAAACATGTTGGATCACTACCAAGAGCTGTTTCAGGTCTAACAAACATGGAATGGATCCCTCCTAAGTGTCAGACTGTTTTTTTTGTGTCAAACAAACATGGGTTGGTTAGATCTCTCTCAAGAGTTAGACTGCTTCCTCTCTAACAAACATTGGTTGGTTTGATCCCTCCCAAAAGACTGTTTTTTGGGACAAACAAACATGGGTAGGTTGGATCACTCCCATGGGTCAGACTATTATTTGGGACAAATAAACATGGGTTGCTTGGATCACTCCCATGGGTCAGACTTTTTTTTAGGACAAATAAACATGGGTTGCTTGGATCACTCTCATGGGTCAGACTATTTTTGGGACAAAAAAACATGGGTTGGTTGGATCACTCCCATGGGTCAGACTGTTTTTGGGTCAAACAAATATGGGTTGCTTGAATCACTTTCATGGGTCAGACTGTTTTGGGGTCAAACAAATACCGGTTGGCTGAATCACTCCCAAAGGTCACACTGTGTTTCAGGTCTAACAAACATGGGTTGGGTCCCTCCTAAGGGTCATACTGTTTCTTATGACTTGCTGACCTAAAAAACAGTGGTACTATTTGACAAGTTTATTACTTTCTTCAGGGAAGGAGGCTGGGAGAGCAATTAGTTTGGTAGCTGGGAACAGTGGTAATTAACATATAGTGAGGGTATAGTGATAATTGAGAGTAACTACAATTGGTGGTGGTAAAGGTATAGCAGTAACTAGAGAGCAAGTTAGTGTTAGGGATGATTTAGTGGTAACTGGACAACACAAAACTGGTGGAAATGAAAATATTGCAGCAACAAGGCAGTAAACAGGCATATAAAAGTATGTCAGGGAAGGTATAATTAGAAGTGGTGGTGTCTTAGAGTTTTCTGATAAATGGACAAGGCATGAAGGGTATTGAGGTAACTAGACATAAGATTAATGACAAGGAAGGTAGTTAGAAGGGTTGGTGTCTCAGTTTTCTGATAAATGGACAAGGCATGAAGGGTATTGAGGTAACTAGACATAAGATTAATGACAAGGAAGGTAGTTAGAAGGGTTGGGTCTCAGTTTTCTGATAAATGGACAAGGCATGAAGGGTATTGAGGTAACTAGACATAAGATTAATGGCAAGGAAGGTATAGTTAGAAAGGTTGGTGTCTCAGTGTTCTGATAAATGGACAAGGCATGAAGGGTATTGAGGTAACTAGACATAAGATTAATGACAAGGAAGGTATAGTTAGAAGGGTTGGTGTCTTAGAGTTTTCTGATAAATGGACAAGGCATGAAGGGTATTGAGGTAACTAGACATAAGATTAATGACAAGGAAGGTATAATTAGAAGTAGCGGTGTCTTAGAGTTTTCTGATAAATGGACACGGCATGAAGGGTATTGAGGTAACTAGACATAAGATTAATGACAAGGAAAGTATAGTTAGAAGGGTTGGTGTCTTTGTGATAAATGGACAAGGTATGAAGGGTATGGTGATAACTAGACAGGGAAGGTGTGGTAAATGAATAACAGAATTGGTAGCAGGGAAGATGAAGAAGTAAATAGATAGCTTTAGGTAATGGGAAATAATTATGCATGATGATATAATTATTGGTATTAAATAAAAAAAGGGTTGGCTTATTTGGTTATTACATCAACCATTGTACACCAGGTTGGCCTTTAGGTGTTCTATTATTTCAAGCTCCTATATCCACTAGGTTCAATGAATTGATTTGGTCTCTAAATATTTGTTTATTGTGCGTGAAGAAACCAGTACCTTCTAGCTCACAGGCTTCCAGATATTGAAACTACCAAAACTAGCCAAAAATAGCATTTACAAAAATAATAAAACTTATTGACTAAAACAAATCTCTCCAGATTTGATGCTTATATAAGTGGTGTTACAAACATCAGGAATATATGTTACTATTCTTGTCATTATAATGACTCATTTTTATGTCTAGACTGCTAATCAAACGTTGGTGCACCTGTAACAACCATCACGATTGAATGTCTCTACATTTGCAAGACATATATCAATAGTTGCTGTTTCTAGACTTGTCTCACACAACAAAGGGCTGTCAATGTTCAGAAATAGGGTTTACCATGCTCTCCACATGTTGACATTTCCAAATAATTACACTTTATGAAGATTCTCAGGGAAACTGGGTGGTGTAGAGTTAATACATCCGCCTCTTGACAAGAAGGTTTTAGGTTCAACCCCCACCCCATACTGAGGAAAATTTTTCAAAAATATAATCTGTGGTTTCCTCGTATCTTTACCCTCTCCTGCTCTCTGGGTAGTTAGATTCAATGTCTAACCCTCTTGGAAAACGGCAAAAATACAGGAGACCCTGTGTGCACTAATGCATGTTAAAGAACCCCTGGCAGTTAAAATTCAAAAAGAGTAGGCCTAAAATGGCTGGTACCCAGTCAAAAATTGTTAAACAAAATTTACCCATGCCAAAGATGGAGGTGTCAGACACCGCAACACAACGCATCAACACCCATTTAACAGGTGAAGAGTAAGAAGATGATCCTCCTCTTTGTCTCTTGCCATTTTAAATTTCATTTCCTGTTTTCTTTTCTGTTGCTACATAAATCTTGCACAGTTTCCACTCTCCTTCCTACATGTACCAATCAGCATGCCAATACAACACATATTTATTGTACATATATCTATCTATTGACCTTTCGAGCCGTAGCCGGCCCATAGGGCGTAGACCGAGATACTACTTCTCTTATCTAAATTTTTATTCTAGCAGTTTTCAACGTCGTTTCCAGTTGTACCCAAGATGGTGGAATCATTTTTCTCCAGCTTGGAATAGAACAGTTGATCAGAGGTTTAACAAGCCGCTATCGTAAAAACTATTTTGTTAATGAAACGCAGACCTGATTAATATATATATATATATATACACACACAAATTTCTTGCATATTTTTTACAGAATGTTTATACTTGCTGCACATAACTATCATGAGCTGATTTCACCACCCAGTTGATGTATTTGGTAACTGTCTGTGTTCATACAGACTGGCTAATGAGGTGAGTATGCCATAGTCTCAGAAGTAGTGGCAGTTCTACTTCTTCGGAGATCAGCTCCTACTATCTGAGATCAGCTCCTACTATCAGAGATCAGCTCCTACTATCGGAGATCAGCTCCTACTATAAGTTTAGACCAGTATAGGCCAAGAACAAGATGGTGCATTTGAGGTCTTCACCTGATCCCCCATAACTTGTCATGCAAGGTTGTTTCTGGGGGCCATAATTGTGTTCTAAAAATGTTGAGAATGCTGCAGCCCTGAGGATATGCTCTGAAGTTTGTCTGGATACTCTGCAGTCGCACTGTGCAAAATCACTGTTTCCTATCTTGTGTAGGTGCTATTTGAAGCCATAGTGACCTGTACTGAGTCTGAATATCTTGGTCTGCTCATTCCTGTTGAGTTTGTTTAAGCTTTCTTGTTCTGGCTTATATTTTTCATATAACTCTCTCCATTCTGTATTCATAGCTTGGATGGGGATTCTCTTTGAGGGCTCTGGGGTTTGTTGGAATTTGAAAGCTCCTGCATCAGCAAGGTATCTACTTCATCATTTCTAGGGGATGCCAGTGTTGCTGGTATCCACTGTAGGACTAGTTGTCTTTTCTGACAGCCAACATATGTTGTTCCTATTTCCTGGGCATATGAATAGTAGACCTCGTACAACAGTACTTCTAGGGTGGTCAAGATCCAGCTTTTCAGTAGAACTCTGGAATTCAAGAAAGACATTGCATCCTACTAATATCACATTCTATCTGTTTATCTATTGTCCTTTCAAGAGTAGGCCAGCACATAGAGCAGAAGTTCTAGACTCTTCTAGTTTGGCGATCTTTGTTATGAAGCATCAGACCTTGTATATGATCCGCATTGTATCTCATTATATGTCTCTGTTCTGGGCTAATTCTTCAATCCTGATGAGAGGGAATTGATGCTTGTTGTTGTTGCATCTCACCTCTGTGGTTTTTGTTTTTAGCGTTTCTCCAAGTCGGCCCCATTTTTTTTTTTTTATTCTCTGGTTCCCAATTTGAGGGCCTGCTTTGAAATTCACTCATTGTCTCTTCTCATCACACGGCCAACATATGACAACCTTCTTCTCTTGATTATAGTTGATATTTTTGGAAGCTCAACAACTGAAGAAAGACAATTCTCCATCTTCAACCAGAAGCTCAAATATCAACTTACAAGGTCTAAAAGCTAACAAGGGAACTCAAATATCACCTTACAAGGTCTTAAAGCTAACAAGGAAACTCAAATATCACCCCTACAAGGTCTTAAAGCTAACAAGGAAACTTAAATATCACCCCCTACAAGGTCTTAAAGCTAACAAGGAAACTCAAATATCACCCCCTACAAGGTCTTAAAGCTAACACGGAAGCTCAAATATCATCTTACAAGCTCTTAAAGCTTACAGCTCATATCGACCAAGAGGCATTCAATTATCCTCACCATTCATGCTATGAAGTGTTGTGGGGAGCTAAAGAGCTACAATTTTTCAACCCTGAGGCCAAGTACCACACTGGAATTCGTTAGTTGATGTCACTGACAATGATCTACTGACAGCTGTCTATCTATTGGTGCAAAGCTTCTGCAAAATTGTCTATCCAATTCTTGGTCTTTCTAGAACACTGAAGACAGATTGGCATCTACTGCAGACAGGATTAGGGTAGCTGGTTTGATATCGGATATGGTTGATCCAACCACTTTATTTTTCTAAGTGTTTGATATAGGATATGGTTGATCCAACCACTTTATTTTTCTAAGTGTTTGATATAGGATATGGTTGATCCAACCACTTTATTTTTCTATGTGTTTGATATAGGATATGGTTGATCCAACCATTTTATTTTTCTATGTGTTTGATATAGGATATGGTTGATCCAACCACTTTATTTTTCTATGTGTTTGATATAGGATATGGTTGATCCAACCATTTTATTTTTCTATGTGTTTGATATAGGATATGGTTGATCCAACCACTTTATTTTTCTATGTGTTTGATATAGGATATGGTTGATCCAACCACTATTATTTTTCTATATGTTTGATTCAACACACATTCCTTTAACATCATAAGAAAATGAAAGCTATTTCATGTATTAGAAACCTACAGAAAAAGATGACGGTGAGATCTTAGCAGTTGACAATTGAAACAGCCAAAGCAAAGTGTGAGTTTATTAATCTAAAGCAGAAATATACATGACAATAGACAATATGTTAGCAAACTCCAGCAGGATTGAGGTAGTATATTACGGATTGTGTGAAAATTAATTCCCTAACATTACCAACTTAAGAATAATTTTTAAAATGCATCAAGGACAAACCATCGGACAGGGAGTTTGCACCGCTGACTGGGACCAGATGTGGCAGCTGACCTGGTGTACGGATTGCTGCATGGCCAGGTGGACCAGGGGGAAGAAACATTGGCATCCCTCCCAACTGGAAATGAGCTTCTGTGGGGACAAGAGGAATGCAGATGTTTATTTATTAAAGAAGCATAAACATGACCTAAGTTTGAGCAAGCGTCACTAAACTATGTTTATGACATCCTTGATCAAGATCAAGTTTTAAGATGGCAGAATCAATTTCTTTTTTTTTTTTAAATGTCTGGACAATTGCTTTCTTTTTCCTGTTGATCACCTTTACCATTTTGGTAGTCGTCATGAATACTCTGTTCAACTAACATTTCAAGATTAGAATCAGAATCCAAATTTTGTCAGAAAAAATATTTTCTTGATATCCATCTGCTGTGGTCAGTAACACACAAAGCATAAATAAATACATGAGTAAGTGTAATATAACATTAAAGCACATTTCAAGACAACATTACAACATATTCCATATATATTTATTTATTTTTAAAATACTGAAAGATGTATCATTATGTATATTTTGGGCCTTAAACAGAAATAATACTGTTCAAAACGTGTATATGTGTACAGGTAAATGTCAAGATGACAAACAAGAGGATGGAAGCAGTATAGGTGGGACTTCAGCAAGGATATGTGGGCCAATAACAGCATAGTAGAAAGTACTAACATGATTAAACAAAAACAATATGAGTGTAACATAAAGATATGAACTTATAGCTGTCTTGTCTGAACATACCATGAAAGTTAAGAAAATGACTGCGCATTTCTGACAGCTGTCAGAATGTACTAGAATCTTGAGAGGATGATGTGACTAGTGCAGCATGACCAATGATAGATTGTCACAATACAACAGCAACTTGTGTTAGAATGTACCATTATGACAAAGCAAGGACTAGGCCTCTAAAGAGATTGAACTCTCTAGGGATGGGTGCAATTATTTGCACCCAGCAGGTACAAACATACTATGGTGCTAAATAAGGGAAAATAAAATTAAGAGATGAGCCATTGCTATGTGTTAGACTGTATAAAAGAGCAAGAAAACAATAGTGTTAGTACAAATGGGAGAATAAAATCAGGAGATGAGGCAAGAAGGGTAGATTGAAGGTATGAAATCAAGTACAGCCAACCTTCAAACAGAGATTGTATCAGACAAAATAATTAATGAAATATGGCTTTGGCACTGAGCAAACATATTACATTCATTTGTGTACAAGCAAGATTGTGAGAACTTGTATCACATTAGCTCTTATGACCAAATCAAGTGATGATATTGCAACCATGATTTAGTGCATTAACCTGAGAGGAGAAAATGTTTCAGATTAAATTGGCTTGAAGAACCTGTGTCTGCAGGTCTGAAGTGGACCATCTGTTGAGATGAAGTGAAAACAAACACCTATTTCAGGGATGTAGAGCAGAAATTGAAAAAAAAATATATAGAAAGTAAAAAGGAGTGATGTCCTATGATACGTGTTGTAGAGGAGTGAAATAATATATAACCGTCATAGACCCCAGCATATGGAGATGAGAAGGTCAGTGCTCTACCTCACTGTCATTACTTTTCCACAACTCAGTGAGTCAGGAGTAATAACCCCCACCATAGAATGTAATAAGAAACAACCGATAAAATGGTTTGGCCACATGACAAGGCAGAAAGATCAAAACACAACACAACAAGCTTTCAATAAACGTTGCGAGAGCACCAGACCTAAAGGCTGACCACAAAAAAGATGGATTGATGGATTATTGGAAACACTAGGAAATATAACAGCAGCCAAGGCAAACAGAAGAGCAAAAGACTGCAAATTATATTTCACCTCGACGCTAAAGCAAATGAGGAATGGAAGAAAAAGTAATGAATCAGGTACCTGTTCAGGTGGGTCAACTGGAAGAGTACAGAATAAATATGTTTGAACCTTCATTCAATTAATCACAAAGCCAGCACAGTAGCATTATGCTTTTGACATTCTTGTGCACAGTTGGGGAATATAATATCACTGGCCTCCTCACTAAGAAGCTGCTTGAAAAGGACAGCTCACTGGGTAAAAAAACTACCTCACAATGTTACAGAAATATATAGACAAATGTATAAGGATAGTTCAGTGGATAAAGACAACAACAAAACAAATGTTGAAAAAAAAATAAGAAACTACATTATATAAGAACATGGATGAGTGCCTGCCTGTCTAATCCCTTAGCTTTTTCTTGGAATGTCTCCCCTAGCTTTTCCTTGGAATTCCTACCCTAGCTATGCCTTGGAATTCCTACCCTAGCTTTTCCTTGGAATGTCTCCCCTAGCTTTTCCTTGGAATTCCTACCCTAGCTTTTCCTTGGAATGTCTCCCCTAGCTTTTCCTTGGAATTCCTACCCTAGCTTTTCCTTGGAATTCCTACCCTAGCTTTTCCTTGGAATGCCAACAGACTGAGTTGTTCATTATCTTTCTTCCCTGTTTCTATCCATGTATTAGTTTCTTGGTTTGTTCACATTTTTTTGTGTGGGTCCAGTCTTTAATGTCATCAGTCCATTTTCTCTTCCCTTCCACCTGATACTATCCCCATAGAGTGATGTAATGCTGGATCTTGCAATATGTCCATCCCAGAATTTGAAATGTTTCTTTTCTGTGAGTCCACTTTATTGGATGCTTTTTTAAAATGAACTTTCCATTTGTGTTGGTCTCTTTATGAGAAGCCTAAGATCTTATGTTTGCATGAGTCCATGTTTTGCTGGCAACACTTTTTGATATTAGAATGTAGTAGTTGTTGTAGCCTCCATCAGTCATAGTTAACTATGATTTTTCAGCGCCCCTAGAAATATTTTTTCTTTTCTTTCACTGTGCATCCTCTTTCTCTATGAATCTGTCTGCTTCTTGTTTGAGGTGAACCTTTAGAGTGTGTTTCTAGAGAATGCGGTCTGCAGCTTTGTCTTCCTATGCTGCAGAGTTTATGTTCAGTCTTCATGTTGCATTTACACACATCTACAAATCAAAGTTTTGGGTGCCCCCTAGTACTTTTACCATCTGCCAGTTGTCCGTAGAGTATATCTTTTGGTATGCGGCCATCTTTCATACGGTGTACATGGCCAAGCCAGTATAACCTACGTTGTTTGAGCAGCATGTAGATATTCGGGAGGCCTGTGCAAGTCATGACCGCCATGTTTGTCACTTTATCCTTCCAGGTGATACCAAGATATATATTATAATGTCTGGCTCAATTATTTATAATTGTTTAAATGTGCAACTATTGTCAGTGTTATTCTATTCTTTACCTTCATTCTTCATGACATTATTATGGATGACAATCTTAGATATTTGAATTGTTCAGGCTTTTCAAGATGGCCCTTATAGCATAACTTTGCTTAGGATTTACGTGATCATATTAAAAAGAACCACATAATAGGATTAATGATCTGTTAAGAAACAAGAATATTAGTGGCAAGAATGGAACACTTTTTTAAGAAAAGTATACTGGTAGGAATAAGAGTTCTTAAATGTTATGTAGAGCCAGACTTAACATATGGATGTGAATCATGGACAATAGGACAGCAGACAAGAAAATCTCTGGAGGCAGTAGAATTGTGGTTTTACAGAAGAAATGTTGAGAATACTATGGACAACTAAGAAGAGTAATGAAAACATTCTGAAAGCAAAGAGAGAGAGAGCCAATTTCCAATATCAGGAAAAAACAATCATCATTTTTGGGCCATGTAATGAGAAGGGAACAGCTGGAATATAATGTAATCACTGGGAAAGTTAAGGAACGAAGATATAGAGGGAAGAAAAAAGATAGCTTAAGAGAATGGCTTGGCAGAAGGTCAACAACAGAAATGATAAATATCTGTTGAGATCGAAAGTTATGGTGAGACATGATCACCAACTAGCATGGTACTTGAGAATGATGATACTATTATGATTGATAGCAAAATGTGCAACAGGAATAGCAGACTGTATAAAAAAAAACTATATTTTTAAAAAAAGGAATAGTTGATTAGATAATAGATATAGGTAGAATTGGATGGAAAGAAAATAAAACAAATAATAAAGTCTTAAAACAACTAAAAATTAAAAGAGAACTACTAAATACAATTCAAACAAGACAAATGTGATTTTTGGGCCATGTTAAAAAGACAACAGCCTACTAAAAGTAATCTTGGAGGGGAAAATACAAGGTAAAAGAGGCAGAGGAGGACCAAGATTAACAAGGACGAGTAACATTGAAAGATGGTCAAGTCAGCCTATGACAACCTGCACCATCAAAGCATGAGACAGTAAAATGGTGCTCCATGGTAGCCAACCTTCATTGCGGAGATGGCGCTCAATGATGATGATGATTAGATAAGAGACTGTGGAGTAGTTGGAGTAATGTGTAACCCAAATATCAATATATATATATATATATATATATATATATATATATATATATATATATATATATATATATATATATATATATATATATATATATATATATATATATAGTGGAAGAACAATTGTTAACAAAGAATAATAAATTGGACAGGCAACTATAAGAATATAAGTGAGTTGGTAAGGAAATTGCATGATGAGAATAAAGAGAAATATATGAAACTGGGTGTAGAACAACTTTACTTGACTCTAAGAAAACAACCAATTATGTGTGATTGGGAAAGAAAAGGTTTTAACAGACTACAAGTGTGAGATATACAGCAGCTATACAACAAAGAGTCAGTGATATAATAATGAGTAAATAATGTTGGATGGAGTATGGTGTGCTCAACAAGCAATTTGGAATTGGTACTAACAAAAGTTAGTGTGAGTGCTTAAATAATGAATGATTGAAGCAAGCAAAGTATGACAAATAAGTGTGCTTTTAATAGAAAAATTTAATTTGTTTTAAATATAATTTTAATATGACAAAACTGTCAAGTAGAACCAACTACATAATGTAGGTCAGTATAATGCCCAGACAAACACTTCTGGTAGTTTGGGATCATTATGCTCAAACATTCCATTCCATTAAGAGTATTTTAATTTTGTGCTACATTCTCTGTTCTACATACTCTCTTTAGAATATTTTGAGAAATGTGGATGATAGCAATTCCAAGTCAGATAACAGTCCAAACCAGCAGAATAATTGAGAATAACTTCACATTTTGTCACAGCATTTGGAGTGAGAGAACCAGTGTTTTCATTACTGTTTAATACCTTCACACAGCTTTGTGAATTTAGTACCAATTGTTTTCATTAGCTGAGTCGATTAGCATGCCTGAGGGTGGGACTCACCCATGATCATTTTATTGCCAAAATCGCACGCTGTCCACTATACATAATGGCATGCTCTAAAAGCTCAGATGAGAAATATATATCTACTTCCCTGCCCTGTGTGAGCCATGTGATACAAAAAACATATGTGCAAAGACATATTTTCATTGGACACATATTTTGATTGGACATAAATGTATTTTGATTGGACTTATATTTTGATTGGACATAAACATACTTTGATTGGACACAAACATATTTTGAATGGACTTATATTTTGATTGGACATATTTTAATTGGACACAAACGTATTTTGATTGGACACAAATATATTTTGATTGGACACAAATATATTTTGATTGGACACAAACAAACATATTTTGATTGGACACAAACATATTTTGATTGGAAACAAACAAACATATTTTTATTGGAAACAAACAAACATATTTTGATTGGACACAAACATATTTTGATTGGAAACAAACAAAACATATTTTGATTGGAAACAAACAAACATATTTTTATTGGAAACAAACAAACATATTTTGATTGGACACAAACAAACATATTTTGATTGGACACAAACATATTTTAATTGGTCACAAACATATTTTGATTGGAAACAAACAAAACATATTTTGATTGGAAACAAACATATTTTTATTGGAAACAAACAAACATATTTTGATTGGAAACAAACAAACATATTTTGATTGGACACAAACATATTTTGATTGGACACAAACATATTTTGATTGGACACTAACATATTTTGTTTGGACACTAACATATTTTGTTTGGACACTAACATATTTTGTTTGGACACTAACATATTTTGATTGGACACAAACATATTTTGTTTGGACACTAACATATTTTGATTGGACACTAACATATTTTGTTTGGACACTAACATATTTTGTTTGGACACTAACATATTTTGTTTGGACACTAACATATTTTGATTGGACACTAACAAACATATTTTTATTGGAAACAAACAAACATATTTTGATTGGACACAAACATATTTTGATTGGAAACAAACAAAACATATTTTGATTGGAAACAAACAAAGATATTTTGATTGGAAACAAACAAACATTTTGATTGGACACAAACAAACATATTTTGATTGGACACAAACATATTTTAATTGGTCACAAACATATTTTGATTGGAAACAAACAAAACATATTTTGATTGGAAACAAACATATTTTTATTGGAAACAAACAAACATATTTTGATTGGAAACAAACAAACATATTTTGATTGGACACAAACATATTTTGATTGGAAACAAACAAAACATATTTTGATTGGAAACAAACATATTTTTATTGGAAACAAACAAACATATTTTGATTGGAAACAAACAAACATATTTTGATTGGACACAAACATATTTTGTTTGGACACTAACATATTTTGATTGGACACTAACATATTTTGTTTGGACACTAACATATTTTGTTTGGACACTAACATATTTTGTTTGGACACTAACATATTTTGATTGGACACTAACATATTTTGATTGGACACTAACATATTTTGATTGGACACTAACATATTTTGTTTGGACACTAACATTTTTTGATTGGACACTAACATATTTTGTTTGGACACTAACATATTTTGTTTGGACACTAACATATTTTGATTGGACACTAACATATTTTGATTGGACACTAACATATTTTGTTTGGACACAAACATATTTTGTTTGGACACTAACAAACATATTTTGATTGGACACAAACATATTTTGATTGGACACAAACATATTTTGTTTGGACACAAACATATTTTTTTTGGACACAACCATATATTGATTAGACATAACATTTTGATTGGACATAACAGAAATACAGAACTTTTCCCATAATTACATTAGTTTACAATTTCCAGTCTCTAAAATAAAATCTTTGCTATTTGTGTTCTTGTAACTTCTAATTGCTGTAATTAGTAAATTATTTTAAATTGTAAATTTTTCTGACCAATCTGATATACATTTGTCAGTAATGCACATAAAGTGAATGGTACTGTAGATATTCACCATTAGCATTTCTAATGTCAAACACTGATTATTGTGATCTATTCTTGTTTTGTACTGATTATCAATATCCTTAAAAAGCTGAAGACTGATTAATGAGTTGATCAAGTGTGAAGGTGATCACTGCTAGTATCAAATGTCAAATATTAATAATGAATCTGTTCCGGGACTGAGAAACACTGTCAAGCTAAGCTTTATCTAGAAGGCATTCATGTGTCAACAACAAATATTCTGGCATGAGACTACCATGAAATAAGCAACATGATAACTAGACACACACAGCAGATATTTGTTAGTACATAATTATAGATTCAACTATCGGCAATATAAGTTTCAAATTAAATAGTAATGATCTAAGTAAAGTAGCTATCCCTCATGCATGCTAAACTAAAACAGCAAAATTTATTAATTCATTATAAAACACACTAATAAATCATGAAACACATGCAAGAAAAAGAAATTAATGCAGTTTGAATATTCTATTACTCAAATGCGGGATCAAACATAGAATTGTGCTTCACGATCCTCTGTTGAGGTAGTAGATATCTTAAATTTGACGTCTATAACAGCCTGACAAGTCCTCGGCAAAAAAATAGAAATGACATAAATGAGACATTTTTTACTAAACGATCATTCCATAGTTCAGCAGAAGTGAACATATGTAATAATGCCAGAAACATAAAAACACACACATACAAAACAGCATAAATGTAGCTAAAAATTAAGCAAAACCAAATACAGTTGCAAGGTTGGAAGAAAATATTTATAAATAAGAAAACAAAGCACAACATCTCAACCATGGAAACATTGATCAACAAAACCAAGCCATGAAAACCAAGATTGGATAGGCTAAGCAAGAGACCTACGATTCATGCTGGCTTGGGAAGTTTGGTTAGAAATTGTACAATAACGGCTAGCAAGTGGACTTTTTTAAAAAGCTGGGGTGCTTTTCCAAACTGTTCTGTAACTTGTCACCTTACACATGAACCCTCCGATAATCAAGAACCATTTTATTTTAAGTTCAAGATAATAATGAGACCAGAGGTTTAACATGAGAATGGTTTGATTTCTTGATCCCTGAAACAATTCCCAGCTATTTTTCAATGATATTTTAGTAGTCTCAGTAAATTTTCTCACATCTGAAACATGACATCAGTATAACTCTGCTACAATACATAAAAAATGATCACAAAAATCACCATAACTTAAGTTTTTTTTTTTTATATATATACATTTTTTGTTGTTAAAATATGATTATTTACACCAAAATGGTTACATTTTCCTTTTTTGAAAATTGTTTATCATAAACTTTTTTTAATTTAAAAATCAGTTGCATAAATATGAATTATTTCAAAATATTCTTATCTTTGATCAGTATCCAAATTTGAAACCACTTTTGTAAAATATCAATCTCAAAAATGAGTGGTATGTTGTTTCCATGGGACGTCTTCATTCTTACATATCACAACATTTGTATGATTATAGCTGAAACACTACTTTTAGAGTAGAGCAAACAGCAATGAATTTTTTTGTTATTGTGTTGGGTTGTTCGATTTTGCAGTATTTGTGAGTACGTAAATTAGAAAAGCACCCCAGACATGTCCACGGGCACAGAAAAGGAACAAGATACTCTAGGTTGTTCTTCAGCAAATCCGATACAAATGTCCTCATCAGGTCCAGAAAGTAAAAAGCCAGGCACTGCACACAGCTAAAGTAAACACAAGAGCCAACCACATGGACACAAGAATGATGGTTCGCTGAAGACCAGTTCTCAGCAAACACTTACGGCCACTAGGCAGAGAATTCAAAGATGGAGACTGGCATGGCTTTGTGGTGTCACGGTAAGTCCCATTAATAATTGCTAGCTCCATTAGCTGGCGCTTCTTGAGGTCATCCTCCCCATCAGGCTAAAGAAAGAATAGGTCAAGGCAGCCATGTTAGTCAAGGACAAGTATTCATAAAGGAATAGCTTGAGTGACCAGCCTTGCATCTGAAACTAAAAATGCTACAGTTAAAATAAGTCAGAACTTACGTGCGAATTGAGCAGGATGAAACATTTTTGTGTCTCTGTATGTGCCGTTCATGATAGCCAGCTCCATCAGCTGTCGTTTCTTCAAATCATCCTCACCATCGGGCTGAAATACAAGCATCCATGACAACATAACCACCAGTACAACAACCGTTAAAAAGGATCACCACCTCCACAACTTTTAACCAAACTCTTGGCTGCTTCCACAAGAATTCTTAATAATGCAAAATATGGCAAATTAACATTATGATTCATCATCATCATCATCGAGTGCCGTCTCCGCAACGAAGGTTGGCTACCATGGAACACCCATTCTGCTGTCTCTTGCTTTGATGGTGCAGGTTGTCATAGGATGATTTGTCCATCTTTTGATGTTACTCGTCCATGTTAGTTTTGGTCTGCCTCTATCTCTTTTACCTTGTATTTTCCCCTCCAGGATCACTTTTAGTAGGCTGTTGTGTCTTTTAACATGGCCCAAAAATCGCATTTGTCTTGTTTGAATTAGTAGTTCTCTTTTCATTTTTAGTTGTTTTAAGAATTCATCGTTTGTTTTCTTTTCCTTCCATCCAATTCTACCTATTCTTCTATATATCCACATTTCAAAGGCTTCAATTCTCTGTAACATTACGATTGTGTTTTCATAAAAGAAAAGACTGTGTATATTAATTACTGGATATAATATATTAGATAGCACAGAAATGTTACAAATTTGTTGAATGTGAGAGTGCAAAGAATTCAATGTACTAAGGGAGGTAATAAATAAAATAGTGGGAAACACTGTAGAAGTGTAACAGAATAAGTGTTTGACACATGAGATATCTATCTATCTATCGACCTTTCGAGCCGTAGCCAGCCCATAGGGCATAGACCAGATACTCCCTCTCTTATCTGAATTTTTGTTCTAGCAGTTTTCAATGCCTTTAAAGATATTTCATCAAATCTCGCCATTTATCTCTGTTCTGTGCGGGCAGCTCTATCTCATTGAGGGAGCCTATTTCATGAGATATAATAGACAGATAATCAAATAAATGAGAATTTCTCCAAGTTTCAAAATGTGTTGTAATAGAATGATAGATAAATTAGATAGTATGGGAGTAATAAAAAAATTGCACCTAATAAATGAGAAATCTATCTATCTATCTACTGTCCTTTCGAGGGCAGAACCACAATCTCAAAAACAGAAACCTTGTGTGTCAAAATGGCACATTTGTGTGCTGAATCACTGCTTCTAAAATCTATGGCTCTGTTTCCATAACAATACTTTTTACACTGACAGCTTGGCTGTCAAGCCATCGATCAATCTCCTTAGTCGCCTCTTACGACATGCCTGGAAGGTCACAATGTTACTATTCTTTCCTTCCCTCATAATGAGGCCACGGTAACACACGGGTCCATTAATGGATGCTTACGCAGAATAAAAGGATGGAAATGGCAGGACAAAATCACTAACATAGAATTAGAGATATAATGAGAAATAGCTTCACAGAAAGGAAATAATTATGTCCCAGAAATGGAGTAACAAGGTTAGATTTTATGTTTTGATTTGACTAAGAAAATGTGAAACAACAATTTATTCTAAACACAAAGAAGTGAGTAAAGGGAACATAAGCACATATCATAAACACAACTACACATATAATCATAAAGGTATATAGAAGTCCCAACTTCATTATAATGATATAAGATAATCCAGATTATAATTAAAGGAATATGACATTTCTGACTAAACAATGGGGTAGACGTATACCCTAAATACATACAAAATAGCATCAGCTTTGTATATACACAAGACGACATGTCAACGAGTATTTAAAATAAAATAATGAAATAAAAAATTAACACACTACTCAAATGACTGTATACCAACTAACACAGACAAACTGATACAACATAAATGACTCAGGGATACATACACTAACAAACTGAGACACGCACAAACAGTGATACATACACTAACTGAGAATGATACACAGAGACATTGATATAATCACACATTGATCAAAATTTAGACAGGCAATTAAAATCTGAGGCACATTATTACACAATAGCAGCACACATTACCTTACAAAAAAGCAAATGCGGACACAAAACCTTGGATCACATGTTAAAAATGGCATTCAAACAGACAAAACTGATATTTAAACTGAGATACATCAAAATTCACACAACGTTAAAACTAAATTTGGTGAAATGTGTCTCGGTTAACAGAAATATGTAAGAGCTACCAGAAATAACTGAGAGTTAACAGAGGTTTGGTGAAATATCTGAGAGTTAACAGAGGTTTGGTGAAATATCTGAGAGTTAACAGAGGTTTGGTGAAATATCTGAGAGTTAACAGAGGTTTGGTGAAATATCTGAGAGTTAACAGAGGTTTGGTGAAATATCTGAGAGTTAACAGAGGTTTGGTGAAATATCTGAGAGTTAACAGAGGTTTGGTGAAATATCTGAGAGTTAACAGAGGTTTGGTGAAATATCTGAGAGTTAACAGAGGTTTGGTGAAATATCTCTCAGCTAACAGAAATATGTAAGAGCTACCAGAAATATCTGAGAGTTAATAGAAATGTGACATCTATCACAAAATATATTAGTTTTATATGGACAAACTGAGAATTAGCAGAAACACTGAGAATTTAACAGAAACAATGAACTATTAACAAAAATATCTGAGTTAAGAAACAATATCCCTGAGATGTAAAGGAAATAAAAGGAATATGTGAGTCCTATCAGAAATATTGAGAACTAATACAAATATTTGGGAGCTTACAGAAATATCTGGGAGTTAGCTAAAATATCTAGAAGCTAACTATAGGAAAAACTTACAGGAAAAACTGGAAGCTAACAATAATATGTGAACTGGGAGCTAACAGAATTTGGTAGCTAAAATAAATGTCTGGAAGATAGCAGAAATGTCCGGGAACTTACAAAAATACATGGGAGCTAAAAAGAAATATTTTGAAGCAAAAATAAAATAATCTTGGCGCAAACTTCTCGTAGAATGAGAAGAACAGAAACTTTTCTCATTCAGCAGGTCGACAACAATATCTCATTCACCAGCCTGACAGACTGATCTATCTCAAATAGACATTCAGTAATTCACAATCACTACACTACAAGCTCCAGAAATAACCAGACAGCTGCAGATGAAACCCAGCAAAGGATTTTGTGTGTTTTTAGCTTATGTGTGCATGTGTGTGAAAGGGGAGGTAAGAAGACAACTTGGTTTCAATTATAGATGCATTATGGGTGCCAGCCATGAACAGCAATTATCGTTCTCCAGCTGTCAGTCTCTATCTTATTCTTCATCCTTCTTCTCTTACTCCTGCGCCCCCCTCTCTCTTTTCTACCTCCTCCAAGTCATATTTTATCTCCTGTCAGGAACACAGGCATTCAAACCCCTAGTAGCTGTTAGAAGGCCAACTTTTACCCCACTTATTGTGTTATAAGCCTGAGTGAGTAAGCTACCATTGTGTACACACTTGCATGTGTGCACGGCGGAGAGAAAGCTGAGCAAAAAAAAATAACTGTGATTAGGGGAGTTCTCATGTATTAATATTGTGTTGAGTGTTCATTGTAGAGAAAATGATAAAATTGTGCTGTCATTGCTAAAATTGTGGTGGAAGCCCATGTTGATAATGCAGACGCAGTACATAATGGGAAATGTACTTGGAATACTTGGAAAACGCTAAAATTGTGTATGAAATATGTTAAAATTATGTTAAGGGTCCAAGTGTGTTGATTATAGAGGTGGGGCATGTGTGCAAGGGAATGTTAAAATTGTGAAAATTTGTCTGCAGGAAATGTTAATATTATCATGTTCAAAGTGAGTTGTTAATATAGGTGGGGCACTCATGTGGGAAATATTACAAGTGAGATGACAGTTTATGCATACTGCACAGCTGTTTATCACAGATATTTTAATTCTTTTGTTGATTTGTCTCTTTTCGATATAGAAAGTACATATGCTTTGTTTTATATACATTCAAGCTGATTAGCAAAAGTTTTATCTCACATTAAAAAAAATATTTTTGGTTACAAAACTGAATCCATACCAGAAAGTTTCAAATTTGTCAATCTTTTGAGAAATGAATAGTTACAAGCATTGTCTTCTTCTTCTTCTATCCTTCCTCTGTTGCCGCTGGCGTCAAGGGGAGAAACAATCAGCGATTCTTTGCTCTTCTGTTGGCCTCTTCTGATGTTATTCCTCCTAGTGACTCTAGTATTCCCTTTATCCATCTGTTTCTCAGTCTTCCTCTTTACCTGGTGTTTTCATAGCGTTTGTTTATGGCTCTTTGCGTCATTGTTAGTTCTTTTTGTCTTGTTATGTGGCCGAACCAATTTATCTGTTGTTTCTTTATGTATTCAATGGCTGGTCCAATTTCGAGTTTCTTCCTCAGGTCAGTGTTTCTTACTCTGTACCTTAAGCTGTTTCAAGCATTAATGTACTAAAATATAACTCATATACAACTTAATTAAGCTACAAGTTTTGCTTTTAGTATGTGTGTGTTGTCACAAGTTGAGACCACTCTCATGAAATATCTTTTAAGTGAATGGAACGTGCTAGACTTAGGTCAACTTCAGCTATAAATGCAGCAAAGGTTTCAATATCTGAACTTAAATTCAAGATTGAAACAAGCTGCTGTGAGTGGACAAGAAAAGATGGTGCCAGACATCAGCTAAGAGATAAAACTGGCAAAACTCACCGCTGGAACTAAAAGCTTCTTGACCTCCTCCTTGGCCCTCTGTAATTTGATCTCCCCTCGGTTCCGTGTGTCTTCCACTGTAATCAACACATGTAAGTCCTCGTTCAAGTGTTCCCAGTTGGCCTTCCCCCTGTTCTGGTCTTCCTGAAAACCACAAACACAAATCTTAGCAGGTGTCAGTTTGCAGGTAGGATGGTTAAGACCGAGATTATGTCAGGGGTTTCATAAATGAAACAAAAAGTCATGCCGTGCCATTATGGCAGCTGAAGATATTTAAGTTTACTAGGGTAAATTTGGAACAAAAAGTGTCTGTCAGCAACAGGGTTGAAAGATGTCAGTGATGGTTAGTGTCTGGATCAGTGAACCAGAACAATCCAGACCCTACTCAACCTCTTCACAGTACACCTAGAAACAGACTATAGCTTGTTTCATAAGTCGTGCCCAACTTTAAAAATCAATATCTTTTAAACCGCTTTTTGTAATTTTTTTCAAAATTTGCATGTATAGTTATAATGATTAGAACCCAACAGGGAATTAATTTAATTAAAAACAAACATTTGGTTATTATTATTGCTTATTTGATTTATATAAATTTATAACGACCCATTGATGTAGTCAAAACTTAGTGTTTACAGTATTTAAGTTAAAAATAGTGATTACAAATCCAAACACGCTCAAATTTACGATTTTGCACGCTTTCCGCGTGAGTTATCTGACACAATTAGACACTTGTAGTAAACACGGGGCATTGTGTGTTCCATTTCCGTTCATTCATAGGTGTAGACGTGGAACGGTGACATTTATCATGAGTCTTAAAATGAAATTCTGCAGTTTACAAAACATCGCAATAAAAATGTATGACTATTTTTGCAAAGAGGCTAAACAAGAAAGATTATTTCATTCTTTAGAAAACCCTGAGAATAGGACAAGACACATTTTGGATTTATCTAAACGGTCATTTAATCGCTGGATTCAAGCACGTGACCGTCAATGTTCCAAATATACAAAATCACAAGGAAGAGCAAAAATGTTGGATAATTTCGACAGTGAACTTATTAGAAGTGAAATTCGCAAAATGTTGGGTATGAATGAAACTGTTACAATAAGAAAATTAAAAGTTTCGCTGAAAAAGAACAACAGTATTGAAATATCAAAGTCTACATTATGGAGGAATGTGAGAGCTGCAGGCTTTACATTCAGAAAGTATTCCAATGGACGAAACATCTTACGTGAAGTAAAAGAGGTGCGCAAGCAAGGTTATGATATTGTGTATTTGGATGAAACATGGATCAATGCTCACCACACTAACCAAAGGGAATGGCAGTCATCAGATGGAAAGATTAAGTGGTTAATACCTAGCAGCAAAGGACAGCGCTTGATAATTGCTCATGCAGGTAGTCGACAACATGGACTAATACAGAATGCAGAGCTCATTTTTCTTTCAAAATCCATAGACAATCGGGATTATCACTCTTAGATGAATGGTCACATATTTAGACATTGGATTGAAAATTCTGTTCTCCCAGCACTAGATCGACCATCTTGCCTAATAATGGACAATGCAGCATACCACAACATTGTTGCACTTGAAGATAAAGTCCCGACGTCATCCAGTACAAAAGATGCTATTAAGATATGGCTCACAAAGGAGCACATACAATTTAATAACATGTACTTAAAACCTGAATTACTATCTCTAGTAAAGCAAAAACAGAGGACAAAGATTTTTCAAATAGATAAGATTATCCAAGAGCAATGTCATATAGAATTTGAGGCTGCCACCTTACCATGCTCATTTAAGTCCAATAGAACTAATCTGGGCAAAATTAAAAGGACTAGTGGCAGATGAAAATACAACATTCAAAATATGCGATGTAAAGACTCTTGCTAATCTCGCTTTATTAAATATAGACAAAGATTATTGGGCTAAATGTGAAGACCACGTCTTAAAACAGGAAGAGGAATATTGGAAAAATGATGGTTTGTGGAATGTTCAACCCCAAACAGTTATTAATCTTTTAGACTCGTCTGATTCAGAATGAAAGTATATAGCCCCCACAATGTTGGCCCCTATATTACCTTAAATTATTTCAACAAACGGTCCTTTTCAGGACCACACAACTATGAAAATTGGACATACAGGTATACCTTGGTATTATTATCATCCGTCCTCGAACTGAGCAGACAATAATTATCCTGGTGTTTTGTTTTATCAAGTTATTTCCCCATTACGGCCACGCCTTTACCTAGTGAAAATTAATCGTAGATCAGCAACTACGGTAATTTCTATTCTTTAGGGCTTCACAATTTACAATTTTGACAAACATCAAAGAAATATTGCCGCTTTAAGAAAACTGCAGCTGCAAGATATTTGTTAAATATACATTTAAAGGGTCTTTTGCATTCTAATAACATATGGAAAATTTCAAAAGTATTTAACAAATAGTTCGAGAGTAATAGCGTTTTGAAGTTGGGCATATGTTTTGAAACGAGCTATAATCCGGCTAACATAGTCAAGCGAGTGACCTTGGACTATCAACTGACTATTCATTTATCTTGAGCTCACAAGGTAACTCATTATGTCTGTTACATCCGTGTATTTATTTATGCTAATAGACCTAGCTGTTACACAATGACAACAACGTTAGATGCGAGGCATGCAGAACTGGTTGATCTGGATGGAAGATGCTGGCCTCAAGACAGAGAGGTTGTGAAGCAGGGAGGTAACAGAGATATGGAAAGATGGATAATTTGGTAGAGGTCAAGGGGAGACAAAGGGTTGAGAAGAAAATAGAGGTAAGGGGGAAACTCATGGTCAAGTGATGGGTGGAAAGCCTGAAAAGTCATGAGGCACGAGAACTGTAATGTGAGAACGCGGTAGATGTAAAATGAGTTGCGATTGGCGGGAGAAGAAGGGCTGAGAAAGAAAATAGGTGGGCAGATTCATTCCATGTAGAGTGATGGTTCAATGCAGGCGACTGCGTGTTGTACAGCAGATACTGTGAACAGGAAAAGTTGAGTTCGGACAATTTTGAGAGACATTATTCAGAGGTTAGTAGCTTTAACCATTGAAGAGACTTGTGATATTGTGAATGTATCACTAATGTAGGCTTATAATAATGTCTCTTCATGACTTACTACTCGCTGATGTGACTGGTTGTACTAATTCCTAATTGCTACTGCCTATGAGGCCAAATCACAGCCACCTTATCATAATGCCACAGTACACTCCTTATTCTAACACTGCTCCAGGAATTTACGTCTCACTAGCTCGACCATCACAGACCAACTAACCTGTTCTCAAAATTGTCCGAACTCAAATTTTCCTGTTTACGGTATCGGCTGTACAACACGCACAGTCGCCCGCATTGAACCATCGCTCAACATCGAAAGAATCTGCCCACCTATTTTCTTTCTCAGCCCTTCTTTTTTGAAGAAGAAGAAGAACTGTTCCCCCTCCCCACCAAACTACCGAGTCAATCACAGATGCTATTATCTAGAAGTGACATTTTTGTTATAATCTTGTTGGAAATTCATTTTGGAGTTTTTATGGATGAAGTCTATTACATTTCTACCTATACTGGATGCTACTCGTTGGTTGGGGTGTGCGAGGATTGACAAACCACCCAAAGGTAGTAACGATTTTTAGCATTGTGAGTAAAGGTAACCCCTGTTTGTGTGTGAAATGACGTCAGTCGTCTATAGCTAACATAGCTGAAGCTTGAGCTGCTTTCGGGAAAATCCTCTCAGCCCTTCAGCTTTCAATATAGGTGGCAGTGCCAAGTACATTCGCCTCAGTCTTAAAATAGAGGTAACGGTAAAGTACGAGACTTGAATCGGCGTCTTAGCACAAGAGTTTTCACTCAAATGTGCTATGTAAGTATTCGGAGACTTCGGGATAGTGTCGTTTCAAGCATCGAAACTCACGATGAGAGGCAGAAATTCCTCGCCTTCTCAGACTACCCTGGTGCCCATTTCTCCCAGCGGCCGGGTCGACTGCGTGGTGTTTTTTTTTTCCAACCACGAGTACAATTCACACTGCTTCCAGCGGGTATCGAAAACGGGTTGTCAGAACGTCAGTAGCTCAGTCGGGTGACTTTCCCAAATTAGGACATCGATGTCCCCCTCTTAAAATAGAGGTTTTAAGGAAGTGGGTATGACATTGTGACACACACGCCCGCACGCACGCACACGAGCCGCAAAATATTTATTATCGAAAGGAAATATGAAGGATATTTTAGTTAATATATAATATTTTAGTTAGAATAACGCTCGCAATGAAAAGATCACAGACTGACAAAATTGAGTTTCCGGTATACAGTATTCAATTTTTACCCACAATTTTTTTTTTACATTTGGAGATACAGCTTCTTCAAGTCACTTTTAATAGAATACATGTAAACAAGGGCATTCTACTCTCCGGGAAAGGCTCAAATGAGTAGATCAATGAAAGTATCGGCAACTGATGCAAATACATTCATTCCAGTTCCTGTAGCCACGACTTGATCAAGTATGCAAGGGAAACAAAAGCATATGAATGGTTCAAAGCGCCTATACAAGTTAATATGAAGTTTGGGGAAAGGTTGGGGCATTAACTACATGCGTGACAAGTTTATCTGAGACTACAGTGGAAGAGTTGTATTATTGTTGTTAGTGATCATTATAATGTACACCAGATGAATCCATAGGTGCTCCGATATCTCTTGGGAAAATCCGATGAAAATGTTGGCGTACGTGCAGGCACTACGTAGCACTGTCTATGATCCACGGTGAGGACATGTTTCTGCTGTCAATTTTGCCCTGGCAGCGGTCATATTTATAGCCTACCTACATTTGTCGATTTTAACTGCCAAGGGTTTTTTAACATGCGCGAGTGCACATGGGACCTATTTATTGCCGTTATCCGGGAGGGTTAGACATCGAATCTCACTACCTAAGAGTCCAGGGGAGGGTAACACTTAGAAAATCCCATGGATTAACTTTTCCTATATTTGAAAAATCACTATAGCTTCTGGTGGTCTTTGAACCCGGGTCCTCCATATCCAGAGGCTGACGTAGTACCTCTAGGCTACCCAGCCTCCTAGAGTTGTATTTGAGTCGGTAAATAAGAAAATGTCCAACTGTACAATTACGACATAAAAAAAAAAAAGTAAAGAGCCCAGTCACGCCAAGTGGCGTATAGGGAATGTGTTTGACCATAAATTTTACAGACCTTCAGAACATGATTTTCGGGGTAATGTGGTCGGTATTTCGCCCGTGCCGCTTTACCTTCCCAGAAAAAGTCAGGTACCCATTTAAGGCTGGGTGAATCCGGAAGCCGTTGGTTGGGATTGAACCCTACCCCTTGTAGTCCAGTTCACTAACCACTGAGCTATCGCGGCTCACATAATTACGGCATATGAAGTATAAATTATGAAAGTATAATAAGACGTGTATTATTCTCTATTTGGGCAACAGCAACAAAGTGTTTTACAATACAATCGTCATCCCAAAAAGTTGTGACTCGTTTGAGTACAATATTACAGAACGAATACGATAAATACACATACGTGACAGCACAGAAGTAATAAGATGTATGTTCCGATAAAATTATAACTTTAAACAAAAAATATATACATTTTTTTTTAAATAATCATTACCTCGCAATAAAATATATCGAGAAATGTTCTGTTACGTAAAAAGAAACGAAATACTATCCACACAGCTATCAACAAACAGCGCCGAGAAGGCGGCCTTAAACCTTCATGTGTGTCGTAAACGTCACAAGGAAGTGACCAATCAAACAGCACAAGACCCTAAACTACATTTATTTCTCCCATCAACGCTGAAAGGTAAATGCAGGTTGGGAGTATAAATGTGAATGAATTATCATCGCTGTATGTTACCGGAGTTAACAGTTCGTTTTCATGAAATATTTAATATGATCAAGAATTGTGTTGTAATGTCTGAAAATATGTCGCGATTATCGTCGTTTACATCTTCCGTTGTTTTGATTAAATCAACTAAAACATGCATGACATGCATGTCAAATTATTGATTACTTTTGAGATTTATAATGCGATAAGTCTGACCAAAATAAAAGCTTTTATTAAGGTTATCGGCCCTTAATTTTAAGTATACACACTCGCCAAGCTGCTAACCTGGTCGGTATACTCAATGACTGGGACCTGCACTCAATGTTACAATCATAAACTACGGACCTGGCGTCGCCACGGTGTTAAAATTAACTAATTGGCTCTTAGCGACTCTTTTATTATATGATCTGATTTTCAAAACATTGAGGGCCTAGCGCCCTTCTTGATATCAACCCTTCTCCCTCTTAAGACTACTTTTCTTCATCGACCTCCCCTTATAGAATGATAAGTTGGCTGTAGATTGTATTTTACAGCAAGCTGTGATATTGGCACGTTTCTGCTCAGAACATTCGACTTTAGCGCGGTATTTAATTATGCAGAGCTGCTTTCCCTCTTAATGACCGCTCGCTTGGTCAGACTGGTTAGTGGTAATCCATATCACAGCTGGGGGAAAAAAGGAACGGGGGGCGACGCAGTCAATCAGCTGTGAGTCGCTGGACACTCAGCTATAGTGACGTCAGACGTCACCAACACCCACCCACTAAGCAACGCCCATCCATTACCAAACACCCATCTATTATCCAACACCCATCTATTATCCAACACCCATCTATTATCCAACACCCATCTATTATCCAACACCCACCCAATAAGCAACACCCACCCATTATCCAACACCCACCCATTATCCAACCCCCACCCATTAAGCATCCCCCACCCATTAAGCATCCCCCACCCAATAACCAACACCCACCCATTAACCAACACCCACCCATTAACCAACACCCACCCATTAGCCAACACCCACCCATTAGCCAACACCCACCCATTAGCCAACACCCACCCATTAACCAACACCCACCCATTAACCAACACCCATCCGTGAAACAAGGTCTTCTTTCGCCTTGTAAGAAAATGAATATTAGTAGCGAACATCAGAAGTGTTTGGCGGACTAAAAGAGACCATACTCGGTCTTATAATAGATATACATTTCTCGACATCAACCACGAGCCGTCTAATTCCTGACAGAATCTTGAAAAGAGAACTACTAAACATAATTCAAACTAGACAAATGATATTTTGTGGGCATGTTAAGACTTAGCAGACTACTAATAGTAATCATAGAAGAGAAAATACAGGGTAAAAGAGTCATATCAAGACTAACATGGACGGGTATTATCAAATGATGACCAAGTCAGCATATGACAACCTGCACTATCAAAGCAAGAGACAGAGTGGAATCTCGCTCCATGGTAGCGAAACTCCGATGCGGAGACGGCACTTAATGATGATGGTTTACGTTTGATCGATATTTCAAAGTTAGGGTGTTTATAAAGTCTCACTACACTTGGTATCTAGGTCAATTTGAAAAAAATGTTTATGACGTCATCACAATATGTGCTCAATGGTAAGTTCACTTGTTGCGACAGTTTTCTTAATGACTTGTCTGGACTTTTAAGGATTCTGTCTTGGATATCTAAACATATTTCATCATTCACAGCAGGCCTACCAGATCGTGGAGCATCTTCCACATTTCCAGTAGCAATAAACTTATTCAACAAATTTCATTGACAGTGGGAGCACATATTGTGATGACGTCATAAACATTTTTTTCAAATTGACCAAGATACCAAGTGTAGTGAGACTTTATAAACACCCTGTAGTAAAAGACGTTCAAGGGTCTGCAAATGTGAGAGCTTTCGGGATGAAGTATTCAAGTGTAACCAGTTCAAAATTGTTAAAATACAGCTTTTATTAACTTTAAATTTACAATAGAAGAAATTGTGTTTTACCTTCTTGGAAAGATTAAAATAAGCAAATCGACTAAAGTATCTGTGACATACAACTGTGCTCAGCGCAATGCTATGGGATGATACGTCCCAACAAATGATGGAACACCAACATTAATAGTCATCTTATTACAAACATTATTAACGTGGTTGTATAGATTCTGGTTTACGGCAATCGACATCTTCCTCTCCAAGGTCCATACCTAACGATGGAGCACGCTTGGAGGAAAAAAAGGGGGAGGGGGGAATAATTATGAACGATAAACACGGCGATATGAACATCGCTTGTAGGCGGAATAATGAATGAAGACATGAGAAGCCGAGATGGAAGGAGGCACAATCGATACAGAGATCAAAGGTTAGACTCGGTGCTTGGAGACAAATGGAATCTGTGCAGTCTCTCAGACCGGGCTTGAAGTTGGCGGTGGTCATTCACTGAATATGTAAACAGTGGGGAGTTCTTGGTTTATTTTTTATTGATAGTGTATTTGTTTCATTGAAGTACGTGGGGAAACAATCTCACAAGTGATGACGGACAGTTCAAGTGAGAAAGTGAAACATGCCAGATGGTTATTGCACTTGTAGAGCTAAACTGGTATTTACAGAAAGATCAAAGTGGTGGTAAAACGTGAGAGAAAGAAAGTAGCGTGCCCTGTCACGCCAAGTGGCGTATAGACAATATGGTGTTAATGACCATAATTTTTATAGACTTTCAGCACATGATTTTCTGGGGTAACGTGGTCGGTATTACGCCCGTGCCGCTTTACATTCCCAGAAAAAATGCGGTACCCATTCAAAGCTGGGTGAACCCGAAAGCCGTCGATCCTCTTGTCCTTTGTAGTCCAGTTCATTAACAAGTGAGCTATGCGGGTCCGTTAACAAAATGTTTGAGGCGATAAATATAGGCTTGAAAAAAAGTTGCAAGATTCATGTTGTAGATGCCACCAGAATCGTTGCGCAGAAAACGTTTTATTATTGTATTTCATACCGAACATAAGGTAAGTTTTCGAGCTCAATGCAGCAAGAGGTCGGCGGCTGGGAGACATTACCCAGGAGGGCCTATCTCACCCTGAGAGTGTGGAGAAGATAAAGGGCCAAAACACTTGCTCGGCGGGTCCCTTCTGATGATCAGATTGCCTCCTGTTGAGAAGCCCTGTATAAAGAGTTTTCCTTTCACTGGTTTGAGCCGCATGAGCGTAAGATTACACAATATGGGAGGTCAAATTATTAATGGGGAAAAAAACGCCATCTTATTTCAAGGATGAAAAATATCTATTTATATATTTTAAAAAAAAATAGTGGAACTATAATCCTGCACGATCACTAAAGAAAACAGAAAAAAAGTGGCTCGGCTGTCTTGAGAATAAGACAGAAAATAAAGTAGTTCAGCTGTCTTGAGAATAAAACAGAAAATAAGGTGGTTCAGCTGTCTTGAGAATAAAACAGAAAATAAGGTGGTTCAGCTGTCTTGAGAATAAAACATAGAACAAAGTGGTTCAGCTGTCTTGAGAATAAAACAGAAAATAAGGTGGTTCAGCTGTCTTGAGAATAAAACAAAACAAGTGGTTCAGCTGTCTTAACAAGTCTAATATAGCCTATTAATATAGAATTAAGCCTAACAAGCTACCACGTGTTCATAGCAGCCAAAGATAAGCTTCATGGCGCGGAGTGCCTAGAGAAACGAATCAACGAATATAACTTCTACAACGGATACATCATGCTTGCCCGGTGTAAGAATTGCACCAACCTGGAAAGCTTAAAATGATGACAAAATAAAAGGCTAGGTTCATTGACAGAAAATTATATCCGTTAACGACAAGCGCAATTAATATAGGACGGAATGTGTATGTGCTCATGGATGTTCCTAGACATCACTGATACATACATAGATGTTATTTTTACTTTCTCCTTTGCCTTTCAGCGCCGAGGGACAAGCACTGTTTGCAATCTTTTGCTCTTATTTTGGCCTCTCCTAATGTTATGTGTGTTAATATCTATAATATTTTATCAATCCATTGTTTTATTCGTGGTATCCCCCTGCATGTTCTCGGAAAGCTCGTTAAAAGCTCGATATGTTGAGTTTTTATCTTTCTGTTTTGTCACTCGGCCAAATCACTTTGTCTATTATTTGTTATTGTATTCAATTACGGAGACTATTCCTAGCTTCTTTCCTTAGTTTATATTACCGCAGAGAGAGAGGGGGGGGGGGAGAGGGAGAGAGAGAGAGGGAGAGAGAGAAAATTCGCATTATGCTGACTATACGAGCTAGAAGTTACAAGGTATTAAAATAGCGTTAATGTTAATTGTCTAGTGTAACTACTTGGTGGTAGTGATAGTTGGGAAGGGAAGTTGAAATACCACGGCCACGTTAAGTGACAGTTTGTTGGATAGAGAAGAATAATGGAAGGTTTGGTTCCAGGAGGACGAGGCAGGGGCAGAAAAAGGAGGTGGTTTCAAGAGACAGGGGCAGAAAAAGAAGGAGGTGGTTTCAAGAGACAGGGGCAGAAAAAGGAGGTGGTTTCAAGAGACAGGGGCAGAAAAAGGAGGTGGTTTCAAGAGACAGAGGCAGAAAAAGAAGGAGGTGGTTTCAAGAGACAGGGGCAGAAAAAGAAGGAGGTGGTTTCAAGAGATAGGGGCAGAAAAAGAAGGAGGTGGTTTCAAGAGACAGAAAAAGAAGGAGGTGGTTTCAAGAGACAGGGACAGAAAAAGAAGGAGGTGGTTTCAAGAGACAGAAACAGAAAAAGAAGGAGGTGGTTTCAAGAGACAGAGACAGAAAAAGAAGGAGGTGGTTTCAAGAGACAGAAAAATAAGGAGGTGGTTTCAAGAGACAGAAAAAGAAGGTGGTTTCAAGAGACAGAAAAAGAAGGTGGTTTCAAGAGGCAGAGACAGAAAAAGAAGGAGGTGATTTCAAGAGACAGAGGCAGAAAAAGAAGGAGGTGGTTTCAAGACTTCAAGGGGACCTTGAACAAGACAACCTATGAAGTGGGAGATCTGGCTATAAAATGTCAAATTAAACGGGCTGTGGTCAGTACAACGTTTTACAAAGGACGCGCTACCCGATAATGATTTAGGTCCCGCAGAGAACCGAGTCATCCCAACAACGATTACTATAAGTTTGAGTAACTAGGACAAACTGTTATCTTCAAAATTAGAACTGATGATAAAGAAGAAAACTGAATGCGTTTGCCTAAGCTTTGGCTGTGATTGAGCACATGTGAGTTAATAATCAAACTACAGAACACATCACAGAAATGACTGACCAGCTCTAGAAGGGTGGCTAGTCTAGAGGTGTGACAACAGCATCAAGACAGGAACGACCCGGGGTGAAAGTCTACCACAGGCGGTCGCGATTAAAAAAAAAATACAAATTAATCCGTCGTTTCTACACGAACTTGCCATCATCTGAACTCTTGGACAGTGAGATCCAGTGTCTTGGATAATGGTAACAAATAGGAACCTCCGTCTAGTTGCGCACGTTGAACAACCAGTTAGAAAAGACTAGATTAGACCATACATTCTGGTCATTGCTCGGGCACAATGGCAACAAAAACATACCATCACCGTTGATCTCAGGCCGGGCTACGGAGTGCGTGCACGCCAGCCTGAATTCTTCTCAGATTTTCTCGTGACTCAATGGAGATATTGTAACACCCATGGGTTTGCCCAATATGCAGAGATGATGATCCTAACAGGAACAGCGTCATCAGCTAAGACGGATTATTTATCCTAAAGACTCACAACTACAATCAAGGTTGTATGAAGCTCAAGAGGGGCGCCAGACAGCAATGAAAATGATTACAAACACTTGTCTGACAGTGTCAACACATAAGAAAATGAGAATTGCTCTCAGTTAAACTAGTCCAAGAAATCATATTTCTTCCCGGCATATACTGGCGTGTTTGCTTGCCTAAAATGGCCCGTCTTCGAATTGCATCCACGAACATTTTTTTTATTATTATTCTTATATTACCAGCATGGCTTTGCCGTTTTCCTGGATCTTAAAATCTGCACCAAAAATTGTATCTTGAAAGTTAGCCAGTCTGTTCGGGATACTGACAGCACCGCTCAAAATGTGCCGATAGTCATGCAATGATATCGTATTCCCCAAACAACAGAATGAGTGACAGATACCCTTTTGTGCTTGTACTTGCCTTATCATTAATGTCTGTAATATATCTTTTTATTATATTATTATATTTAATATTAATTATTATTATTCTCTTTGCGCTTGTATTCGCTCCCACCTAGCACTAGCCGTCCTCATACGACTAAATGAACGGATATCCTTAATCCGTCTCTCATGAAGATATGTTGGGATCTTGTCTGTCTCAGGAGACAATGGATTTACTGTCCGGATCTTCCGTCGTGTTTCTGTAGTTTATGCAACCGGTCACAATGAGTCCGCCTGTTTCTGGACCAGCACTTACAGACGACTTTAACTAAATATGTCTTTAGAAAATCGTCCCAATCGGTTGTGATTATGTCAGCACTCTCACGTCTACGTTTATAAACGTATTTGTAGCGTAGAAGGGGTTTTCCTTTTGCCGGATGATATTTCTCCATGTTTTTGTTTTCATTCATTCATTTTCCTATCGGGCAGAAGACGGCACATAGGACGGAAGTCACAGCTATCCAAGACTGGCAATTTGCTGCTGGTTCTAGTAGGTCTTGGATGTTTCTTAATCGCATAGTGGAGCCTTTCCTGGTAATTGATATGCATTGCAATTTTCCTGGTCACTTGTTTTCTTTTACCAGATGGTCACAAGAATGCCTGATGGGGAAATCATCTATTTATGTAGTTTTACGTCATTATAACCGTGAACTAGACTTTGTTTCAGCAACAAGCGACATTTTACGATGGTCACTTGTTAGGCCCTCAGATCAAGCGTTCATTGCAAGAGGGGAGCTAAACAACGCCTCCATATTGACCCGGGATCATAATCTCTCCATAAATCCATCCGTCGGCCCAACTAAATTTGAAGACGTCATTGGATTGTAGGGAACATAACTGGAAGCCCACAATCCTGCACTATCTTACGTCAAGAGTGTTAGACTCAGAATTGTGAATCTCCCTCGACACCCGAACGGACAAGGGAGGGAGGGAGGGAGGGAGGGAGGGAGGGAGGGAGGGAGGGAAGGAAGGAAGGAAGGCGAGGAAAGGAAGGAAGGCGAGGAAGGAAGGAAGGCGAGGAAGGAAGGAAGGAAGGAAGGAAGGAAGGAAGGAAGGAAGGAAGGAAGGAAGGAAGGAAGGAAGGAAGGAAGGAAGGAAGGAAGGAAGGAAGGAAGGAAGGAAGGAAGGAAGGAAGGAAGGAAGGAAGGAAGGAAGGAAGGAAGGAAGGAAGGAAGGAAGGAAGGAAGGAAGGAAGGAAGGAAGGAAGGAAGGAAGGAAGGAAGGAAGGAAGGAAGGAAGGAAGGAAGGAAGGAAGGAAGGAAGGAAGGAAGGAAGGAAGGAAGGAAGGAAGGAAGGAAGGAAGGAAGGAAGGAAGGAAGGACCTGAATACTACCATACACCACACAAGGTGACCAGTGCTCTTTTCCTCGCTGTGTTTATTTTTCTCTTAATTTTGCCGGCCAGTTTCAATAATTTAGAGCAGGTCCATCTGGAACATAACCACAAACAGAAGTGCGACCTGACACCCACAAAACAACAAAAGTAAGTGCCACAACAATGGGGTTTATTTTCTGACATGACTGACAGGTTATCTCTCGTTACAAATAATTGACAATCACTACATGCTTCCAAACACACGCTCGAATCCCCCCCCCCCCCCCCCCGGTCTTCCTGCCAACTCGATGATTGTTCCTTCAACAAAAAGTACTTCGGGTGGAGGGGGGGGGGTGTGTTTGTGGCCACCCCCCCCCCTTCCCTAATCCGTCCACTTTGCGTTTGCAGTTATTTTGGAGGGCCCCCTAGTCGGAATAGATATTGATTCACCGGGGCCCCTCGGGGAATGGCCGCTAATTTGTTTGAGTAAGCCCGTCTACCCGGTGCTCGCTGTCGATCATCTTCCCGCTTTGTGTTGAATTGTGCTTGCTCGACACCTCGACCCGTGCCAGGTTGGGGTAGACCCACCGACGTCAAATTTGGGAGCGCGTGAATAGTAGTTTGAGGAGCGGCTTAGTGAGCTGTGGGTGTCTGAGGGTTGGTTGATAAGTAATGCTGCCGGGTACAATTTTCTGTGAAATCCACACGGTTTTTTGCACACGGTTACACACAAGTGGTGTGTTTAGCTTAGTTTAGTCGACAGATCATCTTCTTTCCACACAGGACAACTCTGTGGTGCTCAAATGCCCTCCTCAGCATGTTCCCCAGTAAGAAGCACGCCAGACACACACTAGCAAAAGAACCGAAGATAGCTTCATTCATCTGAAAGCATTAACCCCGTAATATTGGCGACGGACCTCATCAACAAGACTCTTAAGTCGCCTCCCACGACATGCGTGGGAGGTGACAGCGCCTCTATACATGGTGCCCCTAAAGTCTGGATACATAAGTACATGGCTGAATAACAATTTCCCTATCTGGAATGGAAGACGTGGCCACGTTGAGTGGTCTCCCCGTTCACCTGACCTTCATCATCATCATCATCATCATCATCATCGAGTGCCGTCTGCGCAACGAAGGTTGGCTACCATGGAGCGCCAATCTACTGTCTCTTGCTTTGATGGTGCAGGTTGTCATAGGCTGATTTGTACATCATTTTGATGTTACTCGCCCATGTTAGTCTTGGTCTGCCTCTGCTACCTTGTATTTTCCCCTCCAGGATTACTTTTAGTAGGCTGTGTGTCTTTTAACATGGCCGAAACATCGCATTTGTCTTGTTTGATTTGTGCTTAGTTCTCTTTTCATTTTTAGTTTAAACCCTGGTGTTATTTGTTTTGATGTTAGTATGTTCTTCATGACATTAAAATTACTTTTTTGCAATCCCTATTCTTTTGTTTATTTCAGTTGTACATTTTCCATCACTGGTTATAGTATGTCCAAGGTAGTTGTAGTTCTGAACTGTCTCCAGGTTTATTCATTCTATTTTGATATCCACTTGTGGGTTTTGCGTATCTTCTTTGTTTATGAACATAGCTTTAGTCTTTCTGATGTTCATATCTAGTCCATATTTTTTGCTTGTCATGTTTATTTCATTAAGTAATTGTAGATCTTTAGGATTTTCTGCTAGTAGTACAGTATCGTCAGCATATCTTAAGTTATTGATTATCTTTCCGTTAATTTGTAGGCCTGGCATCTCTATGATGTTTTTAAAGATTTGCTCAGTGTATAGATTGAACAGGCTTGGTGATAGGATGCATCCCTGTCTTACTCCTCTTTTTATATCAATGGGTGTAGAGTTCTCTTTGTTATATTTTATTATTGCTGTTTGCTCCCAGTATAGATTACATATTAGTCGTATGTCCATGCCATCTAGATGTCACCTGACCGTAACCCCCTTATTTTCCCGGGTATGCTAAAGGACATTTGAAATGTGGATTTATAGAAGAATAGGTAGAATTAGATGGAAAGTAAAAATAACAAACGATGAAGTTTTAAAACAACTGAAAATAAAAAAGAGAACTACTAAATACAATTAAGACAAGACAAATGAAATTTTTTGGGGCATGTTAAAAGACACAACAGCCTACTAAAAGTAATATTGGAAGGGAAATACACGGTGGCAGAGGCAGACCAAGACTAACATGGACGAGTAACATAAAAAGATGGACAAGTCAATCTATGACAGCCTGCACCATCAAAGCAAGAAACGTGGTAGAATGGCGATCCATGGTAGCCAACCATGGAGAAGGCACTCAATGATGATGATGATGCTAAAGGAGAATGTGAACTCAAAATCAGAAGATGCATCACACTTGATTGAATGCATCAAGTGTGAATGTGTGAAACCAGATAATATAACTAAAGAAGAGATTGAAGCCATGGGTGATTTTGGAATAGAAATAATAACAAAAATATTGAATGATATCTACAACAGTGGATATATACCAGACGACATGTTCAAATCAATATTCATAGCCCTACCAAAGAAATCGGACTACTACGGACAAGGGGTAGTGTTCGATCCCAACCGACGGCTCCGGGTTCACCCAGCCTTAAATGGGTACCGGATTTTTTCTGGGGAAAGTAAAAGCAGCACGGGCGTAATACCGACCACATTACCCCAAAAATCATGTGCTGAAGGTCTGTAAAATATAGGGTCACTAACACCATATTTCCCTATACGCCACTCGGCGTGACGGGGGTACTTTACTTTTACTTTACTACCAAAGAAATCGGGTGCGATTGAATGTGATGATCATCGCACAATAAGCCTTATGAGTCATATGACTAAGATATTACTAAGAATCATCATGCGAAGAGTGTGAAACAAAATCAGTCCAGAAATTAGTGATGAACAGTGTGGTTTTGTTAGAGATAAAGGAGCAAGCAATGCCATTTATATCATAAGATCTTTAGTAGAAAGAGCCATAGAGGTGAAAACAGATCTATACCTATGTTTCATAGATTACACCAAGGCATTTCACAAAGTAAAGCACCAAGAAATAATCAACATTTTAGAAAGCATAAACATAGACAGCAAAGATCTAAGAATAATAAAGAACATGTACTGGCAACAAACAGCAGCCATAAGAACTGGAAACCAATTGGGAATGTTTCAACAAATAAAACAGGGTGTTAGACAAGGCTGTGTGTTGTCACCAGATTTGTTTAATATTTATAGTGAGATTATTTTAAGATCCATAAGGGGCATGCATGGAATAACAATTGGAGGTCATAATATAAATAATCTAAGGTATGCTGATGATACAGTATTAATCGCTAAGAGTGAAAATGAGTTACAAGAAATGTTGGACATTGTAGTGAAGGAAAGCAAAAATGAAGGACTCAGCCTTAATAGCAAAAAGACAGAGGTAATGGTAACAACAAAGAAAAAGACATCACCTCAGTGCAAAATAAAGACAAGTGGAACAATATTAAAACAGGTAAATGAATTTAAATATTTGGGAACTTTGTTAACCTCAGACGGAAGATGTACAAAAGAGGTGAGATGCAGAATGGCACAGGCAAAAGCAGTTTTCCAAAAAATAGAAACAAGAAAAAGAGTTCTTAAATGTTACGTAGAGCCAGTCTTAACATACGGATGCGAATCATGGACAATAGGACAACAGACAAGAAAATCACTGGAGTCTGTAGAAATGTGGTTTTACAGAAGAATGTTGAGAATACCATGAACAGCTAAGAAGAGTAATGAAGAGGTTCTGAGAAAGGTCAAAGCAAAAAGAGAGCTAATTTCCAATATTAGGAAGAGACAATCATCATTTTTTGGCTATGTAATGAGAAGAGAACAACTGGAATATTTTGTAACAACTGGAAAAATTGAGGGACGAAGAGATAGAGGGAAGCAAAGAGAAAAAATAACAGACAGCTTAAGAGAATGGCTTGGCAGAAGATCAACAACAGAAATGATAAATAGCTGCCGAGATCGAATGCTGTGGAGAGACATGATCACCTACGCTACTAGGCCCAGTACTTGATGATGATGATGTGAATGTGCTACAATTCACGGCAATGTGCATTTATGACATCGAGTTCACTTGAATTTTGCAAAGTGCATCAAGCTATGTATCTCAAAAGATCGAAATCATAATGAAGACGTTATTTGATAATCCAATTGAATAAAGTAGTGTTCATAAATGTAGTGTCTTGAAAATATGTTTTTTACGTGGAAGAATGTGTATTATATGGGAGCCGCGATAGCTAAGTGATTAGTGAACTGGGCTACAAAGGACAAGAGGTAGGGTTCGATCCCAACCGACGACTTCCGGTTCACCCAGCCTTTAATGGGTACCGGATTTTTTGGGGGGAAAGTAAAGCGGCACGGACGTAATACCGACATTACACCAAAAATCATGTGCCGAAGGTCTGTAAAATTTATGGTCTCTAACATCATATTCCCTATACGCCACTTGGTGTGGTGGGGGCACATGATTTTTTATGTGCATTAGATGTGTATATTTTACCGTGTCCAGACATGTGTACAATGACACAAAGGTTGGGTGCGCACTGACTCGAGGGATATGTGGATACGGAGACAATGGGTGTCTGGGCATTAATTCGCGGCCCCAATGGCATTGACGCGAGGGCTGGGCGCACAATGGGTGTGTATGAGTGTAGTTACACGAGGGTTAAGTGCGCACTGACTGACTGTGGGCTAGGCACACACATGATGATGGTTGTACATTACAGAGAATGATAAATGTGATATGACAGATGGACTGTGAACTGACGTGAAAGCAGACTGTAAAGTGACAAAAGGTACAAGGATACGAGAACGATACATTAACATGCTCGAATCAAACTTACCCGAGAGCTACATGTACATAAGGGTCTATATGAAGTGGCCGGTGTTTGTACACTGGGTGATTGCTGATTTACTAATGTCTATCAATTGACGTAGGGGTACTGAGGGCCACAAATATTGGCATACATTGCTATATGTGTTAGAGGTAACCAAACATCTATTGTCACGAAGGAACCGAGGCACGATAACTAGCACATACATCAATGGGAGGTGTGTACAATAATTGTCATAGATAACAATAGGCAGCGTGTGCAGTAATTGTCATAGATAACAATAAGCAGCGTGTGCAATAATTGTCATAGATAACAATAAGCAGCGTGTGCAATAATTGTCATAGATAACAATAGGCAGCGTGTGCAGTAATTGTCATAGATAACAATAGGCAGCGTGTGCAATAATTGTCATAGATAACAATAAGCAGCGTGTGCAATAATTGTCATAGATAACAATAAGCAGCGTGTGCAATAATTGTCATTGATAACAAAGGCGGTGTGTGTATTAACTGTCAAGAGATAACAATAGGCAGCGTGTGTAAAAGGTTAACTGAACGATGTTACTGACGTTATAAAAGAAAACAATTAGAGACAGCAACATATAATAGCTCAAGACAATATCAGAAATTATCCAACAATCAGGCACCAATGTATTACATTATAGAGAGCAAACATAAAAGCAAAAATGATGTAACCAAAAAAATTATGAAAAAAAAAGCAGAAACAAAATTGCAGACAGAATGATCAAGAATAGCAATACTGTTAAAAGATGACATATTAACTGACCATAGAACGAAAAAAAGTGAAATTCAACAGCAGGTGAGTGATAAATCAATACACAGGTGATAAAATCAATCTACAGGTGATACAAACAACAAACAGGTAGTTTTTATTTTTATTTTCTTTGTTCACCAGCTTCACATATGGCGAAGTCCCTACAGTGTAGGAACTGAATTAATCCGTTTTTCCTTGGCAACCGTGTGCACAGGTGTCCGCCGCAAAGGCAGTTAACTCCGACTTCGGAGGTACTCATATTTGTTTCCGTTGATGAGCAATTCACGTTTCAAGCCGGGCTTCACTGCAATGGCCAGGGGTGGTTGCCGCAGAGAGAAATCACAAATAAAAATCCCAGCTGGTCCAGCCGGGATTTGAACTCACAACCTGTCTGTTCAGGGCCGGTATCGTCCCTCAAGACCAACGAGTCCCCAATCAATAGGTATTTGATACAATCAACATTCATATCATTTGGCATCTTCAGTATCGTTGGTATCCCACAATCAAGATTCATCAGTAGATTGGGATTAGTATAGTATTGGGATCAGTAGATTATATCATTGGCTTAAGAATGTGTTTTAAAAGAATGAGACTGCTTTACATAGTAATGGACAAAATAAAAGTCGACGTTTCGGTGAAGTAGGCCTTCAGCTGGAACAACAAACAACAACACAAAAATATATATAAGGATATGTAAACAAATCTAACTACATGGCGATAATATGCTGGATACTCAAGAAAGGAAATATATATATTTTTAAAAAAGGATTTTTTTTATCGAGCAGCTGCTCACCTAACTGTATCAGATAATACTAACCAATCAACACAGAAACAGTGAAGCTCACCTTAGCTTTATCCCTCATTGATCCTTTCCCTCGGACCATGATTTTGCAGCCCGTAAACTGCTCCAACTCCTTAGCTGTCATCCCGCGGGGACCAAGTATCCTCCCAACAAAGTTAAACTGAAGAAAAAAAAAAACATCGAAAAAAATGTAAACTAACCGTCTGACATTGTTAGAAAAAAACACTGTCTTCTTCACTCAATTCTCATAGCTTACGTTTCTTCTTTCACATTACCATGACTTGTTTTCCATTACTATTACCTGTTTTCCTACTTTCTTGCTCGCTGGCATCACCATAAATGGTGTCCTTGTTCACAGAAAAATATAGGCTCCCACCATAAATGGTGTCCTTGTTCACAGAAAAATATAGGCTCCCACCATAAATGGTGTCCTTGTTCACAGAAAAATATAGGCTCCCACCATAAATGGTGTCCTTGTTCACAGAAAAATATAGGCTCCCACCATATTCCACATACGTCTTAATACCTAGAGGGAATCTTTCTTGCCCACGTTCCTCATATTTTCCCCCACTGGTTTATTCTTTCCATATCATCTACACCCTCTAGTTCATCTACTCAAATCCCTTATTCCATTCTTTCATACCATCATCTTATTAGTTCATCCTCTTCATATCTACAACACCAGTTCATCCTCCTCATATCTACAACACCAGTTCATCCTCCTCATATCTACAACACCAGTTCATCCTCATATCTACAACACCAGTTCATCCTCCTCATATCTACAACACCAGTTCATCCTCCTCATATCTACAACACCAGTTCATCCTTCTCATATCTACAACACCAGTTCATCCTCATATCTACAACACCAGTTCATCCTCCTCATATCTACAACACCAGTTCATCCTCTTCATATCTACAACATATCCTATCCAACGCCATCGTTTTCACTGTATCTCTTTATCCATTTCCTCCCTTGTCTTCAACATTCGCTATTCCATAATCAAGCCGCTTAATCTGGTGACAATCCCGTACCAACAAATTTGTTTTGATCTCACCGACACAGGAAGCTTTTGTGAAGGCCCTATATGGGTAACAGACTTCCTGGGATCGAAAGTCACCATTTGCTCCACACCGACCATAGAAAACAAATGGGAACTAACCAATTCGAGATCCCCTATATAAGGCATCATCTTTATTTTTCACTGTATTTTTTTCTTTTATTGGGCAATTTTTGTTTCGGGGGCCTTTTTCGTTTGTGACGTGGTATATATGACACGCCGGGATCTTGGGTAATACCTCATTTCCATAACTTGTAGTTTCCTATCTAATTCTGCATTTGGGCATGTTTAACAGGCGGTTTTCAGGATAACATTGGATTTATTTTTTTTCAATTTGATACAAAAGTGATTTATTCAATTTAGATCAGTGCAACAAAATTTTTAAGAGGGCATTTCCATCACATGGGAATATATACAAGTTCACATAACGTTATTAATAGACAGTTCGTGTGATGTATTCACGAAAGTACTAGTGAATAAAATACGACACATAATTGAACTGCAACACACACAAAAAGACAAAACTAGGACTCAGAAGAGAATAGATGCAATGATTGCACCAAGAAATTTTTATAGAGAGGAGAATAGATGCAATAATAGCACCAAGTCATTTAAAGAGAGGAGAATAGATGCAATGATTGCACCAAGTCATTTAAAGAGAAGAGAATAGATGCAATAATTGCACCAAGACATTTTATAGAGAGGAGAATAGATGCAACAATAGCAGCAAGTCATTTAAAGAGAAGAGAATAGATGGGATCATTGCACCAAGACATTTTATACAGAAGACAATAGATGGGATCATTGCACCAAGACATTTTATACAGAAAACAATAGATGGGATCATTGCACAAAGACATTTTATACAGAAGACAATAGATCAGATAAAGATCTACACATAGTATGTGTGGACTAAGATTAAGCCTGGGATAGGGGTAGACAATTAATAGGCAGACAACTGCACCTAGTAGACAGACAACCGCCACATTTAGTAGACAGACAAAATTGTATTCAGAAGACAAACAACTGCATTTAGTAGATGGGGAGAACTGCACAAATATGTGAGTCTATGCCAAGGTTGGCATATTAGCCTAAGCAAAAGAGTTATATCCTAACAGCACAGCTAAAGTAAGAACAAAGGCTACCCAATTAAAGAAAATTCCCATCAGCACTGGCGCTATAAAAGGAAATGCACTTTCATCACCGTTATCTATCACTCAAACAGACCACACGGATAAGATAAATTCGCAACCCCTGGAGATTGTAACATCCTTATTGAGATCCTAAATGCAGATGATTGGAGTATCACGACAAAACGTGAAAAAATGAGAACAGCATCTGCAAGAGAATGTAGCTAGTAAGAAAATCAATTCGAAGATGAAGACAGAAAAGACAGGGAATAACCGTAATCAGTAAAATGGTATGTTTCTTTTTTTTTTTAATGATGGAAGTGTTTTCACTTATAAAAGCTAAAAACTGAAATATTTGGCTGGTATGTAAGCAGCAAGTGCGAAATATGAGTCCAAAACTACGAACATATGTTATAAAGTAAACTAAATAAATGAACAAATAAAATAGAAATAAATAAAAAAAAAACGTGCACGTGATAATTTTTTTTAAAAAAAGACAATACACAACCAAGTATTTCAGCCTACGCGGATATCAGTACCAAAGGGACCATGTTAACAAAGGAGAAAGGAAAGATCAAAACTACTGAAATAAGACGTCTTCGAAAAAAACCCAATGTGACGACGATAACAGACAAATGAAGAAATTAGGAAACGGATTAATACCCACCCTGAGCTTCCTCCGGAGAACAAATTGTGGCAAAAAACATTTAATAACAGACATGAACAACCAGACGTAACAACAGAAGAGGCAGAGGAAGACATTACAAGAGATAGGCAATCGAGATATTTGACGACATATATAGTGCACCAGGTATAAGTCGAACCAAAGAGAACTGTCATGATGACACATGTAGCTGTGTATATCGCCTACGCCAACAAATAAAAGTGAATAGAGAGCAAGAACAAGTTTGGTAGCCAGATAGTAATACTGATAGAAGGTACAGCGCCTTGCCACGGAGTACAGGTTCGATCCTGCTTCGGACCATATACTGTTTCTCTTTACCTGTTGATTATTTATTTTTTTCCTAGTGCTGTAAACATAACTCTTCCTCCTATTATTCGCTGAATTATTGCCTCGAAAGTTTCCCTCTATAATAATATTCATTTATTATTATTTGTCTCCTATGAGTATTGATATATTGTGCTCACGTCAAATCGTGTATAATGCCGCGTTGATTTGCTGTGTTATGACACATTCTTGTCAGCCTTATCAATGCATTTGTTGTCTTCGATAATCTAATGTTGATTTCAATTTTACAGTCATTGTAATGAGTGATGGATACCAGAAACATGAATTGTTATAAAGTTGTTTTATATCGCTCTTGTATTATTTTGGTGCTTTATTAGACTTGCTGGTAACCATTGTTGTTGTCACATAGATCTCTGTATATTGCAATCAGACACGATTAATTGCATGTATTAGTACAGTAAGTTTTCCACCCAACGCCAATAAGCTTGTCTCGCCTACAATAACAGGATCAAAAAGTCCCGTCCTTCAAAGCTCTTGAGAAAAATTAGAGCTTTTTACGTTTTTTTCTTACTTCTAGAAACAGCTGGTGAGCAGTAGGCATGAGTTGAAGCAATCTTATACTGTACTATTGACAGCATCCACACTGGTTGTTATTACATATATTAAGTTATATAATTTAATAAATATAATAGAAGTGGAAGGTGGCAGAGGCAGACCAAGACTTACATGGACGAGTAACGTCAAAAGATGGACAAACCAGCCTATGACAACCTGCACCATCAAAGCAAGAGACAGAGCAGAATGGCGCTCCATGGTAGCCAACCTTCGTTGCGGAGGCGGCACTCGATGACGATGATGATGATGATGAGTTGTATAATATTTAATACCAATGGTTTATATATTCTTTGTAGTGGATAGTGCTGCACGCAGTAACCAGTTAAATCTTACCTTTCTGTTGTCAAGTCTTCTTTGTGATATATTCTCCCACATCGAGTACATGCTCACTGCTTCTATATTCTTGTAAAAAGCACGACTTTTCCTGAACAATAATTCCATCTACCTGGGATGTTAATATTTAGAACAACTATGAGCTCAACTTTGCTGGCAAGACTACGTCATGCGGTATTTATGGCATAATTGGCAGTTGCCTTTTCTGCCATAGCACGACGACTTCTGATTGCTCCATACTGTACACCGCTCACTTATTTGCCGTCTTTTATTGCTTATTGCAGTTAGAACGTCGGTTTATGTATTTCTCTCAGATTTAATTTAATTCTGTTCGTACACTGTCGACTGCTGCTTTGTCCTGCCTTCCAATGATTTAATGGCTTATTTTCACTACTTCCAATATTGGGAAGTCTTCAGTGTTGTTGGATTATTAGCAAATTAGAGTTCCACAGCTACTTTTTGTCTCTATATCGAGCAGGTCATGGCAGCGTTGATTCAAACGTTTCTCTGATGTTAACTTCTTCTGTGGGGTATATTTATGCTTCCCGTCTTTGTTGGTAATTTTCTTTAGCTTTGATGTCGATTATTAACAAGATAAACTTGTATCACCTGGCTCGTTCGTGTTGAAACTTGGTTCCATTACTCTGACGTGTTCTATGTCACGAGAAACTCAGAGTCTGCAACAGTTCGTGTATGACATCACGCAGACACCATCTTTTTCCATCTCTCTCTCATTTACCAGGTACCAAGGAATCCACAATGATTGATGATACTATGTTACTGAGTCCATCGCGCCGTTCTTAGGCTCAAAATATATTAATTCCTTTATTTGCAACTATCCAACTAGCAACCAGCTCCTGTTTTGTATTTTTTAGAAAAAAGACGAACTTCTTTTCTCTGCCCACGGTATTCTCGAGAATTCACTTGCATCCAAAGGCAAGGTTTATGCAGACCTTTCGATATCCACGTTTCACAACCACATGTATTAGGGAAAAATAAGGCTCTTAGAAATATTTTTACTTGTAAATATAAGTTTCTTGTCTTATGCTGCACATTTGTTTTCCTTTATTCGTTGCTATGTCTATCTTCAGACTTCTTTTCATCTCCAATATAGCTGTTTCAACGCAAGCAGTGAACTTTTACATCTTTCAGTCTATTTTAATTGCTGTAAAAGTAGTACTCTCTGCAGGAGTATAGGTGTTGTTTTACCATCAGTACTGTCAGTTGTTATTAGCAATGGTTAAGATAAGAGGAACTAGGAGTGTCACATATTGAGGTAGATAAAACGTGCTGTCTCACTAGCTTGATGTCATTCTGCTAACGCGTGATATCTAGTCTTAAAAGGGAATAGAGCAGTAGTTAGTGACTGGTCTAAGGCGACAAAGAACATTGGTTATAACTCATCTACAACTTCTCGATCATCTTTCCCACTTCTCTTCCTTCATGTGTCGAGGGAGATATAAAGTTGAGTTCTTACTTTCCAGCAGCCTCAACCAACTTTAATCGAAGTTGCATTTCTTAGATGTTGTCAAACCATCCTATCTTACTTTTGATCTACCACAGCCTCAACCAACGTTAATCGAAGTTGCATTTCTTAGATGTTGTCAAACCATCCTATCTTACTTTTGATCTACCACAGCCTCAACCAACGTTAATCGAAGTTGCATTTCTTAGATGTTGTCAAACCATCCTATCTTACTTTGGATCTACCACAGCCTCAACCAATGTTAATCGAAGTTGCATTTCTTAGATGTTGTCAAACCATGCTATCTTACTTTTGATCTACCACAGCCTCAACCAACGTTAATCGAAGTTGCATTTCTTAGATGTTGTCAAACCATGCTATCTTACTTTTGATCTACCACAGCCTCAACCAACGTTAATCGAAGTTGCATTTCTTAGATGTTGTCAAACCATGCTATCTTACTTTTGATCTACCACAGCCTCAACCAATGTTAATCGAAGTTGCATTTCTTAGATGTTGTCAAACCATGCTATCTTACTTTTGATCTACCACAGCCTCAACCAACGTTAATCGAAGTTGCATTTCTTAGATGTTGTCAAACCATGCTATCTTACTTTTGATCTACCACAGCCTCAACCAATGTTAATCGAAGTTGCATTTCTTAGATGTCAAACCATCCTATCTTACTTTGGATCTACCACAGGCTTTGCTACCATCTTCTCTTGTAATATATATCTCGTATGGCATAGAATCTCTTGGCATACTTTCCAGACGAGCAAACCATACCATTTGTTGTCTATGTATGTAGTTTAGAACTGATTCAAATCCCAATCTCTCCCTTACAACACCATTTCTGATTCAGTGTCTTCTGGTAACTCCAAGTGTTCTCACTCTCAAATATCTCATCGCTATGATGACTAGTCTCTGTTTACACTCATTCGTGAGTGAATAACCTTTCTTGACTTCTTCAATCCTGACATATCCTTTTTCTAGTTTTATCTGTTCCAGGTACGCGAATCATAACTAAATTACTCTCAGGTGAGAGAGTCATAAATAAATTAGCATTTCTTGTCATGGGAAGCACCTGACCTGAGCTACAATATAGAAAGTTGGCACAACCTTCACCTTCACATTTCACCCATTCACTTATTACTTTTTTGTGCTGCCATTATTTCAATATGTTACCTCATTCGATCATATTAGTGACCACTAACAACAATTCATCAATAGAAATAGCATCATCCTGTAAAAATTATAAACATTTTTTGTTCAATTACATGAGGTGGGGCTCCTGCAAGTCCTGACCGGCTTTTGCTATCGTGATATGTACGTTATATTTTGCGTATATGGACGAACAACTGAGCCAGTTCGACAATTTGAAAACGAAAGTAAACGACCAGGATGTCACACTGCCAGCCCTACATGGCAATTCCTAGTAATATAGTCTGCTGGACCTACAAGTCCCGGAAACAACACTTGTTAATTGAGACAATGTAGCAAATATGAAGCAGGACTTTTTGGTCCCGTCAGGGCTGAAATGAAATTCTAAACGACAGAACAATTCGATACAAAGAAAAGACGAGCTTCAAACTACACTCACGTCTGGGTACTCTTTGACTGGAACAAAGAGCTTCTCCTGAAGCTGGACAACAGGTCCCAGTGGCTCGGGTAGGTCCAGGACATCTCGCTTGCCTTGATGGTGGAACAGAGATAACCTGACGCGGTTAATCTCTGAAATCAACAATATGGAAATGTTAGCTTAATCTGTGAACATCAGACACATGAAAAACATCAAGAACTATCATGTACGCGTATTTATTTCAAGGAGTGGCATGGATATTGTGTGTATACTTGTAAGAAGTAATATGGATGTGGAAGTTGATTCCGATTGCTTTCGATAAATGATGGTATTGTACGACGAAGGACAATACAGTTGCGTTCACTTTCGGTGCCGCTCGGCCTCATGTCTTTTGGGGGTGTGCTATATCTTTTATGATGGCGACTGTAAATGCTTTTCTTTATTTTAATACTTGAATGAGTTAAGTTTTAATTGAAAGATAATTCCACTGCCACGGCGGTTGGGTAATTATGGGTTTTAATTCGTTCGCAGTGATACCAGGGCCTTCCACTTACCATAACCATAAGTTAATTCCAAGAACTGGAAAGAGTATTTAAATCATCATGAACATCTTTTATTTCTATGCCAACAGCGATAGGATGGCCAAATAATGTGAACCAACGTAGCACTTCATATTATTAACATTTTATATTACATTTTAGCCAACATGCATGTCTGAGATTAATGTTGTCTTTCAGGTATTGCAAACTTCTTGGTGAGGCATGATCTCTTCAACCTCAGACCCAGTCTTTCAGGTATTGCAAACTTCTTGGTGAAGCATGATCTCTACAACCTCAGACCCAGTCTTTCAGGTATTGCAAACTTCTTGGTGAGGCATGATCTCTACAACCTCAGACCCAGTCTTTCAGGTATTGCAAACTTCTTGGTGAAACATGATCTCTTCAACCTCAGACCCAGTCTTTCACGTATTGCAAGCTTCTTGGTGAAGCATGATCTCTTCAACCTCAGACCCAGTCTTTCAGGTATTGCAAACTTCTTGGTGAAGCATGATCTCTTCAACCTCAGATCCAGTCTTTTATGCTATATTAGACCGCAATTTTCATGCAAAAATAAAGGTGAAATTTACATTCCAGCTATTCTAAATAGACGTTAAAGGCAACCCCTACCTCAGATTAATTTTTGGAAAATGTTAACTTATCTGAGAATCTGTGAACCGATTTGGACAGTTTCTATAAATGAAGTAACAATACTTATTCAGTTTAATCTGTCAATAATGTGAATATTGTACTCCAATTTATGAACCCGAGAAACAATTTAGTCTAATTTGTAACTAACATGGACAATTTAATCTCATCTATCAAGCAATAACAAGCAAACAGCTCGTTCAAACAACAACAAACTATCTTTATGGCAATGTCCCATTGGAGGGATTGTCCTGAGTTTTCGTCGCCGCCGCCGCGAGGTATTCCGGTCCGAGTTTTTATGTCACCCTACAGTAACCTTAATATGGCCAGTCAAATAAAAAAAAAAACACACAACGGTCGTAGAGACAATATGGGCCCTGAAATGGAATGAGAATACGCTCTGGCAAGCTGACCTTCCTGCATTGGCAAATCAATGAAAATATCCCATTTTATTCTTGATTGTATACACTTTGATTGTGTTAAAAATAGCAAATTAACTTCGGACAAACTTTCTGTAGTAGCCTCTGCTTCATGAAATGTAACAGGTGAATATACTTTCGACTAGACCAGAGATGCAAAAGAGTTCAAACGAAAATCAGTCCACAAATCAGTTCAGTGGCGTTATTTTCGCGTTTGTTACATATGATAACTCGAATGAAATTTGAATGAAAGCGGAAGGTGTGAAGTTAGTTATCTTGTTGCGAAACAATGTCTCGACGACTGGATGAAATGGGTGGGTGCGACGGAATTTCATATATCGACCACATTGACCGTTGAATCTTTGCTACTTCAAAGACGTGAAAAGTGAACTGCTTTTGATAGAATGCCCGACACTGAAACAAAGATATACAATTTCAGGGAGTTTTCAGACGTGTCCTTAAAGTAGTCTTCGAGCACGCAATGTTTAGTAAGATCCTTTAGGGGAATAACTGAGCTGAAAACAGCAGATTGAGTATAGGATAACAGGGAGTGAAACCTTTGACGTTTTCTATGTTAATACATTCATCATCATCAAGTACCGGACCTGCCGACGTAGGTTATCATGTCATTTTATTCATTTTTGTTGTTGACCTTCTGCCAAGTCATCTGGTATCTTTTCTCTTTGCTTCCCTCTATCTTTTACCAGTTGTTACAATAAATTCCAGCTGTTCTCTTCTCATTACAAGGCCAAAAAATGATGATTGTTTCTTCCTGATATTGGAAATTAGCTCTCTTTTTGCTTTGGCCTCTTTCAGAACGTTTTCATTACTCTTCTTAGCTGTCCGTGGTATTCTCAACATTCTTCTGTAAAACCACATTTCTACAGACGCCAGTGATTTTACTAATACATTACTTGTCGAATATTAAACTGTTGTTACTGCCTACCCATACGTTTGTCTACCCTCTCACGACTGCGACCCCTTGCAGGCTGTGGTAGTTACTCGAGTAACGACGAGTTGGACTATGCTATTCAAGACAACGACGCCTATCAAGTCAAGTTCTCATAGTACATGTCCAGTTTCACAAAGTTGGTGTCTAGGATATATCATGTTTAATGATCAGAAGGGGGCCCACAGATGGAGAGTGGGCTGAAATGTATGAGCGAACCAGAACTCAAAAACATCATACTGCATCTCCCTGGGAGAACCCTAGAAACATACCTTCTTCCAAGTGTAATCAGTCTGACCAAGCGAGTAGCGATCAAAGAAGGAAAACCCGGTACATAAAATGACACGGGAAAGCGAATGATTGGGCCAAAAGGAGCAGTCTCAGGTTGCTGTTAAAGAAACGACTATATCAATTTGGCGTCTCTTTTACGCCAACAACAAAGGGATACTAATAAAAACAAAACAAAACATACAAATAGGGATTTCATAAAGAAAACCTATGACACAATATTCACGTCTACGATATCTCCATTAAAACATCGTACTTCGAGGGGTATATTTAGTTCACAATGTTACTTCTATGATATCTACATATACAAGTTATGAGTACTCACGTCTAAAACAGACACCTCAATTACAGTACACGCGCATTTCACATCTGACAGGTCACTCACGTGTGTGACTTCACTGTACAACCATCTCAGGTTCTGTGCGCACAGACACCTCACTTGCAACCCTCACGCAATCACAGCTAGGGTACATAAATCTCATGTCGCACCTACTTATCTGACATCTATACGCACACCTCAAATTACACACAAACACACAAACGCTTAAATATATATATATATATATATATATATATATATATATATATATATATATATATATATATATATATATAATATATATATATATATATATATATATATATATATATATATATATATATAGAGAGAGAGAGAGGAGTATGTGGACGCAGGCACTTATAAGTGATGAAAGGTAGAAGTAGTTGCGGGGGTGGGGGAAGGAGACCAAATATGTGAGGGCGAGGGGGGGAGGGGGAGAAGAGAGATCAAATATGTTGGGGGGGGGGAGATATAATATGTGTGGGGGTGGGGGGAAGAATAGACAAAATATGTGATGGGGAGAGGAGGAAGAGACTAAATATTCGATTGGGGGGGGGAAGAGGAGGAAGAAACTAAATATGCGCGGGGGGGGGGGGGTGAAGGAAGAGACAAAAAATATGTGAAGTGGGGGGGGGGGGAGAGTAGAGGGAGTCTAAATATGTGAGGGGGAGAGGAAGAGACATACATATGTGAAGAGGAGGGGGGAGAGGAAGAGCCTAAATATTGGGGGGGGGAAGAGAAATAGACAAAACATGTGATTTGGGGGAGAGGAGAGGAGAGGAGAGGAGGAAGAGACAAAATATGTAGGGGGGGGGGTAGGAGGAGACAAAATATGTGTGGGGAGGCACTAAATATCTCACACGAAAGGGCCACTATGTAAGCATATTCAGAGTGGGTAAAGTCCTAGTTTAGTCCGATAAATTATTTAACACGAAACGGGTGATCTGCCCTTAGTAGGCGTCGCAACCAAACTGCAGTAGTTGATTACAAAAATTCACTTCCGGGTTTAGAGTTAGATGTATGCCTTTACCCTCGCGTGTTGTTTCTCTTCTGCAATTTGGGGTCCGAACATGGCACATTGTTACTCAAAGTGACGTTACTCTTCCGAACTCTTAATTTATTGGACTAAATTAGTCTGCAGCAGTGTGTGCGGAGTTAAGAGTGTGTGCCTGTGTATGTTGTTCGGCGGTGTGAGGAAAGAGAAGTTGAGAGACAAAGCAGCACAGTTAAAGCCAGCCACATTAGGGAGAAGTAGGTTTGGGGGTAGAGAGATTGATGTGATGAAAGAGAAGTTGAGAGACAAAGCAGCACAGTTAAAGCCAGCCACATTAGGGAGAAGTAGGTTTGGGGGTAGAGAGATTGATATGATGAAAGAGAAGTTGAGAGACAAAGCAGCACAGTTAAAGCCAGCCACATTAGGGAGAAGTAGGTTTGGGGGTAGAGAGATTGATGTGATGAAAGAGAAGTTGAGAGACAAAGCAGCACAGTTAAAGCCAGCCACATTAGGGAGAAGTAGGTTTGGGGTAGAGAGATTTATGTGATGAGAGAGTGTAACGATTTGAAGAATATGATGAGATTAAAAGGAAAAATGCGAGGGGGTGCGAGGAGAAGAGAGCATTCGGAATAGGTGGATGTTGACAAATAAGGAGAGAGAAAACACCAGAGGAAACAGTAGATTGACAAAAACAATGTGAGGGGAAAAGTGGAGACTAAGAAACAAAAACTAGTGAGTGAGGAGGGAGGCAGAACCACTATGTCTTCAGGTTGTAAGCAAGCAGAGGTAATGTGTGACACAGAGATTGATAGACGGAACTAATGTGCCAGAGTAAGATTGATTAATGAAACTAATGTATGGTACGAAGATTAATCAACGGAACTAATGTTAGAGGCGTTAAATAATAAACGGAAATAATGTGTCAAAAGGAGATTGATGACGGAACTAGTGCTCGAGACGGCGGTTTGGCGAATAGAATTAATCTGTTAAACGAATCTGTGAAACAGAACAAACGTATGAATCACAGATCGATGAGGGGAACTAATTTACGATACGGGAGACTGACAGAATTTTTAAAATTAATAGATAATGTGTTGATATGGAAGAATGACAAGCACACAGGAAATAAGAAAAATACTGGAAATTGACAAACATTTTAAAATTGAAAAAAGAGGGGACACAAAATGCGCGATCATTACCATGACAACGGCAACCTAAAAAGTGTAATATGCTGACAGGTATCATCATATATGCCATTCTGACAGAAGGCCGCTGAAATAATCCAAGTCGTGTGAACGACATTGAGTTATTAATAGACTCCATACCTAACCTGTAGAAGACGTAAACAGTTTTCCGTTTTGTAATTTCAGGTGGCAGCTGGGAGAAAAGATACAGAGTTGGTACTGGATAGGAAGAACGGCAAAGAAGACATACAGACCGACAGAGAGAAGGACTGTGGAAAATAAACAGAAAGTTATTTCTTGTTGAGTAGAAAAATTATGGAAGATAGAGAAATTGTAAAGGGACATTGCATTGAAATGATAGAGAAAGTATCTCTTAATGTATTGACAATGAACAAATAGAAAGCAAAACAAACAGATGGCCAAAGCAAACTAAACAAAAAGTGAGATAAGAAGTATGAAAAGATTCGGCATGCAGAATACGCTTCTTATAGAAAACGTAGAACATATGAGTGATCGTAATAACATCAACTCGACGTAATTAAAATGAAAAACAAGTGGAGGCAATATAAATAAAACAAGTGGAGACAATGTAAATAAAACAAGCGGAGACAATGTAAATAAAACAAGCGGAGACAAAGTAAATAAAACAAGTGGAGACAATGTAAATAAAACAAGTGGAGACAATGTAAATAAAACAAGTGGAGACAATATAAATAAAACAAGCGGAGACAATGTAAATAAAACAAGTGCGAGACAATGTAAATAACACAAGTGGAGACAATGTAAATAAAACAAGTGCGAGACAATGTAAATAAAACAAGTGCAAGTGCGAGACAATGTAAATAAAACAAGTGAAGACAATGTAAATAAAACAAGTGAAGACAATGTAAATAAAACAAGTGCGAGACAATGTAAATAAAAAAAAGTAAAGTACCCCCGTCACGCCAAGTGGTGTATAGGTAATATGGTGTTAGTGACCATAAATTTTACAGACCTTCGGCACATGATGTTTGGGATAATGTGGTCGGTATTACGCCCGTGCCGCTTTACTTTCACAGAAAAAATCCGGTACCCATTAAAGGCTGGGTGAACCCGGAGGCCGTCGGTTGGGACAGTGTAAATAGTTTGTAAATAAAACTTCCTATGCTAATTGTAAAGAAACATGAATGAAATACACGGGATATGATTTCGAAGGTAATAGACATGAAAGTTAGTGGTGGCTGTGCGTGTGTATCAGAGAGAGAGAGAGAGAGAGAGAGAGAGAGAGAGAGAGAGAGAGAGAGAGAGAGAGAGAGAGAGAGAGAGAGAGAGAGAGAGAGAGAATAAAATCGTAATTTCGAAAATTATACCTCAGCAGCGATTAACACAATTTAGCTCATAGGCACTTGCTATTACTATTTCATGTAAACAACATAACAATGTTGCATAATACAGTGAGTGAGTGATAAATAACGATATCAGAAACTGAGCCGGGGAACGCCAGTCCTGATGTACTTATTCAGGCAACAGGTTAAACGGTTTGACATGTAACTCGGTGACCTGTGAGCAGCACTACACAACAAGCACTAACAACAAGATCCAACCAAAGAAGTGATAGTGGAAGCCTACCCACAGCCAAGGGAAGCATCTGAGATCAATCTGACAAGAAATGTGACGTGAGGCAAGTCTCAGGGCACCGTCAAGAAAACTTCATATCCCATCGACAAGGACAAGCGGATAGAGAACAAGACAAAAGTAAAAGAGGATAGGAGAACAAGACAAAAGTGAAACATAAGAGAAAAAGCCAAAAGTAAAAGATAAGAGAAAAAGCCAAAAGTAAACGGTAAGAGAACAAGCCAAAAGTAAAAGATAGGAGAACAAGCCAAAAGTAAAAGGTAAGAGAACAAGCCAAAAGTAAAAGATAAGAGAACAAGCCAAAAGTAAAAGATAAGAGAACAAGCCAAAAGTAAAAGATAAGAGAACAAGCCAAAAGTAAAAGATAAGAGAACAAGCCAAAAGTAAAAGATAAGAGAACAAGCCAAAAGTAAAAGGTAGGAGAACAAGCCAAAAGTAAAAGGTAGGAGAACAAGCCAAAAGTAAAAGGTAGGAGAACAAGCCAAAAGTAAAAGATAAGAGAACAAGACAAAAGTAAAAGAGGATAGGAGAACAAGCCAAAAGTAAAAGGTAAGAGAACAAGCCAAAAGTAAAAGAGGATAGGAGAACAAGACAAAAGTAAAAGAGGATAGGAGAACAAGCCAAAAGTAAAAGATAACAGAACAAGACAAAAGTAAAGAAGATAGAGAACAATACAACACCAACGGATAATAGAGAATATAAAAAAAGCAAAGGGGGATATAGAACAAGACAAGGTCCACCGTCGCTTGACACCAATAGTTTAGTTGATCTTTTCTCTAGGCATATGTGTCGTTCCATGAAGATAAAATACATACGTTTCTTCTATAACACATTGAAAGTGGATAGAAGAAGCTGCATGTTAAAATACAACAAAACTCTGCGATCATTGTGTTACGGGCGTTAACTACTAAAATATCAGACATACAGGAATATTTCCTTTCACTAAATATTTTACGTCGTGTGAGTGGAATATTTCAGCCTCACAACATGTGTCCCTTGGAGCATAGATCTGCAACAACACACTTTCAATTCCCTGTGGAGCATAGATCTGCAACAACACACTTTCAATTTCATGTGGAGCATAGATCTTCAACAACCACTTTCAGCTCCCTGTGGAGCATATGTCTTCCAACAAACACTTTCAGCTCCCTGTGGAGCATAGATCTTCAACAACCACTTTCAGCTCCCTGTGGAGCATATGTCTTCCAACAAACACTTTCAGCTCCCTGTGGAGCATAGATCTTCAACAACCACTTTCAGCTCCCTGTGGAGCATATGTCTTCCAACAAACACTTTCAGCTTCATGTGGAGCATAGGTCTTCAACAAACACTTTCAACTCCCTGTGGAGCATAGGTCTTCAACAAACACTTTCAGCTCACTGTAGAAATACTCATCTTGCTTTTTGTATTCTTATTTTGGTATTACTCTGTACCTCCCTACCTTATCTATATTACTGCCCAGATATGTAAGATTGTACGTCTAGTAGAGGTATTTCTCCTATTGTTATTTGGTAATTGCCCACTGCATAACTCTCATAAATTTGGTCTTGTCTCTATTTATTTTCAGTCCCAGGTGTTGTGATCTCTCATCAAGTATCCTCATTTTATCTTGCATCTATTATGTGATAGAAGAGCTCTGTCATAAGGAAAGCCTAAGTCACTAAGCTGCTTGGTCAGTGACCACTGGATTCCGTTGTTCAGAGTTATTTTTATAATCTATGGCCAGGAGAAAGAGAAATGGAGATAGAAGGCATGCCTGTATGACGTCAATCTGGTTGTACGAGGATGATGATGACTATACAGTACAATAACTAAAGAATGACGCAAGCAGGGAAATCCACTCAACGAAGTAACAAATTGTTACAGACATTTTCATAATAAATGTGGATAGATTCATTGTGTGTGTCTAGTCTATGGAGATAAAGTCAATGGGGAATAGGGCCACTATGTAAGCATATTCAGAGTGGGTAAAGTCCTAGTTTAGTCCGATAAATTATTTAACACGAAACGGGTGATCTGCCCTTAGTAGGCGTCGCAACCAAACTGCAGTAGTTGATTACAAAAATTCACTTCCGGGTTTAGAGTTAGATGTATGCCTTTACCCTCGCGTGTTGTTTCTCTTCTGCAATTTGGGGTCCGAACATGGCACATTGTTACTCAAAGTGACGTTACTCTTCCGAACTCTTAATTTATTGGACTAAATTAGTCTGCAGCAGTGTGTGCGGAGTTAAGAGTGTGTGCCTGTGTATGTTGTTCGGCGGTGTGAGGAAAGAGAAGTTGAGAGACAAAGCAGCACAGTTAAAGCCAGCCACATTAGGGAGAAGTAGGTTGGGGGTAGAGAGATTGATGTGATGAAAGAGAAGTTGAGAGACAAAGCAGCACAGTTAAAGCCAGCCACATTAGGGAGAAGTAGGTTTGGGGGTAGAGAGATTGATGTGATGAAAGAGAAGTTGAGAGACAAAGCAGCACAGTTAAAGCCAGCCACATTAGGGAGAAGTAGGTTTGGGGTAGAGAGATTTATGTGATGAGAGAGTGTAACGATTTGAAGAATATGATGAGATTAAAAGGAAAAATGCGAGGGGGTGCGAGGAGAAGAGAGCATTCGGAATAGGTGGATGTTGACAAATAAGGAGAGAGAAAACACCAGAGGAAACAGTAGATTGACAAAAACAATGTGAGGGGAAAAGTGGAGACTAAGAAACAAAAACTAGTGAGTGAGGAGGGAGGCAGAACCACTATGTCTTCAGGTTGTAAGCAAGCAGAGGTAATGTGTGACACAGAGATTGATAGACGGAACTAATGTGCCAGAGTAAGATTGATTAATGAAACTAATGTATGGTACGAAGATTAATCAACGGAACTAATGTTAGAGGCGTTAAATAATAAACGGAAATAATGTGTCAAAAGGAGATTGATGACGGAACTAGTGCTCGAGACGGCGGTTTGGCGAATAGAATTAATCTGTTAAACGAATCTGTGAAACAGAACAAACGTATGAATCACAGATCGATGAGGGGAACTAATTTACGATACGGGAGACTGACAGAATTTTTAAAAATTAATAGATAATGTGTTGATATGGAAGAATGACAAGCACACAGGAAATAAGAAAAATACTGGAAATTGACAAACATTTTAAAATTGAAAAAAGAGGGGACACAAAATGCGCGATCATTACCATGACAACGGCAACCTAAAAAGTGTAATATGCTGACAGGTATCATCATATATGCCATTCTGACAGAAGGCCGCTGAAATAATCCAAGTCGTGTGAACGACATTGAGTTATTAATAGACTCCATACCTAACCTGTAGAAGACGTAAACAGTTTTCCGTTTTGTAATTTCAGGTGGCAGCTGGGAGAAAAGATACAGAGTTGGTACTGGATAGGAAGAACGGCAAAGAAGACATACAGACCGACAGAGAGAAGGACTGTGGAAAATAAACAGAAAGTTATTTCTTGTTGAGTAGAAAAATTATGGAAGATAGAGAAATTGTAAAGGGACATTGCATTGAAATGATAGAGAAAGTATCTCTTAATGTATTGACAATGAACAAATAGAAAGCAAAACAAACAGATGGCCAAAGCAAACTAAACAAAAAGTGAGATAAGAAGTATGAAAAGATTCGGCATGCAGAATACGCTTCTTATAGAAAACGTAGAACATATGAGTGATCGTAATAACATCAACTCGACGTAATTAAAATGAAAAACAAGTGGAGGCAATATAAATAAAACAAGTGGAGACAATGTAAATAAAACAAGCGGAGACAATGTAAATAAAACAAGCGGAGACAAAGTAAATAAAAACAAGTGGAGACAATGTAAATAAAACAAGTGGAGACAATGTAAATAAAACAAGTGGAGACAATATAAATAAAACAAGCGGAGACAATGTAAATAAAACAAGTGCGAGACAATGTAAATAACACAAGTGGAGACAATGTAAATAAAACAAGTGCGAGACAATGTAAATAAAACAAGTGCAAGTGCGAGACAATGTAAATAAAACAAGTGAAGACAATGTAAATAAAACAAGTGAAGACAATGTAAATAAAACAAGTGCGAGACAATGTAAATAAAAAAAAGTAAAGTACCCCCGTCACGCCAAGTGGTGTATAGGTAATATGGTGTTAGTGACCATAAATTTTACAGACCTTCGGCACATGATGTTTGGGATAATGTGGTCGGTATTACGCCCGTGCCGCTTTACTTTCACAGAAAAAATCCGGTACCCATTAAAGGCTGGGTGAACCCGGAGGCCGTCGGTTGGGGACAGTGTAAATAGTTTGTAAATAAAACTTCCTATGCTAATTGTAAAGAAACATGAATGAAATACACGGGATATGATTTCGAAGGTAATAGACATGAAAGTTAGTGGTGGCTGTGCGTGTGTATCAGAGAGAGAGAGAGAGAGAGAGAGAGAGAGAGAGAGAGAGAGAGAGAGAGAGAGAGAGAGAGAGAGAGAGAGAGAGAGAGAGAGAGAGATAAAATCGTAATTTCGAAAATTATACCTCAGCAGCGATTAACACAATTTAGCTCATAGGCACTTGCTATTACTATTTCATGTAAACAACATAACAATGTTGCATAATACAGTGAGTGAGTGATAAATAACGATATCAGAAACTGAGCGGGGAACGCCAGTCCTGATGTACTTATTCAGGCAACAGGTTAAACGGTTTGACATGTAACTCGGTGACCTGTGAGCAGCACTACACAACAAGCACTAACAACAAGATCCAACCAAAGAAGTGATAGTGGAAGCCTACCCACAGCCAAGGGAAGCATCTGAGATCAATCTGACAAGAAATGTGACGTGAGGCAAGTCTCAGGGCACCGTCAAGAAAACTTCATATCCCATCGACAAGGACAAGCGGATAGAGAACAAGACAAAAGTAAAAGAGGATAGGAGAACAAGACAAAAGTGAAACATAAGAGAAAAAGCCAAAAGTAAAAGATAAGAGAAAAAGCCAAAAGTAAACGGTAAGAGAACAAGCCAAAAGTAAAAGATAGGAGAACAAGCCAAAGTAAAAGGTAAGAGAACAAGCCAAAAGTAAAAGATAAGAGAACAAGCCAAAAGTAAAAGATAAGAGAACAAGCCAAAAGTAAAAGATAAGAGAACAAGCCAAAAGTAAAAGATAAGAGAACAAGCCAAAAGTAAAAGATAAGAGAACAAGCCAAAAGTAAAGGTAGGAGAACAAGCCAAAAGTAAAAGGTAGGAGAACAAGCCAAAAGTAAAAGGTAGGAGAAAACAAGCCAAAAGTAAAAGATAAGAGAACAAGACAAAAGTAAAAGAGGATAGGAGAACAAGCCAAAAGTAAAAGGTAAGAGAACAAGCCAAAAGTAAAAGAGGATAGGAGAACAAGACAAAAGTAAAAGAGGATAGGAGAACAAGCCAAAAGTAAAAGATAACAGAACAAGACAAAAGTAAAAGAAGATAGAGAACAATACAACACCAACGGATAATAGAGAATATAAAAAAAGCAAAGGGGGATATAGAACAAGACAAGGTCCACCGTCGCTTGACACCAATAGTTTAGTTGATCTTTTCTCTAGGCATATGTGTCGTTCCATGAAGATAAAATACATACGTTTCTTCTATAACACATTGAAAGTGGATAGAAGAAGCTGCATGTTAAAATACAACAAAACTCTGCGATCATTGTGTTACGGCGTTAACTACTAAAATATCAGACATACAGGAATATTTCCTTTCACTAAATATTTTACGTCGTGTGAGTGGAATATTTCAGCCTCACAACATGTGTCCCTTGGAGCATAGATCTGCAACAACACACTTTCAATTCCCTGTGGAGCATAGATCTGCAACAACACACTTTCAATTTCATGTGGAGCATAGATCTTCAACAACCACTTTCAGCTCCCTGTGGAGCATATGTCTTCCAACAAACACTTTCAGCTCCCTGTGGAGCATAGATCTTCAACAACCACTTTCAGCTCCCTGTGGAGCATATGTCTTCCAACAAACACTTTCAGCTCCCTGTGGAGCATAGATCTTCAACAACCACTTTCAGCTCCCTGTGGAGCATATGTCTTCCAACAAACACTTTCAGCTTCATGTGGAGCATAGGTCTTCAACAAACACTTTCAACTCCCTGTGGAGCATAGGTCTTCAACAAACACTTTCAGCTCACTGTAGAAATACTCATCTTGCTTTTTGTATTCTTATTTTGGTATTACTCTGTACCTCCCTACCTTATCTATATTACTGCCCAGATATGTAAGATTGTACGTCTAGTAGAGGTATTTCTCCTATTGTTATTTGGTAATTGCCCACTGCATAACTCTCATAAATTTGGTCTTGTCTCTATTTATTTTCAGTCCCAGGTGTTGTGATCTCTCATCAAGTATCCTCATTTTATCTTGCATCTATTATGTGATAGAAGAGCTCTGTCATAAGGAAAGCCTAAGTCACTAAGCTGCTTGGTCAGTGACCACTGGATTCCGTGTTCAGAGTTATTTTTATAATCTATGGCCAGGAGAAAGAGAAATGGAGATAGAAGGCATGCCTGTATGACGTCAATCTGGTTGTACGAGGATGATGATGACTATACAGTACCAATAACTAAAGAATGACGCAAGCAGGGAAATCCACTCAACGAAGTAACAAATTGTTACAGACATTTTCATAATAAATGTGGATAGATTCATTGTGTGTGTCTAGTCTATGGAGATAAAGTCAATGGGGAATAGGGCCACTATGTAAGCATATTCAGAGTGGGTAAAGTCCTAGTTTAGTCCGATAAATATTTAACACGAAACGGGTGATCTGCCCTTAGTAGGCGTTCGCAACCAAACTGCAGTAGTTGATTACAAAAATTCACTTCCGGGTTAGAGTTAGATGTATGCCTTTACCCTCGCGTGTTGTTTCTCTTCTGCAATTTGGGGTCCGAACATGGCACATTGTTACTCAAAGTGACGTTACTCTTCCGAACTCTTAATTTATTGGACTAAATTAGTCTGCAGCAGTGTGTGCGGAGTTAAGAGTGTGTGCCTGTGTATGTTGTTCGGCGGTGTGAGGAAAGAGAAGTTGAGAGACAAAGCAGCACAGTTAAAGCCAGCCACATTAGGGAGAAGTAGGTTTGGGGGTAGAGAGATTGATGTGATGAAAGAGAAGTTGAGAGACAAAGCAGCACAGTTAAAGCCAGCCACATTAGGGAGAAGTAGGTTTGGGGGTAGAGAGATTGATGTGATGAAAGAGAAGTTGAGAGACAAAGCAGCACAGTTAAAGCCAGCCACATTAGGGAGAAGTAGGTTTGGGGTAGAGAGATTTATGTGATGAGAGAGTGTAACGATTTGAAGAATATGATGAGATTAAAAGGAAAAATGCGAGGGGGTGCGAGGAGAAGAGAGCATTCGGAATAGGTGGATGTTGACAAATAAGGAGAGAGAAAACACCAGAGGAAAACAGTAGATTGACAAAAACAATGTGAGGGGAAAAGTGGAGACTAAGAAACAAAAACTAGTGAGTGAGGAGGGAGGCAGAACCACTATGTCTTCAGGTTGTAAGCAAGCAGAGGTAATGTGTGACACAGAGATTGATAGACGGAACTAATGTGCCAGAGTAAGATTGATTAATGAAACTAATGTATGGTACGAAGATTAATCAACGGAACTAATGTTAGAGGCGTTAAATAATAAACGGAAATAATGTGTCAAAAGGAGATTGATGACGGAACTAGTGCTCGAGACGGCGGTTTGGCGAATAGAATTAATCTGTTAAACGAATCTGTGAAACAGAACAAACGTATGAATCACAGATCGATGAGGGGAACTAATTTACGATACGGGAGACTGACAGAATTTTTAAAAATTAATAGATAATGTGTTGATATGGAAGAATGACAAGCACACAGGAAATAAGAAAAATACTGGAAATTGACAAACATTTTAAAATTGAAAAAGAGGGGACACAAAATGCGCGATCATTACCATGACAACGGCAACCTAAAAAGTGTAATATGCTGACAGGTATCATCATATATGCCATTCTGACAGAAGGCCGCTGAAATAATCCAAGTCGTGTGAACGACATTGAGTTATTAATAGACTCCATACCTAACCTGTAGAAGACGTAAACAGTTTTCCGTTTTGTGATTTCAGGTGGCAGCTGGGAGAAAAGATACAGAGTTGGTACTGGATAGGAAGAACGGCAAAGAAGACATACAGACCGACAGAGAGAAGGACTGTGGAAAATAAACAGAAAGTTATTTCTTGTTGAGTAGAAAAATTATGGAAGATAGAGAAATTGTAAAGGGACATTGCATTGAAATGATAGAGAAAGTATCTCTTAATGTATTGACAATGAACAAATAGAAAGCAAAACAAACAGATGGCCAAAGCAAACTAAACAAAAAGTGAGATAAGAAGTATGAAAAGATTCGGCATGCAGAATACGCTTCTTATAGAAAACGTAGAACATATGAGTGATCGTATTAACATCAACTCGACGTAATTAAAATGAAAAACAAGTGGAGGCAATATAAATAAAACAAGTGGAGACAATGTAAATAAAACAAGTGGAGACAATGTAAATAAAACAAGCGGAGACAATGTAAATAAAACAAGCGGAGACAAAGTAAATAAAAACAAGTGGAGACAATGTAAATAAAACAAGTGGAGACAATGTAAATAAAACAAGTGGAGACAATATAAATAAAACAAGCGGAGACAATGTAAATAAAACAAGTGCGAGACAATGTAAATAACACAAGTGGAGACAATGTAAATAAAACAAGTGCGAGACAATGTAAATAAAACAAGTGAAGACAATGTAAATAAAACAAGTGAAGACAATGTAAATAAAACAAGTGCGAGACAATGTAAATAAAAAAAGTAAAGTACCCCCGTCACGCCAAGTGGTGTATAGGTAATATGGTGTTAGTGACCATAAATTTTACAGACCTTCGGCACATGATGTTTGGGATAATGTGGTCGGTATTACGCCCGTGCCGCTTTACTTTCACAGAAAAAAATCCGGTACCCATTAAAGGCTGGGTGAACCCGGAGGCCGTCGGTTGGGACAGTGTAAATAGTTTGTAAATAAAACTTCCTATGCTAATTGTAAAGAAACATGAATGAAATACACGGATATGATTTCGAAGGTAATAGACATGAAAGCTAGTGGTGGCTGTGCGTGTGTATGAGAGAGAGAGAGAGAGAGAGAGAGAGAGAGAGAGAGAGAGAGAGAGAGAGAGAGAGAGAGAGAGATAAAATCGTAATTTCGAAAATTATACCTCAGCAGCGATTAACACAATTTAGCTCATAGGCACTTGCTATTACTATTTCATGTAAACAACATAACAATGTTGCATAATACAGTGAGTGAGTGATAAATAACGATATCAGAAACTGAGCCGGGGAACGCCAGTCCTGATGTACTTATTCAGGCAACAGGTTAAACGGTTTGACATGTAACTCGGTGACCTGTGAGCAGCACTACACAACAAGCACTAACAACAAGATCCAACCAAAGAAGTGATAGTGGAAGCCTACCCACAGCCAAGGGAAGCATCTGAGATCAATCTGACAAGAAATGTGACGTGAGGCAAGTCTCAGGGCACCGTCAAGAAAACTTCATATCCCATCGACAAGGACAAGCGGATAGAGAACAAGACAAAAGTAAAAGAGGATAGGAGAACAAGACAAAAGTGAAACATAAGAGAAAAAGCCAAAAGTAAAAGATAAGAGAAAAAGCCAAAAGTAAACGGTAAGAGAACAAGCCAAAAGTAAAAGATAAGAGAACAAGCCAAAAGTAAAAGATAAGAGAAAAAGCCAAAAGTAAAAGATAAGAGAACAAGCCAAAAGTAAAAGATAAGAGAACAAGCCAAAAGTAAAAGGTAGGAGAACAAGCCAAAAGTAAAAGGTAGGAGAACAAGCCAAAAGTAAAAGGTAGGAGAACAAGCCAAAAGTAAAAGATAAGAGAACAAGACAAAAGTAAAAGAGGATAGGAGAACAAGCCAAAAGTAAAAGGTAAGAGAACAAGCCAAAAGTAAAAGAGGATAGGAGAACAAGACAAAAGTAAAAGAGGATAGGAGAACAAGCCAAAAGTAAAAGATAACAGAACAAGACAAAAGTAAAAGAAGATAGAGAACAATACAACACCAACGGATAATAGAGAATATAAAAAAAGCAAAGGGGGATATAGAACAAGACAAGGTCCACCGTCGCTTGACACCAATAGTTTAGTTGATCTTTTCTCTAGGCATATGTGTCGTTCCATGAAGATAAAATACATACGTTTCTTCTATAACACATTGAAAGTGGATAGAAGAAGCTGCATGTTAAAATACAACAAAACTCTGCGATCATTGTGTTACGGGCGTTAACTACTAAAATATCAGACATACAGGAATATTTCCTTTCACTAAATATTTTACGTCGTGTGTGTGGAATATTTCAGCCTCACAACATGTGTCCCTTGGAGCATAGATCTGCAACAACACACTTTCAATTCCCTGTGGAGCATAGATCTGCAACAACACACTTTCAATTTCCTGTGGAGCATAGATCTTCAACAACCACTTTCAGCTCCCTGTGGAGCATATGTCTTCCAACAAACACTTTCAGCTCCCTGTGGAGCATAGATCTTCAACAACCACTTTCAGCTCCCTGTGGAGCATATGTCTTCCAACAAACACTTTCAGCTCCCTGTGGAGCATAGATCTTCAACAACCACTTTCAGCTCCCTGTGGAGCATATGTCTTCCAACAAACACTTTCAGCTTCATGTGGAGCATAGGTCTTCAACAAACACTTTCAACTCCCTGTGGAGCATAGGTCTTCAACAAACACTTTCAGCTCACTGTAGAAATACTCATCTTGCTTTTTGTATTCTTATTTGGTATTACTCTGTACCTCCCTACCTTATCTATATTACTGCCCAGATATGTAAGATTGTACGTCTAGTAGAGGTATTTCTCCTATTGTTATTGGTAATTGCCCACTGCATAACTCTCATAAATTTGGTCTTGTCTCTATTTATTTTCAGTCCCAGGTGTTGTGATCTCTCATCAAGTATCCTCATTTTATCTTGCATCTATTATGTGATAGAAGAGCTCTGTCATAAGGAAAGCCTAAGTCACTAAGCTGCTTGGTCAGTGACCACTGGATTCCGTTGTTCAGAGTTATTTTTATAATCTATGGCCAGGAGAAAGAGAAATGGAGATAGAAGGCATGCCTGTATGACGTCAATCTGGTTGTACGAGGATGATGATGACTATACAGTACCAATAACTAAAGAATGACGCAAGCAGGGAAATCCACTCAACGAAGTAACAATTGTTACAGACATTTTCATAATAAATGTGGATAGATTCATTGTGTGTGTCTAGTCTATGGAGATAAAGTCAATGGGGAATCAGGGGCCAGGCACAGTCACGAAGGGAGGTAAAGAAATGATAGTCACATCTAGCTGGTAACAGAGGAATGAAGATAGAGGCTAGACTTTGCTAACTCAATTTATCTGGTGGCGGAATTGCATGGATCGGGACAACCAGCCCAGGGTGCGGTTCTCTCCCCCTTTTCTCCAATCATTTAAGTAGTTTCTTGATTTAAGCTTAATTGGACAGTTTCCTGGACAGCGCTTTTCATCAAACAACCTCGGCCCAGCAGAAAAACTACCCTACTGATGACATTTGTGTCCCCTTCCCGACTGTTCACTAGTGACACAGATAGCTGTTTAGAGGCATGATGAATCCAAGACTACGATCAAGCCACAAGTTAACAACTGTAGGTAAAATTATCATTCTTTATATATTCACTTAAGTAAAGTACGACAATAAATCTTAGGAATAGCAGGTGCGATATCTTGAAGCTAGGATTCACCCTAAATTGACAGACCACTCAATACCACACATTCATAGATCGGTTATATTGGCCTCAGAACTGATCATCTATCTACTGTCCTTTCGAGCCGAAGACGGCACATAGGGCAGAACTACAATCTCAAAAACAGAAACCTTGCGTGTCAAAATGGCACATATTGTAGAGATCACTGTTTCTAAAATCTATGGTTCTGTTTCCATAACAATGCTTTTACAATGACAGCTTGTCAAGCCATCGATCAAACTCCTTAGTCGCCTCTTACGACATGCCTGGAAGGTCACAGTGTCACTATTCTTTACTTCCCACATAATGAGGCCCCGGTAACACACGGGGTTCAGAACTAATACCATGAGATAAAATTTAGCTAGTTATAATTTTTATTTATTGTACGGTAGAATTGATAAAGGAATTGAAGTCAACGGTCACATCATAAACAATTTGCGGATATACGTATGGCACAGTCTTAATAACAGAGAATGGACTGCAAGAGATGATCGATATATTAGTAAAAGAAAGCAACAAGAAAGGTCTCAGTAGGAATAGTAAGAAAACAGATATAATGGTCATATCGAAGAAACAATCTTCACCATCATGCAGCATAAAAAAATTAAACAGGAAAAGTCTGAAACAAATGAAACGCGTCAAATTGGTTATTGGTTATGGAAGGCCTCGGTATCATTGCAAACGAATTAAAATCCATAATTGCTCAACCGCCCGTGCCAGTGGAATCATCCGAATTACTAACACATCTCCCAAACAAAGAATGGTAACTGTAGTCTCCATCGTAGCAGTCTCAACACACGCCAAAAGACATAAGGCGAAACCGCGCAGAAAGTGACCACAGCCAAACTGTTCCCTGCCATACGATATTATCATTCATCGTAAACAAGCGGGATATCGAAACAGGATTCAAAAACGGATGAGACACACAGCTCACGGTGTGCACAGAACACTTAACTCAGTAGGTCCTGCAACAAGCCGGACTTGGAATATGAGGAAACTGCAAGAAGGAACACTTTTCAGACATAGTCTTCAATGGTTCCTGCCGCCTATCCACCATATACCATGGAAGTTCACGTCCTCCCGAAAATGATGATCGTCGTAGCACTTGATGATGTTAGGCCATCGTTGATGACTCCAATTCCAAACATATAGACACACAGTGGTGGTAAGTTATCATTTCCAATCCAACAGAAGCCACCTGACCTGTAGTTAGTAAAACCACAGAGAGAATATGATTTTGTGACCTTCACTGATTCACTCTAAGATGTGAATGTGTAGTTTACACAAGAGGAGAAGTTGTCAACTACATTGATCCCATTTAAGGCAACTCTGGGATAGCAAAGCAAGTCTCCTTTATAGCAGTAGAACTTGATGTTCTCTGCTCCCTTCTTGTAGCTGCTGCCACACGATTCTGATGTCTCATTAACTGGACATCATTCAAGAACAATGTCAGATTAACATTCCATAGATACGGCTCTGCTGATGAAGTGCTTGGTGCAACAGTTGTATCAATCATACAGGAGGCTCCTGGTTTGTGGTCATTAAAATCACAGGCGGCATATGATGTTGTTATTTTCAGTATTTCTTTCTGGGGTGTAAATATGTGGCAGACACATGGAGAGTGGTTTGTGGCCACAGTAATCCCATTAAAGGCAATTCTAGGGTAGCATGGCATAGCTGTTTCAGAACAGCACAATCCTATGATGTTTTCTGTGTTCGCTATAAAGCTGCTGCTGCTACACAATCCTGACCAATTATAGGTGTGGACATTGTTCACTTGCAATAATAAAACTGCTTTGTTTACATCATAAACCTCTGGAAGCGAATCATTTATGGGACTAATAGTACAATTTATTCTTCCATCGGGGATATCTTCCTTGAGTCCCCCCCCCCCCCCCCCAAAAAAAAAAAAAAAATCTTTGGTTAAAAAGCACATATGCTTTTGAGTTAAACACAAAATGAGCCCACTTCATAGATTCAAAATGAACCTTGCCAATGCCATCCCTTTGCACAAGTTAGGTCCTTAGCTACCAAAGTCACAAATGAAGCCATCGAATTAAAGACTATCTACAGCGAAGGTTAACGAACTGTGAACAAACATTTATGTTCAAACCCTTGAATACATTTTCAAAAATCTGCCAACTCGCTGCAATAACAGATATCGTGGAATTCAAAGCATCAAATACTAGGACCTAATAATAACATCGGGAGCCGCGATATCACAGCGGTTAGTGAACTGGACTACAAAGGACAAGAGGTAGGGTTCGATCCAAACCGACGGCTCCGGTTCACCAAGCCGTTAATGGGTACCGAATTTTTTCTGGGAATGTAAAGCGGCACGGCACGGCGTAATACCGACCACATTACCCCAAAAATAATGCGCCGGGGGTCTGTAAAATGTATGGTACACCATATTCCCTATACGCCACTTGGCGTGACGGGGGTACTTTACTTTATAATAACAGATGGAAGATGCACTAGAGAAATAAAAAAGCAGAATAGCTCAGGCCAAAAGGGCAATTCAGAAAATGAAAAACGTCTTATGCAAACAATCTATGTCAATAGAAGCGAGAAAGACAGTTCATCGGTGCTATATATGGCCAATTCTAACCTATGGAAGCGAATCATGTACAGTAAACAAACAAATGAAAAGACGATTAGAGGCCACAGAGATGGGATTTCTCAGAAGAATGTTGAGTGTTCCCTGGACATCTAAAAGGACCAATGAGGACATTCTTAAATAGGCCAACACAAAAATGGAGCTCCTAAGTAACATCAGAAATAAACAATCAACGTTTTTTGGGGCACATCATGAGAAGAGGAAAGTTGGAATACTTGGTTACAACTGGCAAAATACATGGAAAGAGATCGCGGATGACAAAGAGAATATAGTGGATAGCTTGGTGTTATGGCATGACAAACAGTCAACAATAGAATTAATACGATGAACGGTAGAAAGAAGATTGTTGAAGGACGTGAGCGCCTACGCCAACAAGCACAAAATGGTCGTAGCAACAGCGTAGAATCCTTAAAAATGGTACCATAAGCTGTCTTAGCACAACAACCCATATTAAGCTGCCGAATGTAATTGACGCCAAACAAATCCAACGACGGTTATTGAACAATTCTTAATGTCATCACGCAAAATGCATATCGGGATACGGTCGGATTCTCACTACTTGATATGTCAAAAAGACCGCAGGCCAGACGCGAATACTCCGTAGAACCAGCGCGAACTGGTTAAATGAAACATCCGGTTGACTTTAACGCAGGGAGTAGAAATATTAAAAGATCACATTAACCAGTCTTCAAAAGTAAATTCTGTAGTGGTTAATATTGGAACCGGAGGTCCTATGAATAACTATGTCGGTGTACAGGAAACTGAACGGATACATTCATTTTCTATTTATCCAAGGTAATGACAGTGACAAGAACAAGAAACGATCTGCAGACGTGAACAATCTGCAGACATAAGAAATCTTACTGAAGGGGCGAAAGATTTTCTCCCTGAGGTAAATTGTACAGATGGAAGAAATTCTCACAGAGGAGCACTGAACGGATGGAAGAAATTCCCCCAGAGGAGCACTGCACGGATGGAAGAAGTCATTACAGAGGAACACTGAACTGATGGAAGAAGTTCTAACAGACGGACACTAAATAGTTAGGAAGAAATTCTCTCACAGGTAAACGACATAAATGAACAAAAAAACACAGAGATAAACTGAAAAGTTAGAAGAAATTCTCCCAGCAGTGGTAGACTACCAAATGAAGATGTGAAAAATCCAATGCCCTTTGACCTGTAGTTGCAAGGGAACTAACCGGTATTAGGATGACAAGATCGTTTGTGGCAGCCCAGGGCTGCACCGCACGAGTGACTGATATGCTTGGCCTGGGACGCATAGCTGAATATTGGAGCTTCGTTCTCCAACGTGTCTACGTTCCTGCTAAAATGTAAACGTGCCGCGGTGTGTTCACCGAGAGTCTGGCTATGTGTCTAACTTGTCAAGAAGTCAACCATCAATCGTACAGTTGCCTCCCTTGAGCCACGTGACTGAGCAGGCTAATCAAATTCGCGGTCAAAAGATTCTCACCAAAATGACGCACTTGGGCGGCAAATAGATGTTGAGTACAGGGAGGGAGATTGTGGCGGTGCAAATGTTGGGATCTGAGACAGGGAGAGAGTAAATGTTGGGAGGTAGACAGTGAGAGTAAAAATGTTGGGAGGTAGACAGTGAGAGTAAAAATGTGGGAGGTAGACAGTGAGAGTAAAAATGTTGGGAGGTAGACAGTGAGAGTAAAAATGTTGGGAGGTAGACAGTGAGAGTAAAAATGTTGGAAGGGAGACTGATAGTATAAACGTAGGAAGAGAGACAGTGAGAGTAAAAATGTTGGAGGGAGACTGATAGTATAAACGTAGGAAGAGAGACAGTGAGAGCGGTCCCGAGACAGAGAGGTTTGAGTTCAAAATCCTGGCTGCACCAATGGGAATTTTTAATTGTGGATCTCTCTGCGGCACCGAACCCCTGGTCTCAATAGGGATGTCCGGCTTGAATCGTCATAGTGGGATCGACGGAAAAAAATGAGTAGACTCTGAAAACATGTTGCGAGGGGACCACTGTGCTCAAAGTTGCCAGGGAAAAAAAACACGGCGAGGGACCAGTGTGCTCACAGCTGCCAGGGGAAAAAACACGGCGAGGGACCACTGTGCTCACAGCTGCCAGGGAAAAAACACGGCGGGGACCACTGTGCTCACAGCTGCCAGGGAAAAACACGGCGAGGGACCACTGTGCTCACAGCTGCCAGGGAAAAAACACGGCGAGGGACCACTGTGCTCACAGCTGCCAGGGAAAAACACGGCGAGGGACCACTGTGCTCACAGCTGCCAGGGAAAAAACACGGCGAGGGACCCCTGTGCTCACAGCTGCCAGGGAAAAAAACACGAAATCAGTCCATAGTCTCTAAGTATATCGCTTGAGGTGAAAGCTGGTGAACGATGTATACACGCACACACACACATCCAACACATCACAAGCTGTGGCGGGAAGATCGGGCACTTCACCTTCTGTCTTGGATTTGTTAATGCTCAGGCCCCTTCCCCCACAGCTAAAAAGTCAGCCCAGCCCCCCCCCCCCACAACTCAAAAGTCCGTCCGTCCGCGCCCCCCCCCCCCCACACACACACACAGCTCAACAGGCAGGTTGTAGTTCCTCTACAGCCGTGACGATATCTTTACTTTCTGTATCAGTTTATCAATTTGTTTCACTTTCTCCACGACAGTGAACAACGGATGACAACCCTATCTGTGTGTGACGCTCCCTACAAGTAATTATTGTAACCTCACTACTACCTGCGAGCTCATTAAGAGATTTACTGCTGTATTCGCCTCATAAAGTCTGTAACTTCATAAAGTCAGGAGAACACTGCTCCAGTACAAAATCAATGGCCAATTTCACCGGCATCGACTAAACGGAACTGACGTCATACGCAAATAATATAACGTAGTAGTAGTAGTATCAGTAGTAGGAGTAGACATAGTGTTAATGTACAAAGCGTTATAGTTTTACAGTGCCTGTGTGGATGATCAGATGATAGAGGTAATTCGATTGGTCGTGTCAAAACCTTATCAGATTAAAATATATCTTACATTCCTTTATTATCTGGTAATAGCCCCAGTCAGTCATGGTTGGCTATGGATTTTTTCAGGGCCCCTATAATTGTTATATTTTATTTTTCCTTCGCCGTATATTCTCTTTTTCTATTAATCTGTCTGCTTTTTGTTTGAGTGGAGCTTTATGATGTCTTCCAGGTTGCAGAGTTTATGTTCAGAGAGCCTATGCCACGTTTACACGTATCTATAAATAAGAGTTATCTTGCTATCTGCTTAGGTGTATATCTTTTGGTATGCGGCCGTCTTTTAAACGGTGTAAATTGCCCAAGCCAGCGTAACCTACTTTGTTCCAGCAGCGTGTAGATGTTCGGGAGACCCGTGCGAGTAAGGACCTCCACAATTTGTCACTTTGCCCTTCCAGGTGATACCAAGATAATAGCGCTGGCATCGCACGTGGAATTCATTTAGCCTTCTCTCTTGCTATGCATAAGATGTTAATGATTATAAAAGGATGCTTATGGTCCAGACGTCGTAAACTACGGCCTTTGTTTTAGTTGTCAGTTTGTTGTTTTGCCAAATGCGCATAGAAAGGCGGGCGAGTGTGGTAGCAGCTTTGCTAATGTGGGTGTCAATTTACTCGTTATAAGGTGAATATCTGTACACGATCTATCCCCATTGTTTCCTGCTGTGTACCAGTTATATCTGAGACTATTGTACACGAACCGTCTCCATTGCTTCTGCTGAGTACCAGTTATATCTGGGACTATTGTACACGAACCGTCTCATTGTTTCCTGCTGTGTACCAGTTATATATGAGACTATTGTACACGAACCGTCTCCATTGTTTCCTGCTGGTACCAGTTATATCTGAGACTATTGTACACGAACCCTCCCCATTGTTTCCTGCTGTGTACCAGTTTTTGGATTACCGTGATATGTGCTTCGCCAAGTATGCTACCGTCATCCAAATTCCTTTTGTTTGTCTCCCTGTGTTCCAACTTACACCCTTCACGTTCAGATAGTACTGGACCGTGCCTGTTCAATTTTGTGACGCAACTTTCAACTTGTGACATACCATGCAAGTATTTGTGTTATTTTCCCTTATAATGATAACAACATGTGCGATCTTATCTGGTAACGCTAAATCTCCCAAATTGTCCATAGCCGACGCTCAAAAATAACCAGAGCTTATCACACTGGCGACGATGGAATACAGAACTTTCATAAATAATTTATTTAATAATTTTACGCTTAGAGAGTTCACTGGAATACATGTGGGAAAGGGGGGGGGAAGAGAAAGAGAAACATAAATTGAAGAGAGAAAGACAAACAGAAATTGAAGAGAGGAGAAGACAAACAGCAATTGAAGCTGTCAGCGAATGATAGCTAATGGCTTGCACCAGGATCAGTGAACCATAACTACCTAGACCCTACGCCACCTCTTAGTGGTGTCTCTAACAGCGTACTAAACAATCTAGTCCAACCAAAGCAGTAGAGATCAAGAGCGAAAGCAGCCCGGTGGTTAATTATAAAATTACATGTCGAAATCGGGTAGGTGGCGCTGAAAGGCGCAAATATCACAGTTCTGCAAAATACAACACATTACATCTACGCCCAATAAACGTCCTTGGTGGTAGACGAAGAGATGTACATATTTTTATAGTCGTCCAGTGGGCACAAAGAAGAGACCGAAAGACATCAAAATATGCTGATTACTATTCTTAACAAATATTCCAACATTTTCAAAACAAACACTACAACCAAAACCCGAGTTTCAATAAATATCGCATTCATTAACACAAGTGGAATAGTTTCTACAATAAGTTTTGGGGAGAAATTGCGTCATCACGTGTGACGTGTTAATTATGACTTCATTTTTAACCGTTAGCGATCTAGCGTACAAACGCAGGGGTAACTATTTTGTTATATTCAAGAACAGATTTTCCTTCAGGAAATCTCCAACCAGAAGTGATGACGTGACCTCTGCTAGAAATGCTACCAAAGACATCAAGCTGAGAGTGGGGACGCATACACCTAAAGTGGTTGGGAGTCGGCGGTAATGGGCCTGAGATAAAATGATTGGCAGCCGCCTGGAGGAAAGTGGAGAAAGACCGCATTGACCAGGCTGGCTTCGGAAATCTAATTATAGGCTGATTTTAAGAAAGGCTGGTTAACACGACAGGAGTAGGAATCCAGAGAAAAGACAAGCGTTGCAAAACAAATGGAGGTCACTCCTACCATAATTGCAAAGTATTTGTTGCTGGTGTTTTTTAACATTTAATCAACAGTCTAGATGCACTCATAACAATCATGGACAATCACCCTCGTTACTACATTCGGTTTAAGAGTTCCTGAATTTTCGGACCAGACACGAGGACACTTGTTATGTAATGATGTAATAACTTATCTAACCCAAGAGCTCTTTTTTTAAAAGGCAAATTAAAGGTATCTTCCCCTGTCTGACTAGGCGTATGTGAGGTATGGTGCTTGTGACGTTATGGTGTGTGATTTTTCCATGATCATGGACATCTTTGGATGATGTGGTCGACATCACGCCAGGCCGTCTTTACTCCATGAAAAAAAATAATTGGTACCAATTTAATATGTTGGGTGAACCAAAGTCTTGTCGGTTCGTGGGAAAAAAGACCAGCAGTTTCAGGGACTTCCAAAGCGGGACCTTCTGGTCAGGAATCAGCGCACCTCCGGTCATATGGCGGATAGGCAGCAGGGACCATTGAGGCTCTGTCCTCATTCCAAGTCCGGTTTACACCAGAGCTACTGAGTTTAGTGCTCTGTTCATACAGTGAGCTGTGTGTTTCATCCAGATCGTGTTTCGATATTCCGATTGCTTACAATGAATGATATCGTATGAAGCAGGACGGTTCAGCCTGCGTTCACTTACTGTGTAGCTCCGGCTTATGTCTTTTGGCGTGTGCTGTAGTTGCTTTTTCGATCCTTCAATGCGATGAGATGTTAGTTCGGATGATTCCACAGGCACGGGCGGCTGGTCAATCATGGATTTTATTCGATTGTAGTGACACCGGGATCTTCGATTGCCTGCAACTGCAAGTCAATGCACTAACCATTCCGCCTTCAATTCTGCGTGTAAACGGTTAATCAGAAATCAAGACATTGACATATTATTTCTCAAAGCAAAAACAGATTCCATGCAATGGTCTATCAGAAACTATGTAAGCTGTCATGAAATAGTTTGCTTGAGCACTGCTAACTAAAGGTTTACTGAGAAAATACTGGTAAACCACCAACAAGCGTGACGTATCCAAATATAGAAGATATAGACGGTTGACACTCTACCTAACTCTGCTCGGAAAGCTGAAAGCGTCAGGTAATTTTCCAAAAATTCCCTTTCAGTCCTAAATAAATCTATAGTTAACTGTAGCTCGAAGCTAGGACTATAACAACGTAATTACGGCATCTTGGACAGAAGACATAATTCACGTAGCATATTGTCGGACACGCACAAAAGTGATCACAACCTTCGCGTGATTAGACAGCATCTTGTTATACACACAGCTCACAAACACTGACGTGATGACCACATCCCACTTGTAGTCCCATAAAACTATACTCAGGCATTTATTAAACACACCACCCAGTAGGACCCGCATTGAGGTCGCTGATGTGGCTATATCTTTTGTTTTTCACGACCGATAAAGTTCTTTAGGAAGGGGGCTGGATAGTCTAGATGTACGAAGGCGGCCTCCGGACAGGAAGGGCATCTAGTTCAAAGCCCAACAGAGAGGTGATAATTTTTAAAAAAAATTGGAAAATTAATCCGTGATTCTGATACTCTCACCTGTACTCTTGGGTAGCGAATCCGAAGTGTAGCCCTCTCATATAACGGCAATAAACAGGCCATAAATATGGCTGTTTATCAGGCAAAATTATTAGCAGAAACCTACTTAGACTGTGGATCACAGGCCGTGCTATGGAGTTCGTGCACGTGAGCCGGGATCTTCCTCGGATTTTCTCGAGGGTGGGGGGTATCGGAACACCTATGGTATGTCCGGTGTGCGGTGATCATCAAGAGAGAAACAGAGTATTACAAACTGAATATCCTCATCTTGTCACAAGCACAGTGTGTCACAAAATGAACATGCTCTTGCTGTCAGAAAAAACATTTAAAAAAACGTATAAACTGAAGCAGCAACATGTACTCCAACATAAAGTTACTTATCCGGAATTCGATTATAAGGACTACCATTTTATGCCCCAGCAAATAATTAGTTATACACATAGCTAGTGATTGACCAAACTGTGACAGACTTAAAAGTTACTGTGTTGGTGATCGGCCATACTATAACAAAGTAACTGTGCTAGTGATCGACCATACTATAACAAAGTAACTGTGCTAGTGATCGACCATACTATAACAAAGTAACTGTGTTAGTGATCGACCATACTATAACAAAGTTACTGTGTTAGTAATCGACCATACTATAACAAAGTTACTGTGCTAGTGATCGACCATACTATAACAAAGTTACTGTGCTAGTGATCGACCATACTATAACAAAGTTACTGTGCTAGTGATCGACCATACTATAACAAAGTAACTGTGTAGTGATCGGCCATTCTGTGCCACACTTAATGTTTACATATATATGGTATCAATAATACAGGTGCGCAGAAGACAACATTGCTCAATCTTGGCTCCTTTCGTCATCATCAAGTACAATGCCTGCTGGCGTAGGTGATCATTCTCCGCAAACTGTCGATGTCGACAGTCATTTATCATTTCTATTTTTGACCTTCTGCCAAGCCATTCTCTTAAGCTGTCTGGTATCTCTTCACTTTGCTTCCCTCTGCCTCTTCATCGCTCAATTTTCCCAGTTATCACAATATATTCCAGCAGTTCCCTTGTCAAATCATGACCAAAAAATTATGATTGTTTCTTCCTAATATGAGCTCTCTTTTTGCTTTGGCCTCTTTCAGAACGTTTTCATTACTCTTCTTAGCTGTCCATGGTATTCTCGACATTCTGTAAAACCACAATCCTAGAGTCTGTAGTTATGTTCTTGTCCGGTGTCCTATTGTCCATGATTCACATCCATATGTGAAGACTGGCTCTACATAACATATGAGAACTATTTTTCTTGCTTTACTCCTTCACTCGAACAATTAAACACGACTCACTAATCTTTCATTTAAAATATCGATATGAGTCGTTACCTTCGTACGGTAAGTGATCATTATACTCCGTGTTTAATGGTCGGAGATTGCAGCTCCACGCTGATCGATAACTATTGGGTGGGAATATCAACATCAGAGGATTTTTTTAATAAAACATTTTTTGTCTATTTATTTATTTAATTGGTTTACTGTTTTGTGTGTGCGTGTGTGACAAAATTGAAAATTTGTGACACCAATGTAGGGACTATTTTATAAATTTAAAAAAAAAAGATTCTGGAATTCAAGGGGAAACAACGCTACTATGCATCTTTTATAGAAAGTTCGGGTTGGAAAAGAAACAATGCATAATGTTATAGAAATGGTGAAGTGGCGACTGAGGGAAGGAACAAATGATGTTTCCGCTGAGACCTCAGACAAAACCTCATGTGATGTTTCAGTAAAGTAAGTGCTACATAGAATGTGACCTTATGTAAAACACCAAGTGCTACATAGAATGTGACCTTATGTAAAACACCAAGTGCTACATAGAATGTGACCTCAAGTAAAACACCAAGTACTACATAGAATGTGACCTCAAGTAAAAACAACAAAGTACTACATAGAATGTGACCTTATGTAAAAACACCAATTACTACATAGAATGTGACAAGTAAAACACCAAGTACTACATAGAATGTGACCTCAAGTAAAACACCAAGTACATGTACTACATAGAATGTGACCTCAAGTAAAACACCAATTACTACATAGAATGTGACCTTATGTAAAACACCAATTACTACATAGAATGTGACCTCCAGTAAAACACCAAGTACTACATAGAATTTGACCTTATGTAAAACACACAAGTATACAATAGAATGTGACGTCAAGTAAAACACCAATTACTACATAGAATGTGACCTTATGTAAAAACACCAATTACTACATAGAATGTGACCTCAAGTAAAACACCAAGTACTACATAGAATGTACTTACAATGCCGAAGCACGGATCTTAAATTGGCTAATAAACAAATTATATATCGCCTGTGGTTACGGAGGTGATCCCCCTATGACTTGCCACGATGATAACAACTCACGATAATTACAAGAGCATCACAACAATAAAAAACAGCACGATAATTAAGCGAGAATTTGCAAGCGTTTAATAAACACAACAACACAACTGTTAGCAGTAGCACGGTAGTTACAACAACGTGTCTGTCAGTGGTCCCCTTTGCGAGGATGAAGCGAGAGACATTTTTGTTTGTGTGAGGAGATGCGTACGTAGCTGTGGTGCGAAGTGGTCGATCTCCTGGACAACAGGATTTGCCGGTTGGGTGAGCTTTACTAGAATATTCCTGGCCCCTACAAGAACCAGCATATTTGAATATTTTTTTTTTTAATTCTCAGTTGAAGTGATGTGTGAATTTTGGCCAGCGTTCAGACAAGGCAATCTGGCAAAGAGTTAGTTGAGCTGGTGGTGGTGGGGGGAATAATGGGAGGGGGGGGGGTGGCGAGGATGAGATTAGAGAGAAGTGCCTGCGGTAAATGTCGTGAAGCACCTCAGAAACGAGATGAAGTTATAAGGCTAACGAGATATGGCACTAAGTGGGAAATTCATTGCTTTGTTCAAAATACGATTGAAATCGCTGCCGATATATCACGTTGTCATCTTGTTACTGTCTCTATTTCCTATGATAAGTAGCTAAATCAAAAATCAGGCAACCTCCTCTATAAATACCACCGTTAGCAGCAGATCATCTATGCTGTTCTCATAAGGCAAGTTATATTTCAGGTTTGTATATTTTTTTTAACAGCCCACATATGTTTGTGTCTGTCTTCCTGGGTTTTTTTTTTTTAACTAACCGATCAGGCTGCTTTCAATTTATACAGAAGTGCGCTTAACCTGTACTGTCTTATTGTCAGTCCAGCTGGTATAGTTAACTGTCTGTATTGTCTTATTGTCAGTCCAGCTGGTATAGTTAACTGTCTGTATTGTCTTATTGTCAGTCCAGCTGGTATAGTTAACTGTCTGTATTGTCTTATTGTCAGTCCAGCTGGTATAGTTAACTGTCTGTATTGTCTTATTGTCAGTCCAGCTGGTATAGTTAACTGTCTGTATTGTCTTATTGTCAGTCCAGCTGGTATAGTTAACTGTCTGTATTGTCTTATTGTCAGTCCAGCTGGTATAGTTAACTGTCTGTATGTCTTATTGTCAGTCCAGCTGGTATAGTTAACTGTCTGTATTGTCTTATGTCAGTCCAGCTGGTATAGTTAACTGTCTGTATTGTCTTATTGTCAGTCCAGCTGGTATAGTTAACTGTGTTCAGGGTAATTCTAACAGTGACCCATGTAGATATTTGTTGTTTATTCTTTGTGTCCGTGTATTTTTGATACTTTCCTTCCATTTGGGCTTTGGTTTCTTGTAGGAGAATGTACAGTGTCGATTATAATGAATGTGTGACTAAAATGAGTTGCAATGAACAACACAAAGAAATCACAAGTCAGTGAGTACCACGATCATATGATGATTTCGTCGACTTGTTTATGTGACAACTCTCATTCGCAGGGTAACATTGGAAAAGACGACAACACGAGGATAGTATAAAAGATGGTATTCTGCTGGTGTATTAGGCAGATTGAGGGGGATTAGCCCGTATGGGAGGGCTTGGGACAGAAACAATAATGAACTCATGTTTCTGGTCTTCTCTTCTCACTAACTGTTCATGACAAGCAGACCCCGCGCTGCATTTAAATGTATGCATATCTCCAATTTGTTCAGTGGTTGCTGGACTACAAAGGATGAGAGGTCGGGTCCAATCCTGATCAACGGCTTTCGGATTCACCCGGCCTTAAATGGGTGCTGGATTTTTTTTTCTGGGGAAGTAAAGCGGCACGTGCGTAATACCGGCCAGGTAAACCCAATAGCCATGTGCCGACGATTTATAAAAATGTATGGTCACTAACACCATGTTCCCTATACACAACTTGGCAAGACGGGGTTCTTGACTTTACTGCAACTTATAGGTCAATGCGTGCCATTGTTTATTTCTTATCCTATCTCCGACGAGGGCTTCTTGTCGGAACATTGTATTGTTTCCATATTAGTTTTCCTGACCAAAAAACATCTTACCGTTTATAATTTTCCAGAAGCAATTTTCACTGATTCTCGCGATAATTCTACGTCTCACGCGATACAACCTTGTAACAGTGCTTGCTTGCATGCGTTCGCCCGATGACTTAAGGAGTGTACCTCGTCATCATCCGCCCTTAAAAGGACGCTAAGTGGGCGTGTCTGCGTTGTGTTGTGGTTTACAGTATAACTGTGATATGTGCCCTTGTAACAGTGACGCCGCTGTAATTGTTTCAAATCATTTTACACACGGAATCAAAGAAAAGTGCTGAGTGACGAGAACACAGACTGGCCCGGACCACAAGCAGCACTTGGCACCTTCAAACTGGACAATAAATAAACCAGACACCTCAACTCAACAATTAAAACGACAGATAAGGACATAGGGAGAAGAAATGAAAAAAAACGGTATGGTAAAAGCTTCACGTAACAAGTGTACACCACAAATAAGAACGACGTTTCCGCGCAAAGGCCTTCAACAGAAACAAACATACAACACACGTACAAATATGTGTTTAAAATTTAAAAATTAAATACTTTTAAAAATCGAGCTAGAAAGAGAAATGAAAAGTAAAGGAGAATAAAATGTGAATAAACAGTTCCTTATAAAATCTAAGAATAATCTTTCTTCTTAAAGAACGGAAGTCAACAGATTGGTGGCTGCTGTGTTTAGACAAATTAGAAATGGGCAGACATTGAAAAGAATCGAGACTTTAAATGACTAGGTAGATAGCGTGAATGTGTGCATGCACCGACAATGATTGGGTGAATGGTGAGCACTGACATACTGAAGGGTGAGATTATGAGTGTATGGTGAGCACTGACATACTGGAGAATGAGATTATGAGTGAATGGTGAGCACTGACATACTGGAGGATGAGATTGTGAGAGAATGGTGAGCACTGACATATTGGAGGGTGAGATTATGAGTGAATGGTGAGCACTGACATATTGGAGGGTGAGATTGTGAGAGAATGGTGAGCACTGACATATTGGAGGGTGAGATTATGAGTGAATGGTGAGCACTGACATATTGGAGGGTGAAATTATGAGTGAATGATGAGCACTGACATATTGGAGGTGAGATTGTGAGAGAATGGTGAGCACTGACATATTGGAGGATGAGATTATGAGTGAATGGTGAGCACTGACATATTGGAGGGTGAAATTATGAGTGAATGATGAGCACTGACATATTGGAGGGTGAGATTGTGAGAGAATGGTGAGCACTGACATATTGGAGGGTGAAATTATATGTGAACGCTCACAATTATTCAGTGAAGCTTAAAACAACGTCTCGACACACTCAACGAATGACAAAATAATGTGAGATCATTCACAATGATATGCTGGAGAGAAGATGTTAACACGTGAGTCTTTGTGATAAACTTGATAATGAAACTAAAACGAGAAGGCTCAAAATGATTGGTTAAATGAGGAGCGTGACGGTTGATCACCGGCCCTGACTTTGAGAAAGAGATCCATCTTATTCTCGGGTCGGGACCCTTCAATTGACAATTACTGGCCTTTATCTCACACCGGGAAAAGCTTTTTTTTTTATTTTCAATGGGATTCCAATTTGGGCCGCAGGAGAAGACCGAGACCACAGAATTAGCCCGACTGGAGGCGATGGCATAACTGATCAATAAAGGCTTTCTCATAGTTTCCCCGCTTCCGCCCGGTGGTTATCTCAAGCCAGTACTGAGACGTGCCTAAGTCCCGGGGTTGACTCTAGAAGCACCAGTTGGTTTAAGGTGACCACCTCATGAGCACAGCGTTTTTTTCTTTCTTTTTGGTTTCACAATCATGTGATATATGCGCATATAGAACTAAGAATATTGATTGAATTTTGGTGACTAGGTACGTTAACATGCTATCCTCCTGATCGCACTACACATATCTAACTAGATCACACTTCAAAATGTGCAATCAAATTACTTTTCAAATCATCACTTAACTTCTTACTCTAAACACAATGTGTCACTATCTGAGCACCAAATGACAGTGTTCTCCCTTGGCGGTGTTACTTAACAGCATCGGTAGACTGGAGGGAACTGTTTCATTGAGATATTCTATGTCAGTCATGGTACAATGGGTGTTCCCCTCCTCCCCCATGCAGTCTCAACTTTAAGTGACACCGAGTGCCCACTACAGGCCTAAGAAAAACATGTATCATTAGTACTTTAGTAACTTTGCTCATCTACCACTCATTTTCGTCTTCTGTCCTTAAAAGTGTTACTTTGGCGTTGATTCACCGCGTCGCTATTTTACGAGAAGCCTCGATAAAACTGGAACAGGGTTTGTCACAAACTAAGAACATTTCCTGAACGCATCCATTGTAAGAATGGGCAGAGAGAGCAGACAGGACGTCATCATGCAAAAATGTACGCTTGAACATATCAAGGCCTGCAACTAAAACGCCACTTTGAGATTAAAACAAACAGCCGAGCTGAGCTTTGTAGACTGGAGAACGAGAACTGATCAAAACCCTTACTCAACTCCCTGTGGGAGGTCTACACGGTCTAAGCGTGTAGCTTTATTAACGGGAGGTCTACACGGTCTAAGCGAGTAGCTGTATTAACGGGAGGTCTACACGGTCTAAGCGAGTAGCTGTATTAACGGGAGGTCTACACGGTCTAAGCGAGTAGCTTTATTAACGGGAGGTCTACACGGTCTAAGCGAGTAGCTTTATTAACGGGAGGTCTACACGGTCTAAGCGAGTAGCTGTAACGGGAGGTCTACACGGTCTAAGCGAGTAGCTGTAACGGGAGGTCTACACGGTCTAAGCGAGTAGCTTTATTAACGGGAGGTCTACACGGTCTAAGCGAGTAGCTGTATTAACGGGAGGTCTACACGGTCTAAGCGAGTAGCTTTATTAACGGGAGGTCTACACGGTCTAAGCGAGTAGCTGTAACGGGATGTCTACACGGTCTAAGCGAGTAGCTGTAACGGGAGGTCTACACGGTCTACGCGAGTAGCTGTATTAACGGGAGGTCTACACGGTCTAAGCGAGTAGCTGTATTAACGGGAGGTCTACACGGTCTAAGCGAGTAGCTTTATTAACGGGAGGTCTACACGGTCTAAGCGAGTAGCTGTATTAACGGGAAGACAACACGCCAAATATCAGATGTAAGGTAGATAACGGGAGCCGCGATAGCTCAGTGATTAGTGAACTGGACTACAAAGGACAAGGGGTAGAGTTCTATCCCAAACGACGGCTTCCGGGTTCACCCAGCCTTAAATGGGTACCGGATTTTTTTTCTGGGAAAGTAAAGCGGCACGGGCGTAATACCGACCACATTACCCCAAAAATCATGTGCTGAAGGTCTGTAGACTTTACGGTCACTAACACCATATTCTCTATACGCCACTTGGTGTGACGGAGGTACTTTACTGTTTTTAAGGTAGATAACGAACGGAGCAAGATTCAACAGTAAACTACAACTGAATGCTGTACCCAGCTCGTTAAAGGAGATTTGTGAATAGCAACAATGTCTGGTGAGAGCAGGTGAAGGAAGAGGCGCGTTAAGATCCACGATGGAAGATTATTATTATTATTTTAATCGGAGGGAGAATCAATCCCTTCTATAGATCAACAACATGTATTGGACCCAAGCAAAAATAGCCCAAAACAATAAATTTCATTATCTTATCGCTATCTATAACCATTAATTATTATTTTTTAACAGCTCAAGAAATGCAAGACAGTGCTACGAAGTTGATGCAGCGCTTCAAGACCATAAAAAGGGATGCAGTCCCAACCCCATAACAATGCAACAAGTGGTGTCCTCCAACGGATTCTTTCCTGAGTCCGTCTCATGTCATAAAGCGTGCTCGTCTCTCGCCACTAGGGGGCGTGGACACATGCATCGGTGGTCATCATTAATTAAGTATCAATTGGTGATCATGACTGTCAACATTTTTCTATCTCGACAGAAGTTTATCAATTCTGTTTCTTACCTCGAACCAAACTATTTTTTGTGTCATTTTGTTCTCCCTCGATTTGTATAGATGTCCCGTACACTCTAGTTTTTCCTGCTCATTACTTTGCCCATAACGTGATGATTGTTTCTTTCTCATATTAGAAATTCGCTACCTTTCTTTATTAAATCTCTATTATGTCGCACCCATTACTCTTGTTAACCTTCCGTGGTATTCCCAACATTCTTCTGTAAAAAGACAATACTAAGGCCTTTAACGATTTTATTGTCTGTTTTTCTACTGTCCAGAAGTAACTTCTATGCTTCAAGACTAGCTGAGTGTAACCCTGTCTATTAACAAAAGGGAGCCGCGATAGTTTAGTGGTTAGTGAACTGGACTACAAAGAACAAGAGGTAGGGTTCGATCCCAACCGACGGCTTCCGGGTCACTCAGCCTTTAATGGGTACCGGATTTTTTTCTGGGAAAGTAAAGCGGGTCGGGTAGTAATACCAACCACATTGCCCCAAAAATTATGTGCCGAAGGTCTGTAAAATGTATGGTCACTAACACCATATTCCCTATAGGCCACTTGGCGTGACGGGTCACTAACACCATATTCCCTATAGGCCACTTGGCATTACGAGAGTACTTTAATTTTTTTTATTTTTAACTATTGACTAGAATTATTATAAATCTGTCTCAATCCGTAAAATGGTTTGGTCACAAGGGTGTGCAGGGTGATCGTGCTGTTTCCTTATGAAAGATTGATAGAAAAAGATGCGAGTCTACATGTCTACAACCTTCCAGCAGATGTTCGGGGGTAGCGATGGTTAAGAAACCGTCTACACGTGCGGTGGTATGGAGTAACTCACAAAACAATCATATATATCAAACTGACAAGAGCAGGTTTCGCAAAGAGTGTTGCACCGACCTGGCATCATCTTAACTGCCGCCAAACTTTAATATATATATATCCCTCGGGAACTTGGGATTCATGGCAATGGCGGACAGGCTGGAGCCACTGTGGAGTGGACTTATAATGGACATAACGGCTGAGTTATGTTGTACCTCCCTTCTGTTGTACATATATAATAATCTTAGAAAGAACTATATGGCAATGTTACGAACAATTATATTTTTTTTTAATAATGATGATCCAAACGATTACAAATGTCAGGTCCGTGCAACAGTAACAAATAAACAGCGAGCCGTTTCGTGAAATTAGACCTGGGGACATACGCAAACAACCCTACAGAATGATGTAGCTTTGTACTGACTACAGACCTGCGAATATAGTATGTCTATAAGGTAAGAATAGTCAACGAGACGGACAATATCAGCATCTGAGAGATATTAAGATGAAAACGGCACAAAGAACGTGTCAAAGAACAAAGCTATCTCTAGATCAAAGAGCCGTATAATAATGACTGTGTGCATATAAATATGACAAGAAGAAGGTTGCTGCGTTTATACTTATAACAAAAACTGTAATGTGTCAAGAACAGACGAGAGGCCAGCAGCTCTCACCATATGCTAAATAGAAATACTTGGGTTAAAAGAAAAACAAAAGCGTTTACGTCTGTCTTATCTTGGGCTGGCACCGGGCGCGGGGAAATCATAAAAGGCAAAACTGTAAGCTTTACCCAAAAGCCTCACCTCCCCCCCCCCCATACCCGGACTCTCGTAAATGGCTCGCTCTCGTTCTGTCCTCGTTTGACGAGATCAGTTGTAAGCGCGCAAAGATATCGTGGAAACGGGAGCACGGAGCTACTGAAATAATGGGAAGATCAACTGCAATGAACATACTACTAGTGACAGATACATAGCTGGGCTCAATAATCGAGGGGAGGGGTGCTGTAAGAATGTAGTTTGGGCGATCATCACAGATTCAAGTGCATCAGGTTCATAAAGTAAATGAGGCCGGGCGAATGCTATAGTCATATCGGAACAGAATAGTAGATGACAGAAAGTTGGTCAATTCCTCTGGTGAAGCACGTACAGGAATCACTGCAGTTAAAAATCTAAAAGCGGCGATTGTGTTATCGTTTTTGGCTCAATCAAACATTTAGAATTAAAACAAATATCTAAAATAGTTCTAAAATACACATAATTTAAAAACACAATAATTAATTCAGCAGCACTACGTCTGTCCGTTCTGTGGGTTTTCGTCTAAAAAAAAAAAATGAAGTTCCTGGTTCGAGCCAAAATTGGAAAATACATTTTTTCTCTGACTTCGGTTGAGACCCGGGTTGAGAACATGCATCTTGTCGAAGGCGTACGATATAAAGGAAAACTGGGCGATTGAAGATGTGTAATGTTACCAGGTAAGAGATGGGAACACAAAAGGACACTGACGAGTGGCCATCATAAAATAAAGACAAAAAGGGCAACGCTCTGAATTTGCCCTATACATTGTACATCACCATCAATGCTACGGAGCTCGTGCACTGCGTTGGTATACTTTCCTGTAATCAGACAAGAGATCGGAGTGGTGAATATTAATAGTACAAAACTGATTAAATGATGGATAGCTTAAAACAATAAAATGTTATCCTCGGGCACAGCATAGCCACTCGTGGTTACCTGACAAATGAAGGGGGCTTTTTAGTTTGGAAGACACCAAGAAGGGAAGAGACTTACCCCCAGTGCGGCAGAAACCCAGGAGGGAAAATAAGGACAGGAAGACTGTCCTTATTTATATTATATATAACTGGGAGACAACACTAAGAAAATGAAGAAAAACAAAAGAGCAAAGACCAGGGCGTTTAGACGCGATTCAGGAGATCGACATGGCCATTACCGAACGTAAACATATGATCTAGAGACCAGCAACAAGGGTACAGGAGAGTGTTGCCAAAGCAGGAAGCAGACAATTGTGTTAGTCTCGGTGCAACTATAGCTCCGTGTGAACTCAGTATAGTCTCGATGATTCCATATTCTCAGCGCGTGCCAATGCTGGATTACTTTCATCGCTTCCAGACCTCATGTCACGTGATTGGAACCGGCCACAAATATTGGCTGCGCACAAGAGAATATAGCTCATAACTGTAGCCAACCATGATCGTGTGTTATCTTACCACGTGATATAAACCAAAACGAAACCGCGTACAAAAAGAACTACGTCTAAAGTGTACTAAGAAATTCCTGCCTGCCCATCCCGACAGTTGGAAGCGAGTTATCTATCAGCTTTGAAGATGGATTAAAATGCGACAGCTAAGGTTAAACATGCGGGGAGCTGCCACAGCAACGAGACAAGTGATAAAAGACAATAACTACGCGCAGAAGGAAGAGTTGGGAGAAAATTGAGAGTCAACATGGGCCGACCCTAAAACAGGGTCGGAGTTTCCCGCCACATACCAATCTTGAGTCCAAGGGCTTCACATCAACTCGTGGTATTAGCACAACAATAACAACGGAAAGGAGATTTAGAGAAAAATGAGTCATAAAAGGCAGCAAGCAGGGAAGGGTATTTGGAGAAAAAAATTAGAAAAATAAAGAGAAACATAGAAATAATAAAATAACAGAAATAACATATTTTAAAAAATTAATTCGCGGTTTTATTAGGAGGAAATATAACATAGATATCTTTTAAAACAAACACAAACTAAAACAGATAAAGCAAGTAATTAAAGTCAAGCTAAAAGAGAAAAGTCAGTAAAGAAGAAATAGCTCTTTCAGCGAAAGTTGTAGGGATATAGGAGAAGTCGACAGAAAACAAACAGCTCCAGCTGACTAGACATTGATAAGAGCATGGGAGAGAAACACAGAAGTAACAACTAAGGCAGCTGGTGATTCATGTAGTCATATATGACAGCCTGACAGAAGCACATACAAACAAGATGGAAATAGAAAATACAGATAGACAAACAGCTACAGAAATCTGTTGACATCGGTGACAGTAGACATCAAGGACAGGAATACAAACAAAACAGACATTTACAGTTGACTGTAAACATCGATGATAGGAGCACAGACACAAACAAACAGTCAGCTAGCTATTACAGGTGACTGTAGACATCTATGACAGGAGCACAGACACAAACAAACAGCCAGCTAGCTATACAGGTGACTGCAGATATCTATGACAGGAGCACAGACACAAACAAACAGCCAGCTAGCTATTACAGGTGACTGTAGACATCTATGACAGGAGCACAGACACAAACAAATAGCCAGCTAGCTATACAGGTGACTGTAGACATCTATGACAGGAGCACAGACACAAACAAATAGCCAGCTAGCTATACAGGTGACTGCAGATATCTATGACAGGAGCACAGACACAAACAAACAGCCAGCTAGCTATTACAGGTGACTGTAGACATCTATGACAGGAGCACATACACAAACAAACAGCCAGCTAGCTATACAGGTGACTGTAGACATCTATGACAGGAGCACAGACACAAACAAACAGCCAGCTAGCTATACAGTTGAGACATCTATGACAGGAGCACAGACACAAACAGCCACCTGGCTATTACAGGTGACTGTAGATATCTATGACAGGAGCACAGACACAAACAAATAGCCAGCTAGCTATACAGGTGACTGTAGACATCTATGACAGGAGCACAGACACAAACAAACAGCCAGCTAGCTATTACAAATGACTGTAGACATCTATGACAGGAGCACAGACACAAACAAACAGCCAGCTGGCTATTACAAATGACTGTAGACATCTATGACAGGAGCACATACACAAACAAACAGCCAGCTGGCTATTACAGGTGACTGTAGATATCTATGACAGGAGCACTGACACAAACAAATAGCCAGCTAGCTATTACAAATGACTGTAGACATCTATGATAGGAGCACAGACACAAACAAACAGCCAGCTAGCTATACAGTTGAGACATCTATGACAGGAGCACAGACACAAACAAACAGCCAGCTAGCTATACAGTTGAGACATCTATGACAGGAGCACAGACACAAACAAACAGCACGTTACCTTCATATGCTGGAAGTTAAACGCCTGGGCTAAGATGAAATGATTGGGCTCTGAACGTGGACCATCTGCCCCCAAAGATTTGAGCGAGTCCATGACGACGACAAGACAGTTGTCCGTTCGGTCGGTGGTTAGTGTTATTGGCTATGTGATTTATTGCCGTTAATTATTAAATGCAGATTTCAAATTCGTGCTTAACATTTTCAAACGATACGTTTTGTTATGGTTACAAATTAATGAATGAAGGAGACTGCAGAGATGCCAACAGACATTAGTGACATCAACAATGTCAACAAATAGACATCGTGAGTGGTAGACAACATGGCTGCTAGTTGAAGTAAAAGTCCGGTTAGGATATTGTATTAGAATTACCAGATTAAGATATTGTAATCGAAATACCATGTTAGGATAATGATAATGTATTAGAATTACCAGGTTAAGATATTGCAATAGTAATGCCATATTATAAAAATGTTAAGAAATGTAAAAACAAGATATCGTTAGGGAAATAACTAAGTCAAAGATACACATATATCAGACTTTTGATTTTGTAACAATCAACGTAAAAGAGACGAAAAATGAAAGCTTAAAATATCACTATTGAAATGTCAATGGAATCCCCAGGGGAAGAGGCAAAGAGGATGGCCAAAATATACATGGTGAAGACAGGTGAAAACAGGATAAGAGGGTGGGGGAAGACGTGAAACGATCTTAAGTGAATGGCAAGAAACAGGACGGTTGGGAAGTGTTTGTTGAATTATGCTCCACATGGAGTTGAACGGAAGAGAAATAACAAGTAAAATATCACAAATATCAGATCCAAATACTGATCACAGAAATATCAAATCGAAAAACTGATCATAGAAATATCAAATCGAAAAACTGATCACAGAAATATCAAATCGAAAAACTGATCACAGAAATATCAAATCGAAAAACTGATCACAGAAATATCAAATCGAAAAACTGATCATAGAAATATCAAATTGAAATACTGAGTATAGAAATATCATGGAGCTGGGAAGAGAAAGAGAAGGAAATATCAATAGCAGGTAAAAATAAACCGAGTTAGAAATGTCTCGCGGAAACATCAGAAATAGGAATGTAAGAACACAATACAGCTGTATAACTTGTGGACGGACCACGGTTACAGTAATATCGGAGCGTAAGGTAGTCATAGAAAATAAACGTCAGATAAGAATCTATCTATCAATTGTCCTTTCGAGCAGAAGACGTCACATAGGGCAGAAGTTCTAAACTCTCAATGTGCAACGGTCTTTGCAATTAAGTGTCAGACCTTGCACAGGACCCGAACTACATCTCGCCACGTGTCCCTTATTCTGGGCGAGCCTCTCAACCGTGACAAGGTAGATTATGCCCGCATCTGTTGCCTCTCACCTCGGTTTTTTAAGTGTTTCCCTGGTTTTGCGTCTTTTTCAGTTATTCTCTGCCCGTTCGAGGGTTTCCTATGAGATCAGATCCAAAAACTACTAAAGACGTATCAGACTGAATACAATCAAAGGCTAAGGAAAGCAAACCTGAATAAAATGCTGGCTGAAATCGGATGCACTGGGCCACTGGCGCAGAACACAGTGCAACGTATTAACGGGTGTTCGGTCAGAGTGGATCTGGCAGACTCTAATTGCGATGTTCTGTCTGTCGGGGCGATCAACACACTTAACCTGACAGCTGACGTCATGTGAGAGTCTGGAATCCTACTCTGATTGAGTCCTGATCGCAGAGAGAGAGAGAGAGAGAGAGAGATACTGAATACCCTCATAGAAAAGAGATCTAAAAACCATCTAAAAATATCACTTTCGAAATACCGTTATAGAAGTGTCAGGTGAAAATACTGACAGAAATGCTAAGTTAACATGCTGCGAAGAAATGAGTGATAAAAATTAAATGGAAGAATCATACAGAGATGCTGTCAGATCCGGGAGTATTAAAACTGACAGCGAATGAACAGAAACCAGAACTCTGGATGGAGCCTGTTGCGAGTTTGTGACAGCAATGCTGTGGATCAAGTTTACAGTATTTGAGAAATATGCCCATTATGCTGCTATGAATGGCACACGTAAATCCCTAATATACAAACGTTAGATCTATCTATTGAAACAAAAGGAAAAGCAATCTGCAAATTTCCTTCTTTAATTGGGAAGGAGAGAGAGAATTTGTTAAAAACGATTTTCATACAAGACAGGTTTATATCTGCAGAGAAATAAACTGGAATGAAAAGACTGCCTTTGTGGTAAAAGTGGGGTTATTGTGCACGTTTCAATCGGCCAAATTAGGAATATTTTAATCCAACTCCGTTAAATATGGAACATTATAAAAAAAGCGTAAAAGACTTTTGAAGTCTATCTTAGTAAAAGCAAGACTGTCTTAGTAAAGTGTGGTTAACAACTTTGTTAACAACAGTTTTGTATCTGGACAACTTTGTATGCCCGTCCTTGTAAAAATATGGTGGCCATATCACGTCTGTCTTTGTAAAAATATGGAGGTCAAATCACGTCTGTATTTGTAAAAATATGGAGGTCATATCACGTCTGTCTTTGTAAAAACATGGAGGTCATATCACGTCTGTCTTTGTAAAAACATGGAGGTCAAATCACGTCTGTCTTTGTAAAAACATGGAGGTCATATCACGTCTGTCTTTGTAAAAATATGGAGGCCATATCACGTCTGTCTTTGTAAAAACATGGAGGTCATATCAAGCATGTTTTTTGTAAAAACTTGGAGGTCATATCAAGCATGTCTTTGTAAAAATATGGAGGTCATATCAAGCATGTTTTTTTGTAAAAAAAAATATGGAGGCCATATCACGTCTGTCTTTGTAAAAATATGGAGGTCATATCACGTCTGTCTGTGTAAAAATGTGGAGGTCATATCACGTCTGTCTTTGTAAAAATATGGAGGCCATATCACGTCTGTCTTTGTAAAAACATGGAGGTCATATCAAGTATGTCTTTGTAAAAAATATGGAGGCCATATCAAGCATGTTTTTGTAAAAATATGGAGGCCATATCAAGCATGTTTTTTTGTAAAAATATGGAGGCCATATCACGTCTGTCTTTGTAAAAATATGGAGGCCAAATCAAGCAATTCTTTGTAAAATATGGAGGCCATATCACGTCTGTCGTTGTAAAAATATGGAGGCCATATCAAGCATGTCTTTGTAAAAATATGGAGGCCAGGGAATATGGTGTTAGTGACCATATTTTTCCATAGCTACAGCCTATTTTTTACTGATGTGGTTGGTATCATGCCAGGCCGCCTTTACTTCCCAGAAAAATCTCTGGTACCCATCTTTGGAGGCTGTGTGAACACCGAAGCCACGTCAGTCTGAAAACATTGGGCACTTCTGGTGATTAAACCCAGAAAATCTTACCAAGAAGCGAGCACACTAACCACTGGGGCACTTTGTAAATATAGCAGAAGTTATCAACAAAACTGCATGAGGAAGATGCAGTCAGAGTGACACAAAATGTATTCAGGTTGTGAGGCTGCTTGCTGCAAACAAGTGACAGAAAAAGTTTTAAAATCAGATACAGCCTTGAAACGTTCAAGAGACAGTCATTGCCCTGAGAAGACGGGTCAACACTTGAGGTTGTTGAGAAGACTAAAATTACTAAATGTGATTACAGAATAGGATATAATCATTATATGAATTCACTCGCATCGTGTTTATGGAGTCATGCATTAACCACAAAACATCGCAGGTTTTATATTTTATGCCAGTCAAGGTTACCAATTGTCTACAAAACAGTACATGTCTTAAAACAGGCCATGTGTCCTGCTGTCCAGTATAGTGATTAGTCAAGCAAACACGCAGAAATAGTTGATTGCAGCTGTACAGATATATCAAAATGTAAGTTATTCCGACTAGTTTTGGTCGATTAAGGAAAGTGGCCATAGCTTATACAACAGTAACCAGGATACAAAGCAGTCAAGTTATAAGGCAATCACTCAGAAATATAAAAATGCTGTACATGTGTTCAAACTACAGTGACCTATCTCTACAATATTCCTAAATGTTCATTAATGTTTTACATTAAACTATACACTAGATGAGACGATTTAATTAAATCTCTAAAACTCCTGACAAAATGTTCTCTGTGATTCAAGTGTAATGTCCAAATATTAGTGCTTCCTGTTAACAGTACTGTCAACGTGTAATAGTATGGGTGCCATAACGTCCGTCCAACCACTGAGCTCAGAGCGGCAACAAATCACAACAGACTGTGTACATCATAATCGACAAAAATTGAGCTGGTCCCAGAATTTACTCTACGCCCAAGAAGTGCTCCTGGAAAGAGACTAAACAGCAGGCCAGTTGAAGGCAACCCAGTACTCCGAAACACCAGAAGGCACGGCAGAAGTAGATCAGGAAGCTGTCAGTAACTCATAGCTGATGGCTTGTGCAGTTGTCTGGTAACCACAACCACCTTACTTCACTTCTTTGCGGTGCCTTTTTCTAGATTCTAGTCTGGCCGAGCGAGTAGGGGTCAAAGAAGGATGGCAACCCTGTACACAATAATGTTGTACTGCAGTTGGATGTACTGGGCTAAAAGGAGCAAATATCACAGGTCTGCTGCAAACTTCAACACAATGCACTTATGCCCACTTCAAGTCCCTACAGGAACAGATTCTGAATAGGACAATCCATTCATTTTGTCTTATCGTGAATGACAGAAAAAAAACACCACACTCAAGTCGGATGTGTTGGGCCAAAGGTGCAAACACCACATCATAGCTGCAAACCACAACACAACGCATGCACACCCACTTATAAGGGCAGAAGACCAAAAAAAGTCAATCCTTTGGTGGTAGTTGGGTGAATGTCGGAATGACAGAGATGAGTGACCCCTTTCACTTGAAACAATGTGTGTACAAGTTGGTACTTACATTAGGTGAACAAATCAAATTATTGTACTAAAATTAATCAAATGTTCTGGATTAAAGAATTAACATCAACCCATGCATCTAACTGGCCATTAATTTTTTATCTTAAACTGTCAGATCAAGCTACATATCTTCACATATGCATCTTATACATATGCTAAACCCTCTATGCAACAAACAACCCTAATACAAATATCACCTTAAACTCAAAAGAAAACGTATATTTTACACTTTCAAAATCAGCCATTCAGTTTTTAACAGCCTTATTCGTGATGTCCTATAGTTTTATAATCCACTTATTATATGCCTGAATGTCATTATATAGTGTATTAGTCGGATTGTTATCACATGGTTCTAGTATGGCTATACTTAGTGTTCTAACCTTACTGTTATCACTCTTTTTCTGGTAATAACAAATGTAATAATTATAATTAGAATGTTATCACAAGGTGTCCTAACCTGATAATGCATGTTCAAGCCTGGCGGATACCGCATAATGACCTAGCTAATAGTTATATATTCTCACCAGAAAGTTATCACATAATGTTATATAGCCCGAAAGATAACACATAATGTCCTAGACTGAGTTTTCAGTGTCACTGCATGATGGCTATCTCAAAATGTTCTAGTTTAAAAGTTATCTAAATGTGTTCTAGTCTGTGTGCTACCACATTAGTATCATAGTTCTAGCCTTTGGGGTATCACATTAGATCATATCCTGAGGACTATCAGTGTTCTAGCATTTGGGGTATTACATTAGATCATATCCTGATGATCTATATCCTAGTGTGATAGATCACATCCTGATCATAGCTCTAATCTGTGTGCTACTACATTAGATTATATCCTGATGACTATCATATAGCTCTAGTCTGTGTGCTACTACATTAGATTATATCCTGATGACTATCATATAGCTCTAATCTGTGTGCTACTACATTAGATTATATCCTGATGACTATCATATAGCTCTAGTCTGTGCTACTACATTAGATTACATCCTGATGACCATCATTTTGTTCTAGTCTGTGTGCTAACACATTAGATCACACCCTGATGACCATCATTGTGTTCTAGTCTGTGTGCTACTACATTAGATCACATCCTGATGACCATCATTTTGTTCTAGTTTGTGTACTACTACATTAGATCATATTGTGATGACTGTCACTGTGTACTAGTCTGTGCTACCATATTAGATCATATCCCGATGACTACCGCTGTGTTCTAGTCTGTGTATTAACACATTAGTGTCATATTCTGACGACCATTAGTGTTCTTGTCTTTTCATTTTCAACACCGTAGCAGGATGATTATCACATTGTCCTTTACCTTATAGTTATATCACAACATCATAGCCTGACGGTCGTCCTATTCTTAATGTTATCACACAGCTTAACTGTATCACAAGCTGTTCTGACCTCAAATTATTCCTACAAAGGTGCAGATGCTAATCAACACATGAAGCTAGCCTGTAACTTGATTTTTTTTAATTTCATGATCCAAACAATCCTCAGCCATTACATCCTCAATGATCCATATTTTTTGTACCTTCTTTGATTATTTTTTCACGTTGAGATTTCAAACTTTGTAATATCTATCTATCAATCAATTGATAGATCTTTCAAGCTGTGGCCGGCCCATAGGGCACAGACCCAGATACTCTCTCTTTTTCTAAATTTTCTTTCTAGCAGTCTCAATCCTTGCTAAAAATCTTTTATCAAATCTCGCCATTTGTCTCTGTTCTGTGCAAGTATCTCGACCTCATTGAGGGAGCTGATTCCTGCTGCTTTTGCCTCATGTAAGGGTTGATAGTATGTTTGATTTGAATAGTATAAGTTTTGATCTTGTGCTGATGAGTTTTTTTTCTATTTCCACATCTTCTCAAGGCTTTTGAAGGACATTGTGCTTTAGCTATTCTGATTCTAATTTCTTTGCTTGTATCCCCTTCCAGACCAATGTGACTTCAAAGATGGACAAAGTGATCAATCTCTTCAACTGTTTTGTTTTCCATGTATATTCTGTCATCTATTGGAATTAAACTTTTCATGGGTGTTTTCATGATTGATCAGAAGCCCAATTTTGCTGGCTATTGATGGCAGGTCATTTGTGTTTTCCTGCATCGTTTTTATCTGATTGCTGATGAGGACTATGTCAGCAGCAAAATTGAGGTCCTCCAACTGGTCTAGTAGTTCATCTCTAACAAAGTTCAGTTTCCATGCTTCAGCAGCTATCAACACAAAACTAGACCTGGCTGGTAGTTCTCTATAACAAAGTCCAGTTTCTCTGCTCCACAAGTGAATCTGCTGCTGATATAATAACTGTTCATCAAGCCCCGTTCATGTGATCCCCCACACCAGCTTACCCTCAAATGATCAGTTTGAAAGCTGCCTAGATTAATTAGCTTAGCTTTTTTAAAAAATAAATTTAATTAGTTTTCAAGCTAGAAAATATGTTGTCAGTAAGAAACCATCACTTTCTATGTCAGGTAATTTAACTGATAAATGGACATTATTTTAATCCTTGATTAGTGGTTGCTTGAATGCTAGGGAAAAAATAAGCATTTTTCTTGATCAAGTAAATTGACTGCTAGTGAGTGATGTAATGCTTCTATCATGTAAACGGACTGCCAGGATTACTGCTCTGTTGTATCAAGTAATTAGATTGCTAGTAAGAACATTTATTATGAAGTGAGGTATCTTGCTTGTAAATTGATGTCCTAATAAAACAAATATTTCTGTATTAGGAGGTAAAATAATTGCTAGATAATAAACCAGCACTTCTTTTTAATGATAATGCAAACTCATTGCAGTTGCAAGTAATAAACTAGCACTTCTTTTTAATGATGTAAACTCATTGCAAGTAATACATTCTGTATCTATTATAAGGTGAATACTTGTTATAAATGGAAGTACTTTGTGGTTGAAAGTCAATTTCTTACTCATAAATAAAATTACCTATTAAACATTAAATGTCAGTAAATCTATTACAAATTTCTTTAGTAGATAATTTTAACAAAAGATTGTTGATCAATCAAATCAAATTAAATGTCAATTGTAAGATCAATTTAAATTTAAGCAGTTGCTGACATCAAAACTACAGAAATGGTTTGTACAACAGATGGTTTATGTAGAATAATATAAACTATTGGTTAAATTGTAAGGATGGAGAGAAGATGTTTACCAAGCGATCTAAACCTGCTGAAGACATAAAAGACACTTCTACCAAGAGATCTAAACCTGCTGAAGACATAAAAGACACTTCTGTCTTAAAAATTTTGATGCGCTCAAATCATGGACTTTTTTTTTTCTAATTTAAACTTGAATTTAATTTATCCCAGAAACAAGCCATGAATAGAAAAGCTTATTTCACAGGAAGTTAGTACAGATTGGGCGGTGAGAGAACCAACTTTTATGAGGTACTGTGTGTTTATTGTTGGTGTTTATGATGAGTGTATCATTGGAGGGACTTCATCTGGGCCAGATTTAAGCAGGAGCTAAAAGCTTAGGACCACACAATCTGAAAGCCTCAAACAATTTCAGAATGTGGCATGTCCCTTTTTTTTGGGCTACACTTCTTTTAAGCTGAGATCTGACTTCTGGTGTTCATTTGGGGTGGGGTTTCTCATCTAGCACTTAGGGCCTCACCAAGTCTAAATCCAGCGCTGGGGTGCTCAGAGTAATAGTAATGTCCCCATGCACTTTATTCTGTCACTCTCGATACTGTCATTAGAAGACCCCTCTGGGTTAGGTTTCGTTTGGGGTTTGGAAAACCTACATCTAACCCTAAACCTGGTTGAGAAAATAAAATTAAATGCACAAGAACTATGTCTAGTCAGTGAGGGGAGATCACGCATTTAACAGTACAGAAATAATTTAGGACGCTAAACTGTTTAAACTCGTAAATTTATATATATGTATACAACTATTAACTCTCCTGTGACAAACAACACCAACAAGTTTAACTATTAACTGCATTAACTGTCTTAACTTTAACACAAGTCAAGGGTCTGTGCAGAAATGAGTTAAAGTTAAGCTGGACACTCTCTCTTCTCCTTCATTAGAAGTTAATTGAAACTACACTGATAGTAGTTAATAGTAAAAGTTTTAGTAAAGTCTAGTTTTAAAGTAGTACTCTTCTACACGAATCAGAATCTTATCTGGGGAAAAAACAAATATATGTGGGGTGGGGAAAAAAGAAATAGAGAGGGAACATAATAGATTATATAATTTTGAAAATTAAAAGTTATTTTTTAACAAAAAAAAAAAGTTAGTTTGGTTTTTATATAAAAAGTAAAGAAGGAACAGGTCTGCTTTTTTAAAAATATATATATTTTTTTACTAACTTAAACTAGGAGCTCATTTTGTAACTTAACTGTTAGTCACGTTTATTATTACTTAAGCAGCTACTTGATCTACACAGTCAGCGCTACTTTATATGACATAGAAAAAATTTCTTGCCGTGTTTTTTCACCTTATTAGAGTGACAGGAGCTGGGCCTTAGGACTCATTCACGCCTCAATGATCGCGAGCTGGTTAAATCTTAGGCTCCCAGGTCGAGAAGCCGTGCCCAACAAGGCTCAAGGTACGAGCTGAGGGGTGCAGCACTTCCAACATGGCTGCCAAGTTTTTCAACAACTCGCTGTGTTGGAATGTGGCTATTCATGCAGCAACTAGTGCTTGAAAACTCACAAAAAGAATACATTTAATTTCAAAACTTTCGTTAACATCCATTTCAACTGTTTACATTTAAAACATAATAAGATAAGTAACTTTTATACACAATCTGACATACAGTTTGAGTTTCACGATCCTCAGCTCGGACAGTAGCTAAGCCTAGAGATAAGGGCCCGATATGATCACAGCGACCAGGCCTGATCTTATCTCGTCAGATTTTCTGTGTGCTCTAGCCTACATATTACCCTACAATAAACACACACCCGACTTCGGGTGGTAATCTTACACTACGAAAGCATAAAAATAAATCAAATCTATGCAACTTTCAAACGGCCATACTCCGCGAACGATAAACTACAGACTTACCTTCGTCTAAAATTTTCTCCGTGTGTATGAATACGTTTGGCAGGGCCTGTATTTGTTTTTTGTCTTTTAATAATTGTGCTAGATATTCAGGCGTGTTACGATCATCTCTGTTAGTTTCAGTCCCCATGTTAGAAAGCTTTTTTAAAAAAAGTTCAACAGCAAATCTAGTTGGGAGTTAAGTTGAGAAATGTTAAGAAAGTGCCAAGCCACAAACTACAACTAGCAGAAGTCAGTAGTCCCCCGCCACATTTGCTGGCCCCGCTCGTCTGGAAACTTTGTTTGTGGACACGTGGGCTCACTGCGCATGCGCCGATCTGGCTGAGCGCACGCGGACCCTGAAGGTGGTGGGTGAGATTCACCGTCTTAAGGCTGCTGTGGGGGTAGACCTGACATAAACTAAGGGAATTTATTCTTCCTTTCTCCGACATTCGTGACTACTTCAAGCTCCTGCTTCTTAGCCTACCCTCCCAAAATAGAAAGCTCGTTTCTCCGACAGAAAGATGCCAGTTTTAAGGGGGCCGGCCATGCGCAACAGTTGATTTACGAAGTGAAGGCGAGGGGGTCCTGGCCTGGCAGTAGGAAAGACAGGCACTTTCTCAAGCTGTCTTCCCTCCACCTTTCCACTCCGTCCCTATTTTTATTTTAAATTTCCATAACTCTTAACATGTTCTGTTTGTATATTCTGCTTGTTTTGTAGCATTCTCACATCTTTGGTGTTTTATTTTTGGCTTCTTTTGTGCAACAACATCGCTTCTTTAATGTTCTATTTCTTGCTTCTTTTTGTATCTTCACATACTTGTTTTTTTTTTTTTTCGTTTCTGTTATAATGTATCACCACTTCGTTATTGATATACTGAGCACTTCTTTATATATTATTCTAACATTAGGCTACATCTATATGTCTCTCTATCTATCTGTATGTGTATCTACCTACCTACTTATCTATCTGTCTATCTAATCTATCTCTCTGTGTATCTATCTATCTGTCTATGTATCTACCCACCTACTTATCTATCTATCTATCTATCTAATCTATCTCTCTGTGTATCTATCTATCTGTCTATGTTTCTACTTACCTACCTATATATCTAATCTATCTATGTATCTACCTACCTACTTATCTATCTGTCTATCTAATCTATCTCTCTGTGTATCTATCTGCCTATGTATCTACCTACCTACTTATCTACCTATATATCTAAGCTATCTATGTATCTACCTACCTACTTATCTACCTATCTATCTATTCCTCCTTTCCAGCTGAAGACGAACCGTATAGGACAGAAATTCTAGACTCTTGTCTACGACGATCTTTTCTCAAGTGTCATACCTGGCACAAGACCCGCATTATATAACGCCACAGGTCTCTGTTCTGGGTGATTCGCTCAATTTCGGTGAGGAAGCTGATGCCTGCTGTTGTTGCCTCTCGCCGCCATGTTCTTTTTGGTATTTTTCTTTTTTTTTTTTTGTTACCCTCTGGTATTTCTGAAACGTCTCTTTCTTCGTGTCCTCTTGTACCTGGTCGAGGGAGATATAAAGTTCTGGATTTTCCGCTTTTGACGAGGTCACTCATTGCCCATTGGTGTTGTTGTAGCGTTTCTTTGATGCTGTCTGCCTATCTTACTCTAGGTCTGTCTCTTATTCTTCTCCCTTCTCCTCTTTTAATATAATATAATACATATTCTACATATAGATAGAGGAGTAAGACACGGGAAGCATCCTATCACCAAGCTTGTTCAATCTCTACACTGAGCAAATCTTTAAAAATATCATAGAGATGCCAGGTCTAAACATTAATGGAAAGATAATTAATAACCTAAGATATGCTGATAATACTGTATTACTAGCAGACAATCATAAAGATCTACATTAATTGCTTAAAACAATAAATATGACAAGCAAAAATATATGGATTAGATATGAATATTAAAAAAATAAAACTATTATTATAAACAAAGATAATACTCAAAACTCACAAGTGGATATCATTTGAAGGAAAACACCTAGAAAAAACCTCTGTTCAGAATTACAACTACCTGGGACATACTAAAACCAGTGACAGAATTAGTAAAACTGAAATAAACAAAAGAATAGGGATGGCAACAACAAAAAAAACTGTTAATGCCATGAAAAATATATTAACATCAAACGATAACAAAATATGTTATCTTCTCAATATTCCTGTACGGTGCGGAAACATGGACACTAGACAAGAAAACAGAAGAGAAAATTGAAGCATTTGAAATGTTGGTTTATAGAATAATATGAAGAACTGGATGGAAAGAAAAGAAAACAAACGATGAAGTTTTAAAACAACTACAAATAAAAAGAGAACTACTATAAACAAGGCAAATGAGACTATCGGGGCGTGTTAAAAGACACAGCAGCATGCTAAATGTAACATTGGAAGAGACAATACAAGGAAAAAGAGGCAGAGACAACCAAGACTAAGATGGACGAGTAGCATCAAAAGATGGACAAGTCAACCTATGACAACCTGCACTATAAATTCAAGAGACAGAGCGGAATGGCGCCTCATGTTAGCTAATCTACGATGTGGAGACGGCACTCAATTATGATGTTGAATACACACTTGCACTAAATACTGTTTGAATGAACACTTTTCACATCAATTGTTCTTGGGTAGAACATTTTTCACATCCTTAGATGGAACGCTTTTCACATCCATTGTTTTTGGGTAGAAGAACACTTTTCACATCCATTATTCTTGGGTAAAAGACACTTTTCACATCCATTGTTCTTGGGTAAAAGAACACTTTTCACAACCATTATTCTTGGGTAAAAGAACACTTTTCACAACCATTATTCTTGGGTAGAAGAACACTTTTCACATCCATTGTTCTTGTGTAGAAGAACACTTTTCACATCCATTATTCTTGGGTAGAACACTTTTCACATCCATTGTTCTTGTGTAGAAGAACACTTTTCACATCCATTATTCTTGGGTAGAACACTTTTCACATCCATTGTTCTTGGGTAGAAGAACACTTTTCACATCCATTGTTTTTGGGTAGAAGAACACTTTTCACATCCATTATTCTTGGGTAAAAGACACTTTTCACATCCATTGTTCTTGGGTAAAAGAACACTTTTCACAACCATTATTCTTGGGTAGAAGAACACTTTTCACATCCATTATTCTTGGGTAGAACACTTTTCACATCCATTGTTCTTGTGTAGAAGAACACTTTTCACATCCATTATTCTTGGGTAAAAGACACTTTTCACATCCATTATTCTTGGGTAAAAGAACACTTTTCACAACCATTATTCTTGGGTAGATGAACACTTTTCACATCCATTGTTCTTGTGTAGAAGAACACTTTTCACATCCATTATTCTTGGGTAGAACACTTTTCACATCCATTGTTCTTGGGTAGAAGAACACTTTTCACATCCATTATTTTTGGGTAGAAGAACACTTTTCACATCCATTATTCTTGGGTAGAACACTTTTCACATCCATTGTTCTTGGGTAGAAGAACACTTTTCACATCCATTATTCTTGGGTAGAACACTTTTCACATCCATTGTTCTTGGGTTGAAGAACACTTTTCACATCCATTATTCTTGGGTAGAAGAACACTTTTCACATCCATTGTTCTTGTGTAGAAGAACACTTTTCACATCCATTATTCTTGGGTAAAAGACACTTTTCACATCCATTGTTCTTGGGTAAAAGAACACTTTTCACAACCATTATTCTTGGGTAAAAGAACACTTTTCACAACCATTATTCTTGGGTAGAAGAACACTTTTCACATCCATTGTTCTTGTGTAGAAGAACACTTTTCACATCCATTATTCTTGGGGAGAACACTTTTCACATCCATTGTTCTTGTGTAGAAGAACACTTTTCACATCCATTATTCTTGGGTAGAACACTTTTCACATCCATTGTTCTTGGGTAGAAGAACACTTTTCACATCCATTGTTTTTGGGTAGAAGAACACTTTTCACATCCATTATTCTTGGGTAAAAGACACTTTTCACATCCATTGTTCTTGGGTAAAAGAACACTTTTCACAACCATTATTCTTGGGTAGAAGAACACTTTTCACATCCATTATTCTTGGGTAGAACACTTTTCACATCCATTGTTCTTGTGTAGAAGAACACTTTTCACATCCATTATTCTTGGGTAAAAGACACTTTTCACATCCATTATTCTTGGGTAAAAGAACACTTTTCACAACCATTATTCTTGGGTAGATGAACACTTTTCACATCCATTGTTCTTGTGTAGAAGAACACTTTTCACATCCATTATTCTTGGGTAGAACACTTTTCACATCCATTGTTCTTGGGTAGAAGAACACTTTTCACATCCATTATTTTTGGGTAGAAGAACACTTTTCACATCCATTATTCTTGGGTAGAACACTTTTCACATCCATTGTTCTTGGGTAGAAGAACACTTTTCACATCCATTATTTTTGGGTAGAAGAACACTTTTCACATCCATTATTCTTGGGTAGAACACTTTTCACATCCATTGTTCTTGGGTAGAAGAACACTTTTCACATCCATTATTTTTGGTAGAAGAACACTTTTCACAACCATTATTCTTGGGTAGAACACTTTTCACATCCATTGTTCTTGGGTAGAAGAACACTTTTCACATCCATTATTCTTGGGTAGAACACTTTTCACATCCATTGTTCTTGGGTAGAAGAACACTTTTCACATCCATTATTCTTGGGTAAAAGACACTTTTCACATCCATTGTTCTTGGGTAAAAGAACACTTTTCACAACCATTATTCTTGGGTAAAAGAACACTTTTCACAACCATTATTCTTGGGTAGAAGAACACTTTTCACATCCATTGTTCTTGTGTAGAAGAACACTTTTCACATCCATTATTCTTGGGTAGAACACTTTTCACATCCATTGTTCTTGTGTAGAAGAACACTTTTCACATCCATTATTCTTGGGTAGAACACTTTTCACATCCATTGTTCTTGTGTAGAAGAACACTTTTCACATCCATTATTCTTGTGTAGAAGAACACTTTTCACATCCATTATTCTTGGGTAGAAGAACACTTTTCACATCCATTGTTCTTGGGTAGAAGAACACTTTTCACATCCATTGTTTTTGGGTAGAAGAACACTTTTCACATCCATTATTCTTGGGTAAAAGACACTTTTCACATCCATTGTTCTTGGGTAAAAGAACACTTTTCACAACCATTATTCTTGGGTAGAAGAACACTTTTCACATCCATTATTCTTGGGTAGAACACTTTTCACATCCATTGTTCTTGTGTAGAAGAACACTTTTCACATCCATTATTCTTGGGTAAAAGACACTTTTCACATCCATTATTCTTGGGTAAAAGAACACTTTTCACAACCATTATTCTTGGGTAGATGAACACTTTTCACATCCATTGTTCTTGTGTAGAAGAACACTTTTCACATCCATTATTCTTGGGTAGAACACTTTTCACATCCATTGTTCTTGGGTAGAAGAACACTTTTCACATCCATTATTTTTGGGTAGAAGAACACTTTTCACATCCATTATTCTTGGGTAGAACACTTTTCACATCCATTGTTCTTGGGTAGAAGAACACTTTTCACATCCATTATTCTTGGGTAGAACACTTTTCACATCCATTGTTCTTGGGTAGAAGAACACTTTTCACATCCATTATTTTTGGGTAGAACACTTTTCACATCCATTGTTCTTGGTAGAACACTTTTCACATCCATTGTTCTTGGTAGAACACTTTTCACATCCATTGTTCTTGGATGGAACACTTTTCACATCTATTGTTCTTGGATGGAACACTTTTCACATCCATTGTTCTTGGGTAGAAGAACACTTTTCACATCCTTTATTCTTGGGTAAAACAGCTTTCACATCCATTGTTTTTACACGGAACACTTTTCACATCAATTGTTCTTGGATGGAACACTTTTCACATCCATTATTCTTGGGTAGAACACTTTTCACATCCATTGTTCTTGGGTAGAAGAACACTTTTCACATCCATTATTCTTGGGTAGAAGAACACTTTTCACATCCATTGTTCTTGGGTAGAAGAACACTTTTCACATCCATTATTCTTGGGTAGAAGAACACTTTTCACATCCATTGTTCTTGTGTAGAAGAACACTTTTCACATCAATTGTTCTTGGATGGAACACTTTTCACATCCATTGTTCTTGGGTAGAAGAACACTTTTCACATCCATTATTCTTTGGTAGAAGAACACTTTTCACATCCATTGTTCTTGGGTAGAAGAACACTTTTCACATCCATTGTTCTTGGGCAGAAGAACACTTTTCACATCCATTGTTCTTGGGTAGAAGAACACTTTTCACATCCATTGTTCTTGGGTAGAAGAACACTTTTCACATCCATTGTTCTTGGGCAGAAGAACACTTTTCACATCCATTGTTCTTGGGTAGAAGAACACTTTTCACATCCATTGTTCTTGGGTAGAAGAACACTTTTCACGTCCATTGTTCTTGGGTAGAAGAACACTTTTCACATCCATTATTCTTGGGTAGAACACTTTTCACATCCATTGTTCTTGGGTGTAACACTAAACACAAAGAGTGCTCTACTACACTCAACTCATTTAGCTTGAGTTAACAAACACATCTAATCTTTTTTTCCTTCTTGTAAGCATTCCTCATATTTACCGTCTAATCTTCATTTGTCACCATTTTTGTTCTCTTAAACATACTCATTGTTCTAATGGTCACATCTCATATTTCATGTTCTAGCAATCATTTTTCGTGCTATATAAATCTCACAAAAAATAAAATGCTAAAATTACATATAGTTTTTTTGGGATATCTTCAAATGTGTGCTTCTCCTGAACATTATCCCTACCTTCTTTTTTTCCTATTTTAGAACAACTTCAATTTTGTCAGCTGCAGAACATTTTTATAGGAACACTGTCTTTCTTGTAAAACATTCTCCTGTCTGCTAATAACGTAATACCTTCCCGCGTCGTTCATTCCTTACATTCTTATATGTAAGATTTAAAACATACCCCACTCCTATACTCGTATGTTGTAGAATATACTGAATTCGTATATTCATTTGTATGTAAGTATGTATGTGTGTGTGTATGAATATATATGTACGATAGTTCATAACATGCATATGCCTACCCATTTTTAGGTTTCAGCATCATCATGTGCCATACCGGTTGGCGTAGACGATCATGTCCTTCCACAATCTTCTATCTACAGTGCATCGTATCAGTTCTGTTGTTGACTGTTTTCCATGCCATGACACAAGCTATCAATTATTTTCTTTCTTTGTCGTCCGCGATCTCTCTTTGCTTTTATTTTGCCAGTTGTAACCAAGTGTTCCAACTTTCCTCTTCCCATGATGTGCCCGAAAAATGTTGATTGCTTCTTTCTGATGTTTTTTAAGAGCTCCCTTTTTGTGTTGGCCTCTTTGAGAACTTCCTCATTGGTCTTTTTAGCTGTCCAGGAAACTTTCAACATTATACTGAGAAATCCCATCTCTGTGGCCTCTAATCGTCTTTTCATTTGTTTGTCTACTGTCCATGATTCGCTTCCATTGGTCAGAATTGGTTCTATATAGCACCGATGAATTCTCTTTCTCATTTCTATTGACATAGATTACTTGCATAAGATATTTTTCATTTTCTGAAATGCTATTTTGGCCTGAGCTATTCTGTTTTTTATTTCCGTGGTGCATCTTCCATCCGATGTTTCAGCATTATATATCTATTTTCTGTTCTGTTTTAGAGCAATTTCTTTCCTCTTTACATATGTATTTTTAATCCTATACTTTATACTACAGAAAAGTCTTCTATCATTATATATATTTTCAAACGTTATTTTCCTTAGCTTTATTTGTATTTAATTTAAAAACCCTTATATTTTCAGCGTCCGAACTTTCTCTCGTATTATTTATGTTTCAGATTTTTTTTTTTTATTTCTGTCATCTTTTCCAGAATTAGTCTTTTTATTCCCCTCTGCCTATATTTTCTTTTTAAAATAATCTTACTGTTTTAGAATTTTTTATATTTTTTTAACTTTTAAATATTGTATCTTTTCTTTTACACACTTCTTCCGTTTAAGAACATTGTATTTCCTATCTGGTATTTTACTTCTGTCCTTAGGAATTTCATTTATTATTTTTGCTTGAATTTCTACACCCTTCGCGTGTGTTGTATAATACTGTCTGAACAATAAAATAAAGTAAAAGTAAAGTACCCCCGTCACGCCAAGTGACGTATAGGAAATATGGTGTTAGTGACCATAAATTTTACAGACCTTCAGCACATGGTTTTTGGGGTAATGTGGTCGGTATTACGCCCGTGCCGCTTTACTTTCCCAGAAAAAATCCGGTACCCATTTAAGGCTGGGTGAACCGACGGCTTCCGGTTCCCGGTGAACCGGAAGCCGTCGGTTGGAATCGAAGCCTATCTCATGTCCTTTGTAGTCCAGCTCACTAACCACTGAGCTGTCACGGCTCCCACTGTCTGAACAATGCTTTAAGTTAAAACTTTCTTATATCCATGTTTACGCAGATCATTAACCAGTCTATGATAGTTCTGATCATTGACAATGATGGCTCAGATCGTTGACCTGTCTCTGATAGTTTTGATCAATGACCAGTGTCTTGATGATTCTGATTATTGACAACTCTGTTATGGCAGAGGTGGTTTACGAGTTTGGGGTGGTTCAGATCATCAACCAGTCTCGTGGTGGTTCAGATCATCAACCAGTCTCGTGGTGGTTCAGATCATCAACCAGTCTCGTGGTGGTTCAGATCATCAACCAGTCTCGTGGTGGTTCAGATCATCAACCAGTCTCGTGGTGGTTCAGATCATCAACCAGTCTCCAATGACTCGGATTATTTACTAGTCTGTAATGGTTAAGATCGTTGACAAGTCTATGATGGCTCGGATCATTGACCAGTCTTCGATAACTTGGATCATTGACCAGTCTGTGATGGCTGAGATTGTTGACAAGTCTATGATGGCTCAGATCATTGACCAGTCTGTGATGGCTGAGATTGTTGACAAGTCTATGATGGCTCGGATCATTGACCAGTCTGTGATGGCTGAGATTGTTGACAAGTCTATGATGGCTCAGATCATTGACCAGTCTGTGATGGCTGAGATTGTTGACAAGTCTATGATGGCTCAGATCATTGACCAGTCTGTGATGGTTGAGATCGTTGACAAGTCTATGATGGCTCGGATCATTGACCAGTCTGTGATGACTGAGATTGTTGACAAGTCTATAATGACTCAGAACATTGACCAGTATGTGATAGTTGCGATAGTTGACATGTCTATAATGGCTAACAACATTGACCTTTCTGTTAGAGTTAAGATCGTTTATTACACTGTTATGGCTCAAATCATTGACCAGTCTATGATGGCTCGGATAATTGACCAGTCTATGATGGCTCGGATCATTGACCAGTCTATGATGGCTCGGATCATTTACCAGTCTATGATGGCTCGGATCATTGACCAGTCTATGATGGCTCCACGCATTTGTCTATCTATTATGGTTATGGAAGGCCCGGTATCACTGCAAACGAATTAAAATCCATGATTGCTCAACCGCTCGTGCCAGCTTAATCATCCGAATTAATATTTAATCTCCTAAACAAAGAAAGGCAGCTGCAATCTCCACCATAGCAGTCTCAGCACACGCCACAAAACATAAGGCGAAACCGTACAGAAAGTGAACACAACCATCTGTTCCCCGTCATACGATACCATCATTCATCGTATGCAAAAGGAATATCGAAACACAATCCGGATGAAACACAGCTCACGGTGTGCACAGAGCAATAAACTCAGTAGCTCCGGCAGCAAGCCGGACTTGGAATATGAGGAAACTGCAAAAAGGAACATTTTTCAGACACAATCTTTATCAGATCCTGCTGCCTATCCGCCATATTGACCAGTATTTCTGTCTATCTATTATCTATTATTATCCTGTCTATCTATTATCTATTATTATCTATTATTATCTGTTATTATCCTGTCTATCTATTATTATCTATTAATATCTATTATTATCCTGTCTATCTATTATTATCTATTATCTATTATTATCTGTTATTATCCTGTCTATCTATTATTTCTCAGAACACTGTCAGATTCCAGCTATAGTGCAGCTCAAGACAATTCCAATTTCTGAATTCTTGGTATGTGCCAACCTATCGCTCTGTGTATTGGGCAGCATGAGAATGTTATGTCTACAATTACATAACAAACAGTACCAAAAATGTGACAATCATAGTACATGCATTATATATAGAATCAGTGCTTTTACTAATGCTTTTGTTTCTGACAGACCAAGCGGCCGTTGTAAAACCTTTGCTGCTGCTGCATTGTCAATGACTACCCATCTTCACTGTCCGTTCATTAAAAAAAGAAGTTGAGTGGTCGTTGATGCTTTGTTTACATCAGCGATATCTTCTCATTTTCGACCCACTGCTTCCGACTTCAGTACGAAATGTTTGCCTTTCCTATTCAATTCCTACTCGATAAGACTTGTTTGTTTGCTCCCTAAGATACCGTTGGGGGGGGGGGGGTGTAGAACCAAAACCTTAGAACAAAAGTGAGTTCTGGATATTTCTATTTCTGATCCTTCTTTGCTCCCCCCCCCCCTTTCTCCCGCCCAACGATAACCCAATATTTTTGTTGTCTTGGCTTAACAGGGTGTTAAGTGGGCGCACTTGCGCCGTGAAGTGTTTTACCGTAAATGCTATACCTACACCTCTCGCTCCAAAACATTCGCATTTCAGCACGCATCACCGTGTTGGTTGTTTTCATTTCAATGTCTGTTTAATATACTAATCATTACACTGAGGCAGAGCAGAACGATGGAGTATGATCTACATCAGTTGTCATTCTCCTATTCTGTCTCAAACCTAGACACTGGCTGTGACTGTGACTTCCTGAACGTTGTAATCCCTTCCGGGTTTTCATGTTGTCACATCTTTTAATAGTTTACCTTAGCAATTAGCATTTTATCTGACCAGTCTTGCCTGTTTGGCTCTTCAGTGAGCCAGAATTAGGTCAAACTTAGGTTAAGATTTATTTGATAAACTAAACGGTACAGTGTGAGCTCAAAAACAATCCTTGATTTCCAACAAAGATAGTGATTAATATCCTCCGTCAATCATAATCAACTATAGATTTTGCAGTGCCCCCAACAACGTTTTTTTTTTTCGCCGTGTATTTTCTTTTTCAATGAGCTTGTCCGCTTCTTTCTTGACTTGGAGCTTTAGTGTGTTTCCAAATATTGCGGTCTGCATCTATGTCTTCCCAGGCTGCAGGGTTTATGTTCAGAGTCGTCATGCCATATTACACACGTCTATATATCTGGGTTTTTGGCGCCCCCTAGTTCTTTTGTCATCTGCTGGTTGTTCATAAAGTGTAAGGTAAGGTAAAGGTAAAGTACGAGACTTGAACCGGCGTCTTAGCACGCGAGTGTATACCCATATGTGCTCGGCCGCCTATCCAGAAATGTTCGGATATTTCTGTATAGTGTAGCCTCAAGCATCGAAACTCAGATGCGAAGCGACATTCCTCACCTTCCCAGGATAATATACCCTGGTACCCATTTCTGCCAACGGCTGGGTCGACCGTGGGGGTATTTTTTTTTTTCCAACCACGAGTACAATTCACACTGCTCCCAGCGGGAATCGAACACGGGTTGTCCGAACGTCGGTAATCTAGTCGGGTGGTTTTCCCAACTAGGCTACCGAGGCCCCCGTAATCATAAAGTGTATCTTTTGGTATGCGGCCATCTTTCATATGATGTAAGTGGCCAAGCCAGCGTAACCTACATTGTTTGAGTAGCTTGTAGATGCACAGATACAACATATGTAGAATGTAACTTTATTAGAATATTCTTACACACTAATGGTTACAATTGCATCAGATCACAGTTTCATGTTGTATGAGTTACTATCGTACACACTTTTTGATAACTTTCTACACAGATGTTTGTTTTTTCCTATAAAAGTGATAGTTTAGTTCTACTTCTACCTTTGAACTCCCTGTGGAGCATAGGTCTGCAACAAACACTTTCCAAGTCGTTCTGTTTCTTGTCATTATTTTAAGATCATTCCATGTCTTCACCATCATCTCTGCTTCCATCTGTCTTCTTCAAGAATATTTTGTTCTTTCTCTTTGTCTATTCCCCTGAGGGTTCCAAAAAAGGGCCTGTCGTGCTAATACTCTCAGTCGGCTTCCGCAGTAGTCCATTTCAGCACCACCGTCTTCGTTGTATCTCTTTGTTTTCTCGTACCCGGCCGGTACTTTCCTGTAGTTCTAAATTTGTGATTTAGTCCTGCCTTTCAATCCTTTTATTATGTGCAAGCATCCATTAATCAAGGTGTTTTAGTTATACATTTGCATCGTTTATAGATGAAGATGTTCTAAGCCTAGTACAGCCCTCCACCCACCTCTACCTCACCATTATTAAAACTTATAATTAACAGAGTTATTTCAATTCGTAACAAAACAAACAAAACGTAAAAATGTTTAGCTAACGTTAATGTTTATGTATGAATGATATTTTAGTAGAACAATGTTCTAAAAGAACAATCAAAGATTGATCAATCTGAGAACTTCCGGCATGCACTATTCAGTTTTTAATCACAAAGTTATTTTTAAAAAATTTAAATACATGCTCTTCTAATCAATCCGCGATAGCTCAGTGGTTAGTCGACCGGACTACAAAGGACAAGAGGTCGGCTTCATTAACGGCTCCCGGGTTCGCCCAGCCTTAAATGGGTACCGGATTTTTGTGGAACATTTTTTTTTTACCAACCACATTACCCCAAAAATCATGTGCCGAAGGTCTGTAAAAATTATGGTCACTAACACCATATTCCCTATATACCACGTGTCGTGACGGGCACTTTACTTTTACTTCTTCTTTGAATGTTTAATAAAGCTTGTTTATTTTTACCTTCCTGAAAAGGCGCAAATAGTAAAATGAACTAAAGTACCAGTGGCAAACAACTATGTGTCGTGTTCACGCTGAACATAGCAAATGTAAGATACAAACCTTGTTGCAGACCTTGAAATAAGCAGACACGTTCTGACGTCCATGACCCGAAACGAAAGAACGCATGTTGCAGCAGTTAAGCTCACGAGCTTTGAGCTAATTTCGCACGAGACTAAAGCGAGTAATAAACTTTAAACTTTTATTCGACAATTACTCATTAAACTGTTCTCCATTAAAAGAACATTAAAAAGATGAGATCTCTGCTAGAATAAGCGTGCCAACCCAGGGATTCAGTAAATATAGCAACATTTGGAGTTCGTTCGTTTTCGTCAGCTCTGACCTCTGACGAAGTCCCACCCACTCAATTTTGTAGGACTGAATTTTGCGTGTAAAGTCTGTTTTATCCCATTACAGGATGCCCCTCGCCATGCAGGCAGATTTACTCCGACTTCAGAGGTACTAATTTTTAGGGAATTAGTAAAACCCAGGTGTCCTCGCCAGGGTACGAACCCCGGCTGTTGCCGTGGTAAGCCAACCGCCTATCGGTTGCGCTAACCGGACACCCTTTGGAGTTCAACTTTAGCTTAGAATTGACAAGTTTTTTTTTTTTTTTTTTTTTTTTTTTGCGTTTGCCAGCTTTTACCTCTGACAAAGTCCCTAGAGACTAGGGACTGAATTTTGCGTGTTAATCCGTTTTTTCCTGGCAGCCGTGTACACAGGGGTCCCTCGCCGCACAGACAGGTAACTCAGTCTTCGGAGGTACTCATATTTTTCCGCCCATGAGTAATTGACGTTTCAAGCCGGGCCTCGCTGCTGAGACCAGGGGTGGTTGCCGCAGAGAGAAATCATAAATAAAAATCCCAACTGGTGCAGCCGGGATTTGAACCCGGAACCTCTCTGTCTCGAGGCTGGTGTTTTGCCTCGAGACCAAACGGTCCAACGAATTGACAAGACAAATGTGCGATTCATACTCTTATATACAGCAGAAACGTGGTGCATGAACCATAAGATAGGAAGGTGACTAAGAGGATTTGAAGGTCGCTGTCTTAAGTAGATTCTTAACATCCGTTGGGATCAACACAAAAGAAGTCGTCAGAAGATCATGTATTAACGCCATTAATCGAGAAGTGAAAAGAAGACGATGGAAAAGGCTAGGTCACATTTCTACGAATGAAACGAACATCTGCATCTAGCATTAACATGGGCCCACCTGGCAAACGGAGAAAAGACAGACCATTGGGGACATGGTGACAGACCATTGAGGACATTGTGACAGACCATTGAGGACATGGTGACAGACCATTGGGGACATGGTGACAGACCATTGGGGACATGGTGACAGACCATTGGGGACATGGTGACAGACCATTGGGGACATGGTGACAGACCATTGAGGACATGGTGACAGACCATTGAGGACATGGTGACAGACCATTGAGGACATGGTGACAGACCATTGGGGACATGGTGACAGACCATTGGGGACATGGTGACAGACCATTGGGGACATGGTGACAGACCATTGGGGACATGGTGACAGACCATTGAGGACATGGTGACAGACCATTGGGGACATGGTGACAGACCATTGAGGACATGGTGACAGACCATTGGGGACATGGTGACAGACCATTGGGGACATGGTGACAGACCATTGGGGACATGGTGACAGACCATTGGGGACATGGTGACAGACCATTGAGGACATGGTGACAGACCATTGAGGACATGGTGACAGACCATTGGGGACATGGTGACAGACCATTGGGGACATGGTGACAGACCATTGAGGACATGGTGACAGACCATTGGGGACATGGTGACAAACCATTGGGGACATGGTGACAGACCATTGAGGACATGGTGACAAACCATTGAGGACAGGGTGACAGACCATTGGGGACAGGGTGACAGACCATTGAGGACATGGTGACAGACCATTGGGGACATGGTGACAGACCATTGGGGACATGGTGACAAACCATTGGGGACATGGTGACAGACCATTGGGGACATGGTGACAAACCATTGGGGACATGGTGACAGACCATTGGGGACATGGTGACAAACCATTGGGGACATGGTGACAGACCATTGGGGACAGGGTGACAGACCATTGAGGACAGGGTGACAGACCATTGAGGACATGGTGACAGACCATTGAGGACATGGTGACAGACCATTGAGGACATGGTGACAGACCATTGGGGACATGGTGACAAACCATTGGGGACATGGTGACAGACCATTGGGGACATGGTGACAAACCATTGAGGACAGGGTGACAGACCATTGGGGACAGGGTGACAGACCATTGGGGACATGGTGACAGACCATTGGGGACATGGTGACAGACCATTGGGGACATGGTGACAGACCATTGGGGACATGGTGACAGACCATTGGGGACATGGTGACAGACCATTGGGGACATGGTGACAAACCATTGGGGACATGGTGACAGACCATTGGGGACATGGTGACAGACCATTGGGGACATGGTGACAGACCATTGGGGACATGGTGACAGACCATTGAGGACATGGTGACAGACCATTGGGGACATGGTGACAAACCATTGGGGACATGGTGACAGACCATTGGGGACATGGTGACAGACCATTGGGGACATGGTGACAAACCATTGGGGACATGGTGACAAACCATTGGGGACAGGGTGACAAACCATTGGGGACATGGTGACAGACCATTGGGGACATGGTGACAGACCATTGGGGACATGGTGACAGACCATTGAGGACAGGGTGACAGACCATTGGGGACATGGTGACAAACCATTGGGGACATGGTGACAAACCATTGGGGACATGGTGACAGACCATTGGGGACATGGTGACAGACCATTGGGGACATGGTGACAGACCATTGGGGACATGGTGACAGACCATTGAGGACAGGGTGACAGACCATTGGGGACATGGTGACAAACCATTGGGGACATGGTGACAGACCATTGGGGACATGGTGACAGACCATTGGGGACATGGTGACAAACCATTGGGGACATGGTGACAAACCATTGGGGACAGGGTGACAAACCATTGGGGACATGGTGACAGACCATTGGGGACATGGTGACAGACCATTGGGGACATGGTGACAAACTATTGGGGACATGGTGACAGACCATTGGGGGCATGGTAACAGACAATTGAGGACATGGTGACAGACCATTGGGGACATGGTGACAGACCATTGGGGACATGGTAACAGACCATTCATGATGAAATGAGAGGGGCTAACATATCCTGGCTAGAATTGCCCATGCTTGCTCTAGACCGGATTGGGTGGAGGGATATCTCTTGTGAGTACTCTGTGCTTCGATTAGATTGGGTGGAGATCTCTTGTAAGTGCCCTATGGTCAGACCAGATTGGATGGAGATCTCTCGTAAGTGCCCTATGGTCAGACCAGATTGGATGGAGATCTCTTGTAAGTGCCCTATGGTCAGACCAGATTGGATGGAGATCTCTTGTAAGTGCCCTCTGGTCAGACCAGATTGGATGGAGATCTCTTGTAAGTGCCCTATGCTCCGACCAGATTGGGTGGAGATCTCTTGTGAGTGCCCTGTGCTCCGACCGAATTCAACGGATTAAGAAGAAGAAAATATATACGATATCTGCGTATGTTGGCCAAACATAACATGTTTGAGCGAACAATTTCAGGGGAAGAAGTATGTTTACAACACTCGGAAAAAATCACAAATAACCAACAACAGAAAAAAAAAACAAAGAAGAATAGACATCTCAAATCAAGATCGAACCCATTCACCTCGATACAGCACCTTGTCACAAGAAACAAACGCTAGAGCACACGGCAAACTAAGTTACTAAAAAAAGTACCGAACATTGGCGATGTCTTAACTCATGTGTGTTCACGATGTTTATTTCTTATGGCAGAGCGCTGTGTCGAGGAGTACGGGTTCAATTCTGCTTCAGGCTGTCTATTATTCTATTTTTTCTATTGTGACATTTATGTTTTTTTTTCCGAGTGCTGTAAAAATAGCACTTCCCCTGCAAATGATTCTCTCATCTATCGCCTCTGAAGTTTCCCTCCAAAATAACTGTCATTTATTAATATTTATCTCCATGACATGTTTGGGCCTCCTCTATTAACTTGTCCAGTCCAGTTTTCTGTCTCCTCACACCAATCGTAGTAAGGTGGGTACAATCTTGGTAAGCTGTGGTTCACTTATTTACTTGCAATCTATCAGCTATGAGTCGTTGATTGTTTTCAAACCACATACTTTTGGACAGTTTGGGTCAGCTGTGTCATATCCCACCCGCAGAACAATCCCACCACTCAATGCTTCATATCTCCATTGAAATCGTTCGTACACGTCATAAGCTAATGTCCCAGTTTTATTTTCTGATTGGATAGCTAACCAAGCTGGACGACTATCATTCAGAGCGGCGAGGTCTTTATTTAAAAGCGTATAGTTTAATTAAAAAATAAACAGGACAAATCTAAAACAAGTGCAACGTTTCAAATACTTGGGCACAATAATAACATCAGATGGGAGATGCAGCGCAGAAATAAAATGCTGAATAGCTCAAGCCAAAATAGCATTTCAGAAAAAAAAAAATGTTATGCAACAAATCGATGTAGAACCATATCTGACCTATGGAAGCGAATCATGGACAGTAGACAAACAAATGAAAAGACGATTAGAGGCCACAGAGATGGGATTTCTCAGAAGAATATTGAAAGTTCCCTGGACAGCTAAAAAGACAAATGAGGAAATTATCAAATAGGCCAACACAAAAAGGGAGCTCCTAAAACACACATCAGAAAGAAACAATCAACATTTTCTCGGGCACATCATGAGAAGAGGAAAGTTGGAAATCTTGGTTACAACTGGCAGAATAAAAGGAAAGAGAGATCGTGGACGACAAAGAGAGAAATACTTGATAGCTTGGTATGATGGCATGGAAAACAGTCAACAACAGAACTGATAACGATACACTGTAGATAGAAGATCGTGGAAGGGCATGATAGCCTACGCCAACCGGTATACACATGATGATGATAGTTTTATTAACATTTTTTCCCATATTTTACTAAATATGATGGCTCAAATTACTCCCCTATTTCTGATGGTTCTGAACGTACTCATGAATGTAATGGCTCAAAATATTATTTTATGTGAAACTATCACTACGATGGGAGCCGCGATAGCTCAGTGGTTAGTGAACTGGACTCAAAAGACAAGAGGTAGGTTTCGATCCTAACCGACAGCTTCCGGGTTCACCCAGCCTTAAATGGGCCCCGGATTTTTTTTCTGGGAAAGTAAAGCGGCACGGGCGTAATACCGACCATATTACCCCAAAAATCATGTGCTGAAGGTCTGTAAAATTTATGGTCACTAATGCGATATTCCTTATACGCCGCTTGGCGGGACGTTGTTCTTTACTTTTTTTTACTATCTCTATGACACATATTACAATGGCTGGTTATGTCGAGGGACTCACGACAGGACCAGAGGGATAAAGGCCGCTTGCTCAAAGTAGTCGCCACAACGTGTAAGACTTACGATTTTTAATTCTGTCTTATGTGTCATGGCTCAAAAATACTCTCTTATTTGTGAGGGTAGAGAACGTACACATGCATGTGATAGCTCTAAATATTCTCTAATTCGTGATTGTTCAAAATACTTTCATATTCATGATAAAAAAAAGTAAAGTACCCCCGTCACGCCAATTGGCGTGTAGGGAAATATGGTGTTAGTGACCCTATATTTTACAGACCTTCAGCACATGATTTTTGGGGTAAAGTGATCGGTATTACACCCGTGCTGCTTTACTTTCCCAGAAAAAAATCCGGTACCCATTTAAGGCTGGGTGAACCAGGAAGCCGCCGGTTGGGATCGAATCCTACCCTTTGTCCTTTGAGGTCCAGTTCACTAACCACTGAGCTATCGCGGCTCCCTTCATATTCATGATGGCCCAAAATATTCTCTTATTTGTGATGGCTCCGAATACTCTCTTATTTGAGATGGCTCAGAACGTACTCATGTATTTTGTGGCTAAAAATATTTTCTAATTCGTGATGGCTCAAAATATTCTCTTATTCGTAACGACTCAAAATATTCTCTTATTCGTGATGACTCAAAATATTCTCTTATTTGTGATGGCTTAAAATATTGTATTATTCGTGATGACTCAAAATATTCTCTAATTCGTGATGACTCAAAATATTGTCTTATTCGTGATGACTCAAAATATTCTCTTATTCGCGATGACTCAAAATATTTTTTTATTCGTGATGACTAAAAATATTCTCTTATTCGTGATGACTCAAAATATTCTCTAATTCGTGATGACTCAAAATATTCTCTAATTCGTGATGACTCAAAATATTCTCTAATTCGTGATGACTCAAAACGTTTGTTTTAAATATTCCACAACTGGAAATTTCCGAGAAAATTCTCTAATCTGTGATTGTTTAGAACATTCCTCATTGCGTAATTACTTAGAACACTCTCCAATCTATGATTGCGCAAAACGATTTTGTACTCTGTCTTTCATAATTTATATATATAGTAGGGACTCGCGATAGCTCAGTGGTTAGTGAACTGGACTACAAAAGACAAGGGGTCGGGTTCGATCCTGACCGACGGGTTCCGGGTTCACCCAGCCTTAAATGAGTACCGGGAGGCGAAGGCGCGCCTCCCAGCACCAAAGCTGGATGTTGTCAGCGACCCACAGCTGAGGGCTTGCGCCAGGATCGGTGAACCAAACCCATCCAGACCCTGCTCCACCTCTCCGCGGTGCCTCCAGTAACAGACTAACCTGTCTAGTCTGGCTAACCTGTCTAGTCTGGCCAAGCGTGCAGGGATCGAAGAGGGAAGACAACCCGGTACTCAAAAATGTCGTGCTGAAGTCGGATGTGTTGAGCCGAAAGGTGCAAATATAACAGTTATACTGGAAACCACAACACAACGCAGACACGTCCACTACGTCCTTGTAAGGGCGGATGATGAAGAGGAATATTCTAGTCTACCACGATACTCTAGAATACCTTAGTCATCGGGCGAACGCAACCAACCAACCAACCAAATGGGTACCGGAATTTGTCTGGGAAAGTAAAGCGGCACGGGCGTAATACCGACCACATTACCCCAAAAATTATGTGCCGAAGTTCTGTACAGATTATGGTCACTAACACCATATTCCCTATACGCCACTTGGCGTGACGGGGGCTCTTTACTTTTTTTGTACTTTATATATATATATAGTAAGTAAAGTAAAGCAGCAGGAATCAGCTCCCTCAATGAGATAGAGCTGCTTGCACAAAACGGAGACAAATGGCGAGATTTGATAAAAGATATTTACTAGGATTGAAAGAAAGAGTATCAGGGTCTGCCATTATGGATCGACTACGGCTCGAAAGGTCAATAGATAGATACAAGTAAAGAGCCTCCCTATACGGCAAGTGACGTAAAGGGAATATGGTCTTAGGGACCATAAATTTTATAGACCTCGGCACATGATTTTGGGGGTAATGTGGTCAGTATTACGCCTGTGCTGCTTTGCTTTCCCAGAAAAAAAAATCGGTATATATATATATATATACAGGGTGTTTTTAAAGTCGCAGTGCAGTGAATATTTCTAATAGTCAGTAAATGACGTAATCATCATCTACGTACCACAATTTTGTAAACCACATTTATAAACAAACCGCTGCTTCCTTTAAGGTTTTATTTACGTAAAGGACGGGCACTACGCTACTTTCACTGTCTCATTGCTTGAAGGAAATGGTGTTGACGATTGAAAACAGGGTATTTCTGGTTGAGCATGTCTTTCGTAATGGCGGTAAATATACGGATGAGGTCATTAGACAATTTGTGAGGAAATTTCCAGACTCACAAGTCCCTCGCCGAAATTCTGTAACAAAATTGATCAAAAAGTTTCGTGAAACCGGTAGTGTGGTAGATGCATACCGATCTGGAAGACCTTCAATTTCACAAGACCAAATTATGGAACTCCAAGACAGAATTACAATGAGTCCAAATGCATCTTTAAACCACTTGTCTCAACAGGTGCAAATATCTAAGAGTTCTGTTCACAAGGTTTTAAGAAGTGAACTACACTATCGTCCATACAAATTAACTGAAGTGTCTCAACTCCAAGAAAGAGATTATGAATCCCGTTTAAACTACTGCATGTGGTTTCAGAATTTTATTTATGAACATGGCGCTGCCATCCTTGACGTCACTTTTTTCACTGATGAGGCCTGGTTTCATTTATCCGGTTATATGAACAGTCAGAACAATCGGCTGTGGAGCAGTGAAAACCCCCATGAATTTCATCAAATGCCGCTTTACGATAAAAAAGTCGGAGTGTGGTGCGCTATAAGTCGTATGCGGATAATAGGACCTATATTTTTTAATGAAACAATAAATGCAGAACGTTACCGTACTTTAATTCTGGAACCGTTCATAGCACACCTTACAGAACGGGAAATTATGGAATCCTGGTTTCAGCAGGATGGGGCAACAACACACACAGCCACAACAACACTCAATTATTTAGAAAGCATATTTGCAAATGGCATTATTTCACGTGGAATCTGGCCTGCTCGTTCACCAGATCTAACACCCCCAGATTATTATCTGTGGGGGGCATTGAAGTGGAAAGTTTATGAAAATAATCCGCAGACAATTAATGACCTAAAGACTGAAATAGTAGACAAGATTAAACAAATATCACCAGACATTATTCTGAAGGTTTTCGCAAATATGGAAAGACGAATCACGACATGTCTTGAGGCCCGTGGTGGACATTTTCAACATATGCTTTAGGCACAACTTTATTGTGTTAATACCAACATTACCCATTATAAGCTCGCCGATAGCAGTCAAGTATATTTGAATAATACCATTTATTTTACAATTTGTGTGACGCATTAGTTGACCGCATTTCTGGTGACGTTTTTTCTTCCGAGAGTAGAAATTCACTGCACTGCAACTTTAAAAACACACTGTATATATATATATATATATATATATATATATATATATATATAATAAATATATATATATATATATATATATATATATATATATATATATATATATATATATATATATATATATTCCACAGTACATAAATAATATATATAGATACACACACACACATAAACACACGGGCGCGCACACGCACACACGCACAAATACATACAGATAGAAAGAAGAATAACACAAAGAGTGTTGAAAAGAAAAGCGCCACTAGACGAGATAAGTGCAGATAAAGATGAATAAAGAGCATACAAGCGGTGCAAACATTGTGCTTCCTTCTCCCGTCTTTGGCAGCCGCCGAGCTAAATTTATGGGAGACGAAACCGGGAGAGCAGCAGAACCACACCATTCGGCATGGCGCTTTCATTTTAAACATAGGCGATATATGAGAGATTTAAGTGTGTAAATATATTGTCTTACACCGCTGTGTTCATCCGGCGTTTATTTTTCTTTATTTCTCGCGTAAGAGAGATAGAGAGAGAGAGAGAGAGAGAGAGAGAGAGAGAGAGAGAGAGAGGTGAAAGAGCGTGTTTTAGTTCTGTCGCAGTTTACTGCAAGCTACGACATCGTCGCATTTCATCATCGTCATCATCGTGTGACGTCTCCGCAACGAAAGTTGGCTACCATTGATCGCCACCATTCTACTCTGTTTCTTGCTTTGATGGTGCAGGCTGTCATAGATTGACTTGACCATCTTTTGATGTTACTCGTCCATGTTAGTCTTGGTCTGCCTTTGCCTCTTTTACCTTGTATTTTTCCTTCCAATATTACTTTTAGTAGGCTGTTGTGTCTTTTAACATGCCCCCAAAAATTTCATTTGTCTTGTCTTAATTGTATTTAGTAGTTCTCTTTTTATTTTCAGTTGTTTTAAAACTTTATCGTTTGTTATCTTTTGTTTCCATCCAATCGCATTTAGGCTCACAAAAACCGACTTCAGAACATAAGTAGATTCTTAGTTGCAATTGAAATAGGATGCAACAAAGTAAATCAAACATTAAGTGCATTGATCTCCTAAACTGCAACACAAACAAACCAAATATTGGGATATTGGTTCCCTAAACTGCAACACAAACAAACCAAATATTGGGACATTAGTTCCCTAAACTGCAACACAAGCAAACCAAATATTGGGACATTGATCCCCTAAACTGCAACACAAACAAACCAAATAATGGAACATTGATCACCTAATCTGCAACACAAAGAAACCAAATATTGGGACATTGATCACCTAAACTGCAACACAAACAAATCAAATATTGGGACATTGATCCCCTAAACTGCAACACAAACAAACCAAATATTGGGACATTGATCCCCTAAACTGCAACACAAACAAACCAAATATTGGGACATTGATCCGCTAATATGCAACACAAACAAACCAAATATTGGGACATTGATCCCCTAAACTGCAACACAAACAAATCAAATATTGGGACATTGATCCCCTAAACTGCAACACAAACAAACCAAATAGTGGGACATTGATCCCCTAAACTGCAACACAAACAAACCAAATATTGGGACATTGATCCGCTAATATGCAACACAAACAAACCAAATATTGGGACATTAGTTCCCTAAACTGCAACACAAGCAAACCAAATATTGGGACATTGATCCCCTAAACTGCAACACAAACAAACCAAATAATGGAACATTGATCACCTAATCTGCAACACAAACAAACCAAATATTGGGACATTGATCACCTAAACTGCAACACAAACAAATCAAATATTGGGACATTGATCCCCTAAACTGCAACACAAACAAACCAAATATTGGGACATTGATCCCCTAAACTGCAACACAAACAAACCAAATATTGGGACATTGATCCGCTAATATGCAACACAAACAAACCAAATATTGGGACATTGATCCCCTAAACTGCAACACAAACAAATCAAATATTGGGACATTGATCCCCTAAACTGCAACACAAACAAACCAAATAGTGGGACATTGATCCCCTAAACTGCAACACAAACAAACCAAATATTGGGACATTGATCCGCTAATATGCAACACAAACAAACCACATATTGGGACATTGATCCCCTAAACTGCAACACAAAGAAACCAAATATTGGGACATTGATCCCCTAAACTGCAACACAAACAAACCAAATATTGGGACATTGATCCGCTAATATGCAACACAAACAAACCAAATATTGGGACATTGATCCCCTAAACTGCAACACAAACAAACCAAATATTGGGACATTGATCCGCTAATATGCAACACAAACAAACCTAATATTGGGACATTGATCCCCTAAACTGCAACACAAACAAACCAAATATTGGGATATTGATCCCCTAAGACAGGTTGGTCTCGAGGCAACACGTCGGCCTCGAGACACAGAGCTCGTGGGTTCAAATACCGGCTGCAACAGTTAGGATTTTTATTCATGATTTCTCTCTGCGGCAACCACCCCTGGTCTCAGCAGCGAGACTCGGCTTGGAACGTCAATTACTCATGAACGGAAAAAAATATGAGTACATCCAAAGACAGAGTTATCTGCCTAAGCGGCGAGAGACGCCTGTGGACACGGCTGCCAGGGAAAGACGGATTAACATGCAAACATTCAATTTCTGGTCTCTAGGGACTTCGTCAGAGGTAAAAGCTGGCGAATGCAAAAAAAAACTATTTTGATTTGTGCGTCTTTGGTCTGAGACTTCTTTTCCTTCATCATCATCATCATCATCATCATCATCATCATCATCATCATCATCATCATCATCATCGTCATCATCATCATCACCGTCGTCGTCGTCGTCGTCGTCATCATCATCGTTCAAGTCTTGTGATCACGCAAACTTGACTCATTGTCCTGTTTCATGATGGATGGGTGAGGACAACATCATGACACACGATGACCTGGTCGTATGGTCAGTACTTGTATATCCATGTTTTCCCCCAACACCTGCGCCGTGGCTGACACACTTCAATCTTCGGCAGGTTGTATCTAGGTTTTTCTCATCGCTCTCCGTCTCGACCTGCAACATTTAACCTCAACAAGGGTTTGTAAGAACCGGTTTGCCTTCTTTCTCGATTTTTGTTTGCGAGCTCAGACTGGTTAGTTTGTGTTCCCAAAGCTGAGTGGCAGTGTTCCCTAGCGTTTGGCTTTTCATGGCAAGGCGCTGTGCCACTGAGTACGGGTTCGATCCTCTTTAGTCCATATATTGTTCTTTATTTTTGTTTCTGTTGTTGATTATTTCTCTATTTTTTTCCGAGTGCTGTAAACATACTCTTTCTCTGAATTGATTCCCTGATTATCGCCTCGGAAGTTTCCCGCTATAATAATATTCATTTATTATTATTTGTCTCCACAGGAGCGTAAAGCAAGATCCTAATCAGCTATTACTGCTGATTCTGACGCAAGCGGTCAGCTGCAATTAGCTGACCACTTTCAGTCCCTTCTCTGGAGGCGAAGGCTCGCCTCCCAGCACCAGAGCTGGAAGTTGTCAGCGACCCACAGCTGATGGCTTGTGCCAGGATCGGTGAACCAAAACCATCCAGACCCTGCTCCACCTCTCCGCGGCGCCTCCAGTAACAGACTAACCAGTCTAGTCTGGCCAAGCGTGCAGGGATCGAAGAGGGAAGACAATCCGGTACTCAAAAATGTCGTGCTGAAGTCGGATGTGTTGGGCCGAAAGGTGCAAATATAACAGTTATACTGCAAACCACAACACAACGCAGACAAGTCCACTACGTCCTTGTAAGAGCGGATGATGAAGAGGAATATTCTATAGCTCGTTTCAAAACATATGCCCAACTTCAAAACGCTATTACTGTCTAACCGTTTGTTAAATACTTTTGAAATTTTCCAAATGTTATTAGAATGCAAAAGACCCTTCAAATGTATATTTAACAAATATGTTGCAGCTGCAGTTTTCTTAAAGCGGCGATATTTCTTTGATGTTTGTCAAAATTGTAAATTGTGAAGCCCTAAAGAATAGAAATTACCGTAGTTGCTGGCCTACGATTAATTTTCACTAGGTAAAGGCGTGGCCGTAATGGGGAAATAACCTAATAAGACAAAACACCAGGAGAATTATTGTCTGCTCAGTTCGAGGACGGACGATAATAATATCAAGGTATACCTGTATGTCCAATTTTCATAGTTGTGTGGTCCTGAAAAGGACCGTTTGTTGAAATAATTTAAGGTAATATAGGGGCCAACATTGTGGGGACTATATACTTTCATTCTGAATCAGACGAGTCTAAAAGATTAATAACTGTTTGGGGTTGAACATTCCACAAACCATCATTTTTCCAATATTCCTCTTCCTGTTTTAAGACGTGGTCTTCACATTTAGCTCAATAATCTTTGTCTATATTTAATAAAGCGAAATTAGCAAGAGTCTTTACATCGCATATTTTGAATGTTGTATTTTCATCTGCCACTTGTCCTTTTAATTTTGCCCAGATTAGTTCTATTGGATTTAAATGAGCCTGGTAAGGTGGCAGCCTCAAACTTATATGACCGTGCTCTTGGATAATCTTATCTATTTGAAAAATCTTTGTCCTCTGTTTTTGCTTTACTAGAGATAGTAATTCAGGTTTTAAGTACATGTTATTAAATTGTATGTGCTCCTTTGTGAGCCATATCTTAATAGCATCTTTTGTACTGGATGACGTCGGGACTTTATCTTCAAGTGCAACAATGTTGTGGTACGCTGCATTGTCCATTATTAGGCAATATGGTCGATCTAGTGATGGGAGAACAGAATTTTCAATCCAATGTCTAAATATGTGACCATTCATCTCAGAGTGATAATCCCGATTGTCTATGGATTTTGAAAGAAAAATGAGCTCTGCATTCTGTATTAGTCCATGTTGTCGACTACCTGCATGAGCAATTATCAAGCGCTATCCTTTGCTGCTAGGTATTAATCTCTTAATCTTTCCATCTGATGACTGCCATTCCCTTTGGTTAGTTTGGTGAGCATTGATCCATGTTTCATCCAAGTACACAATATCATAACCTTGCTTGCGCACCTCTTTTACTTCACGTAAGTTCTTGCTTCTCATGACTACTATATGTGGCTTCTCACAGATGTTTCGTCCATTGGAATACTTTCTGAATGTAAAGCCTGCAGCTCTCACATTCCTCCATAATGTAGACTTTGATATTTCAATACTGTTGTTCTTTTTCAGCGATACTTTTAATTTTCTTATTGTAACAGTTTCATTCATACCCAACATTTTGCGAATTTCACTTCTAATAAGTTCACTGTCGAAATTATCCAACATTTTTGCTCTTCCTTGTGATTTTGTATATTTGGAACATTGACGGTCACGTGCTTGAATCCAGCGATTAAATGACTGTTTAGATAAATCCAAAATGTGTCTTGTCCTATTCTTAGGGTTTTCTAAAGAATGAAATAATCTTCCTCGTTTAGCCTCTTTGCAAAAATAGTCATACATTTTTATTGCGATGTTTTGTAAACTGCAGAATTTCATTTTAAGACTCATGATAAATGTTATTGTTCCACGTTACGCCGCTGAATTAACGGAAATGGAACACACAATGTCTCGTGTTTACTACAAGTGTCTAATTGTGTCAGAAAACTCACGCGGAAAGCGTGCAAAAACGTGTGTATGGATTTGTAATCGCTATTTTTAACTTAAATACTGTAAACACTAAGTTTTGACTACATCAATGGGTCGTTATAAATTTATTTAAATCAAATAAGCAATAATAATAACCAAATGTTTGTTTTTAATGAAATTAATTCCCCGTTGGGTTCTAATCATTATAACTATACATGCACATTTTGAAAAAATTAGAAAAAGCGGTTTAAAAGATATTGATTTTTAAAGTTGGGCACGACTTATGAAACAAGCTATAGTCTACTACGATACTCTAGAATACTTTAGTCATCGGGCGAACGCAACCAACCAACTAACCAGTCCCTTCTGGTGTGCTCCCCTTTCGCTCCGCCAACACTACCGCAGGCCATACATACATATGGAAGTATATAAAAGTTACGTGTTTGTTCTGTAATATGTGAAGTAAACTATTAGATCCTCTGGCTCTACCTATAACGAACATTGTCATTATCAGCAAAGCTTTTTTCCAGTCGGAGCGTACCGGTAGGCGTTCTGATAAACGTTTGTGATGTTAATGATATTAAGATCGTCATCATCATCATCAAGTACCATCCCTGCTGGCGTAGGTGATCATGCCTCTCTACAACTTTCGATCTCGACAGTTATTTATCATTTCTGTTGTTGACCTTCTGCCAAGCAATTCTTTTAAGCTGTCTGGTATCTTTCCTCTTTGCTTCCCTCTATCTCTTCGTCCTTCGAATTTCCCAGTTGTCACAATATAGATATAGCTCGCTATAGGTCGATAGCTCACTGGTTAGTGAACTGGACTACAAAGGACGGCTTCCAGGTTCACTCAGCCTTAAATGGGTACCGGATATTTTCAGGGAAAGTAAAGCGGCACGGGCGTAATACCGACCATATTACCCCAAAAATTATGTGCTGAAGGTCTGTAAAATTGATGGTCACTAACACCATATTCCCTATACGTCACTTGGTGTGACGGGGGTACTTGACTTTTACTTACTTGGGAGAGTTAAAGCAAAGAAATGAATAAAAATGTGAAGCTGCAGTAAAGCTAATTGTAAGGAGAATGAGAAAAAAATATATAGAAAAGAAAATAGAAAAAAACGGTATGGTTAATGCTTTACGTAATAAGTGGACGACACAAATTAGAACAACGTTACGGCCCAAAAGGTTTCAGCAGGAACAAACATATAACACACACACATATCATCATCATCAAGTACCGGGCCTGCTGGCGTAGGTAATCATGTCTCTCCACAACTTTCGATCTCGACAGTTATTTATCATTTCTGTTGTTGACCTTCTGCCAAGCCATTCTATTAAACTGTCTGGTATCTTTCCTCTTTGCTTCCCTCTCTCTCTTCGTCCCTCAATTTTCCCAGTTGTTACAATATATTCACAAGAGGTAGGGTTCGATCACAACCGACGGCTTACGGGTTCACCCAGCCTTAAATGGGTACCGGATTTTTTTCTGGGAAAGTAAAGCGGCACGGGCGTAATACCGACCACATTACTTCAATAATCATGTGCTGAAGGTCTGTAAAATTGATGGTCACTAACACCATATTCCCTATACGTCACTTGGTGTGACGGGGGCTCTTCACGTTTTTTTTTTCTACAATATATTCCAGCTGTTCTCTTCTCATTACATGGCCTACAAATTATGATTGTTTCTTCCTGATATTACACACACACATATATGTATTTATAATAAATATAAAAAATAATAATTTTGAACTGGAATGAGAAATAAAAATAAGAATAAAAGGTCTTTCCTGCAAACTGTGCTGTGGCCAAAAGGAAAATGAACTCACGGTACATGCATTTGTTACGAAAAAACAGAATTGTTTTTCCTTCATTTTCATGCCTATTGAACATCAAAAAAATCCATAGCGCTGAGATTCCCTCTTTAGTACCTCCCTGAAAGTGCAGCAAGAAAGGTCCCAGTCTGAAGAGTAAACGAAAACAGAGCTGATGGTCATATCGAAGAAACAATCATCACAATCATCACCATGATGCAGCATAAAAACAAACAAATATGAAACCTGTGTAACGCGTCAAAAACTTGGACACAATAATAACATTATATGGAAGATGCACCACAGAAATAAAAAGCAGAAAAGCTCAGGCCAAAATTGCATTTCAGAAAATGAAAAATATCTTATGCAACAAATGTATGTCAATAGAAGTGAGAAAGATAGTTCATCGTTGCTATATAGAACCAATTCTGACCAATGGAAGCGTATCATGGACAGTAAACAAACGAAATGAAAAGTCGATTAGAGGCCACATAGATATAATTTCTCAGTAAAATGTTGAAAGTTCCCTGCACAGCTGAAAAGACCAATGAGGAATTCTCAAAGAGGCCAACACAAAAAAGGAACTCCTATAAAACATAAGAAAGAAACAATCAACATTTTTTGGACGCATCATGAGATTGGAAAGTTGGAATACTTGGTTAAAACTAGCAAAATACAGGGAAAGAGATATCGTATACGACAAAAAGAAAAAATGCTAGATAGCTTGTGTCATGGCATGGAATACAGACAACAACAGAATTGAAACGATGCACCGTGGAAAGAAGATCGTGGAAGGACATGATCTCCTACGCCAATCGGTATGGCATGATGGTGATGATGATGACGACGATGATGATGATGATGATGATGATGGTGATGATGATGATGACGACGACAACGATGGTGATGATGATGATGATAATGATAATGATAATGATGATGATGATGATGATGATGATGATGATGATGATGATGATGATGACGACAACGATGGTGGTGATGATGATGATAATGATGATGATGATGATGATGATTATGATGATGATGATGATGATGATGATGATGATGATGATAATGATGATGGTGATGGTGATGGTGATGATGCTGATAAATAAATATGAATGTCGAAAAAATTAAATATAATATAATTGATAAATATAAATATCTATTCGGCAATTGAAGATCAACAAAGATATAGGGGCCATGGGATATCGCGATTATCATTTATATATTTATTTTTGTAATGGGGTGATATAAATCATATACAATTGTTTCTTTTAAAGGGCATGATTATCAACACGGAAATTTAAAACTCAGTTATTATTTTGGTATGAGTAATGGAAGAAGGAAACGAATTCCAGAATACTGACAACGGCTGACAGGCAGGCATATTACTGTGGGGCAGTAAGCGATCACATGACAAGATTGTAGATAGGGTAGACAAGGTCATTAGCTGGGTTATTTAAAAAAAAAATAAATCGTTTAATGTGAAGAAATATGTGTACAGGAATCGGGGAAAAAAATCAAATTTATTTATAAATTGATCAGCTTCTAGATTTTCACATTTTGTTTCAGTGTCTCGTGCGCTATTCTTTGTTTTTCCTTAGTCACATACCACATCTGGATTTTTTTCTTCCCTTAGTCACAGATCCCATGTAGATATTCCTTTCTTAGTCACAGATCACATGTAGATATTCCTTTCTTAGTCACAGATCCCATGTAGATATTCCTTTCTTAGTCACAGATCCCATGTAGATATTCCATTTCTTCCTTTAGTCACATCCCTTATACTTACATATACTTCTTCCCATAGTCACAGACTCAAGGTAGATATGTTTCTTCCCTTAGTCACAAACTCAAAGTAGATATGTTTCTTCCCTTAGTCACAGACTCAAGGTAGATTTGTTTCTTCCCTTAGTCACAGACTCAAGGTAGATTTGTTTCTTCCCTTAGTGACAGACTCAAGGTAGATATGTTTCTCCCCTTAGTCATAGACTCAAGGTAGGTATGTTTCTTCCTTTAGTCACAGACTCAAGGTAGGTATGTTTCTTTCCTTAGTCACAGACTCAATGTAGATATGTTTCTTCCCTTAGTCATAGACTCAAGGTAGATATGTTTCTTCCCTTAGTCACAGACTCAAGGTAGATATGTTTCTTCCCTTAGTCACAGACTCAAGGTAGATATGTTTCTTCCCCTAGTCACAGACTCAAGGTAGATATGTTTCTTCCCTTAGTCATAGACTCAAGGTAGATATGTTTCTTCCCCTAGTCACAGACTCAATGTAGATATGTTTCTTCCCTTAGTCATAGACTCAAGGTAGATATGTTTCTTCCCCTAGTCATAGACTCAAGGTAGATATGTTTCTTCCCTTAGTCATAGACTCAAGGTAGATATGTTTCTTCCCTTAGTCACATACTCAGTGTAGATATGTTTCTTTCCCTAGTCACAGACTCAAGGTAGATATGTTTCTTCCCTTAGTCACAGACTCCAGGTAGATATGACACAAATATTAACTGCGAGCTTCTATCAGACTCCCAGACTCATCTTTTTCACAGCAGATAAGAGCAAAGATTGGAGACCCTGGTAAAAAAAATATAAATAAATAAATAAATTCTGGCCCCTTAAGTTCATTACAAAAACCGTACGTCAAAGTAAGAAGATTAGAAAGCTCAGACCTGTTACAGACATCGTGGCTGGCCAGTAACTAAGTCAAATCTGCGGGCCTGGTGTGTATTGTGTATAAAGTAGCACAATGAATTAGTTAGTCCGGACCCCATCTAGAAGAATGGACCATACGAAATTAAGACGCGTTTAGTTCTCTTGCGGTTTCGTGTTTCATTTTTATTAAACAGCAATTCTGCGGTCGTTGTACAGTTGGGATTGCTGTGTCGACTTTACGTTTAGAATTACACTGTTCAGGTGTCACGTGACCAGATCGAGTTCTTGTCCGGCAAAACTTCTGATATCAGAGTAGTTTAGAAAAAGGGGTTAAGGCAAAGAAAAGCAAATGAATGCGTAAAAAATGCAAAGCTGCAGTAAAGCTGAATGTGAGGGAAAATTGAATTTTAAAAAATTGAAAAAATGGTATAGTAAAAGCTTTACGTGATTAGTAGACGACACAGATTTGAACGACGTTTCGGCCCAATAGGCTTTCAGCAGGAACAAACATTTAGTCTAGAAAAAGTACTAAATCCTGTCGGAGCCGATATATCTTAGTGATGAGTGAATTGGACTACAAAGGACAAGAGGTCGGATTCGATACTGATCGACGGCTTCCAGGTTCACCCAGCCTTAAATGGATACCGGATTTTTTTAAAATAGGGAATGTAGATCGTCACAGGCGTAATACCGACCACATTACACCAAACATCTTGTGCCGAAAGTCTGTACAAATTATGTCACTAACACCATATTTCCTATACGCCACTTGACGTGGCGGGGGCTCTTTAATTTTTATTTTTTTAACTAAATCCTATCGGAAAAAGATTATAAAACAAATATTACATTTTGAAGTAGAGATGTAAGAGATTCCTTGACAGTTGAGAATCGAAGAGCTCAGGGCGCTGTCCATGCTTATACAGATTTTTCAAAAAGTGGTAAAATGCCTTATATAATTGATATAAAGGTTAACTCTTCTTACACCTCCAACTCCCTGTAGAGAACAGGTCTTCTACGAGTACGTTCCAAGCCGCTTTGTTTGGTACCATACTCCAAGAACGCTCCACGCCTTCTCCATGCTTTTAAACTCTGTTTCGGGGGACTGGTTGGTCTCGAGGTAAGACGCCGGCCTCGAGACAGAGAGGTTGTAGGTTTAAGTTTCGGCTTCACCAGTTGGGATTTTTATTTATGATTTCTCTCTGCGGCAACCGTCCCCGGTCTCAGCAGCGAGGCCCGGCTTGAAACGTCAATTACTCAACGACGGAAAAAATATGAGTACATCCGAAGACGAGGTTATCTGCATGTGCGGCGAGGGACCCCTGTGCACACGACTGCCATGGAAAAAAACGGATTAACACGCACAATTCAGTTCCTAGTCTCTAGGGACTTCGTCTAAAAAAAAAAAATTCCCTCTTCAGCAAGTCCCGCAGCGTCCAGCGACTGACGCCTCCAGCTCTGTGTTGGTTGATACGTCCTTTATGCTCCCACTAAGCCTCTCTTATCTATCTATTGTCCTTTCGAGCCAAAGACGGCACATAGGGCAGAACCACAATCTCGAAAACATAAACCTTGCGTGCCAAAATGGCACATATTGCAGAGATCACTGCTTTTAAAATCTATGGCGCTGTTTCCATAATAATACTTTTTACAATGACAGCTTGTCGAGCCATCGATCAACCTCCTTTGTCGTCTCTTATGACATGCCTGGAAGGTCACAGTGTCACTATTCTTTACTCCCTCATAATGAGGCCCCGGTAACACACAACCTCTCTTATACCGCGTTAAAAATATGTTTAAAAAATAGCTATCTTTACGGCATTTTCCCATTATTGGAGTCTGCCGGAGGGACTTTTAGGACTGGAGAATATAGGCCGCTTGTTCAGTGCAGTCGCCAAGAGGTGTTCGGGTCTGAGTTTTTTATTTCACCCCGATAGAAAAAAAAAACACCATTAACCCTACTGGGATTAGAACCTCTGTTCTCTGGGTTTGGAGCCCGAAGAGTTAATGTTTCGACCATCCGCATCCGCTCTCAATTTCTAAGAAATTAAAGAAAGTCTATATCTTCGTGGCTGTTATTTTTATATTTCTCCCTATTTCGCAGCCCTTTCTTCTTCTTATCGTTCAACCGTTAAGCGGGTTGCGGTTATATGTTGTTTCGCTCATTTACAGCCAAATCAGCGGTAACTGAACCTTTCGACCGCAGGCACACATCATGACTGATTTAACATTTGAGTTGAACGTTTTTTAGCTTCTATATCTTCCCACGCTGGCCTCCTAAGTTAAAACTCTTAGATAACCATTTAGCTACAAGTTTTATTGAATGAACACCCACTTTCTTTTATTTTCTTTTAAAAACCAAAGGACAGACAACATTTGTACGCTGAAAGGAAAACAAATATATACTTATTTCAATAAATGACAGGAAACAGCTAGACACTAAAAGGAGAACAAATATATACTTATTTCAATAAATAAACAGGAAACAGCGTACTACTAAAAGGAGACACTAAATAAATATAACTTCTTTCAATAAATGACAGGAAACAGCTGTTCACTAAAAGGAGAACAAATATTAACTTCTTCGATAAATGACTGTTCACTAAAGGAGAACAAATATTAACTTCTTCAATAAATGACAGGAAACAGCTGTTCACTAAAAGGAGAACAAATATTAACTTCTTCAATAAATGACAGGAAACATTTGTACGCTAAAAGGAAAATAAGTATTTCTTATTTGACTAAAGGACAAACAACAATTGCCTAGTAATTAAGAAACAAGACATACACTTAACTGAAGAACAAACAGTAATCGCTTCATTTAAACAGAAAGCAACGAAGAAAAACAAAAAGAAAGAAAGAAAGATACAACAATCTGTCACTAGTTAAACTAAATACCATCGACATCTGTCTGCTAAAGGAGAAAGGTCCACAATTCCCCTGTTTTGAAGAGGTTACTAATTAACATTGAGTGCCGTCTCCGCATCGAATGTTGGCTACCAAGGAACGCTATTCGCTCTGTCTCTTGCTTTGATGGTGCAGGTTGTTTTCATAGGCTGACTTGTCTATCTTTTGATGATACTCTTCGACGTTAGTCTTGGTATGCCTCTGCCTCTTTTACCTTGTATTTTCCCCTCCAAGATTACTTTTAGTAGGCTGTTGTGTCTTTTAACATGACCCAAAAATCTCATATGTCTTGTTTGAATTGTGGTTCTCTTCTGATGTTTAGTTGTTTTAAGACTTCAATGTTTTTTTCGCTTCCGTTTTTCTCCCCTCCCATCCGATTCTCCCAGTTCTTCTATAAATCAACATTTCAAAGGCTTCAGTTTTCTAATTTTAAGTTTTTGTTGTCTAATGTTCATGTCTTTGCACCTTGCAGGAAGTTATTGAGAAGATATACCATTTTGATGTTCTCAGTTTTAGCCTGCTATCATGTGCCAAAACAGAGGAAGGACTCTCTACATTCGCCTTCTGAAATATGGGGATGCAAAATTCACATATTATGTCGAATAGTTATATACACACACACCACACACACACACACACACACCACACACACACCACACACACCACACCACACACACCACACACACACCACACCACACACACCACACCACACACACCACACACACACCACACACACACACCACACACACACACCACACCACACACACCACACCAGACACACCACACACACACACACACCACCCACACACCACCCACACACCACACACACACACAAATACAATCAAAGATTATCATCCCAAAGGGCGTTCGGATATACAACCATAGCGCCATACCCATCATTTACGATGGTTCTAAATGCAGATGCGCCGCCGTAAATATAGATAGCGTCTTGTAACTTCAAATCGATTGTTTCCATAAGGATGGTTTCGAGCTGCGCTGCAAAGTTCTTTCGTTCCAATTGCCGTTGGAGCCCGGAGTCCAGTCTTTGCCGTATGAATAGTTACTAGCTAACCGCACCGGCTCGCATCTGATAGCCATGCCTTGTAGCCACCTTTTTGGTACGTAATTTCACCGCCAGGTTTTCTCTGCATTTCAAGACGAAATTACCAAGTCTCTGTTTTATTCTATAACCTATCTATTCTGATATCATCATCATCATGTGCCGTACCGGTTGGCGTTGGCGATCATGTCCTTCCACAATCTTCTATCCACACTGCATCGTATGAGTTCCGTTGTTGACTGTTTTCCATGCCATAACACCAAGCTATCCAGTATTTTCTCTCTTTGTCGTCCGCGATCTCTCTTTCCTTTTATTTTGCCAGTTGTAACCAAGTATTCCAACTTTCTTCTTCTCATGATGTGCCCCAAAAATGTTGATTGCTTCTTTCTGATGTTTTTTAAGAGCTCCCTTTTTGTGTTGGCATCTTTGAGAACTTCCTCATTGGTCTTTTTAGCTGTCCAGGGAACTTTCAACATTCTTCTGAGAAATCCCATCTTTGTGGCCTCTAATCGTCTTTTCATTTGTTTGTCTACTGTACATGATTCGCTTCCATAGGTCAGAATTGGTTCTATATAGCACCGATGAACTCTCTTTCTCATTTCTATCGACATAGATTTGTTGCATAAGATATTTTTCATTTTCTGAAATGTTATTTTGGGCTGAGCTATTCTGCTTTTTATTTCTGTGGTGCATCTCCCATCTGATGTTATTATTGTGTCCAAGTATTTGAAACGTTGTACTTCTTTCAGATTTGTCTTATTTATTTTTATGCTGCATGATGGTGATGATTGTTTCTTCGATATAACCATTACTTCTGTTTTATCACTAACATAGAATGATGGAAATGTACCGGTCAAATACCAGTGGATAAAGAGATACAGCGAAGTCGATGGCGCTGGATAGGACACACACTACGGAAGCCAACTGAGAGTATTACACAACAGGCCCTTTTTTGGAATCCCCAGGGGAAAGACAAAGAGGAAGACCAAGGAATTCTTGGAGAAGACAGATAGAAACAGAGATGAAGATGATGGGAAGACTTGGAATGATCTTAAAAGAATGGCAAGAAGCAGAATGACTTGGAAAGTGTTTGTTGAAGACCTATGCTCCACTGCGAGCTAAAAAGGTAGAAGAAGAATAAGAAGAAAGATGGCAGTGAGGATGATGACGATAACGATGATGATGACGATAACGATGATGATGATGATGGTGATAATGACGATGAATAAGAAGCAGAAGAAGATAATGATGATGATAACGATAATGATGAATTAGAAGAAGATGATGATGTTGGTGACGATGATGAATAAGAAGTAGAAAAAGATGATGATGATGATGATGAATAAGAAGAAGATGATGATGATAGCGATGACGATGATGAAAAAGAAGAAGAAGAAGAAGAAGATGATGATGATAATGATGATGATGGTGAAGATGATAATGATGATGATGATGATGATAATGATGATGATGATGATGGTGAAGATGATAATGATGATGATGATTGATGGTGAAGATGATAATGATGATGATGATTGATGGTGAAGATGATAATGATGATGATGATGATTGATGATGATGATGATTGATGATGATGATGATGATGATGATGGTGAAGATGATAATGATGATTATGATGATGGTGATGGTGATTGTGAATAAGAAGAAGATGAACAAGAAGAGGAAGAAGAATAAAAAGATGATGATAATGATGATGATGAAGACACGGACACTGATAATGATAACAATGAATGGATTTCCTCAAACTGAATCACCATTTGTACAATAAAGTTACAACAGGAAACAGACTTTTCTGTGGACCCAGCTACAATACACGTGACCATAACTGTAGATCTCCTCATCTTAGCGTTAAGTGACCGTGGATAGAAGGTTGTGATTTGTCATGATTATTCCAGGCAATTTAAGAAGGTAGTTTGCCATTCCTTTCCTTCTTGGCGGTGACTATACTAGTCGGAGATCGCAGCCATTGTCTCTTAAAAAAAGGGAACTCTTAAAAAACATCAGAAAGAAGCAATCAACATTTTTCGGGCACATCATGAGAAGAGGAAAGTTGGAATACTTGGTTACAACTGGCAAAATAAAAGGAAAGAGAGATCGTGGGCGACAGAGAGAGAAGATACTGGATAGCTTGGTGTCATGGCATGGGAAACAGTCAACAACAGAACTGATACGATGAACTGTAGATAGATGATTGTGGAGGGACATGATCACCTACGCCAACCGGTATGGCACATGATGATGATGATGACCGTGGATATGTAAGGTCACTAGTTTACGGCAACGATATCTGCGCCTTTCGACCCGACACATCCGTCTTCGGCATCGATTGATAGATTTTCTTAACATTTTTGCCCGGAACAGAGGCGAATTTTTTTTCTCCATGTTCTTATCCAATTTTAACTGCCAGCTGTTCTTTAACGTGCGCAAGTGCACACGGGACCTCATGTTTTTCGCCATTTTTAGAGATTGCTAGACATCGGATCTCATTGCCTAGAGACCAGGGGAGGGTAAAACTACTAATAAACCACGGGTTCAATTTTGAAATGTTCCCACCGCCCATGCTGGCAATTGAACTCGGGGCCTTCTTGTGCAGAATTCAACGTCTTGCCTCTAGGCCACCCAGACTCCTATAGTAAGTAAAGTAAAGAGCACCCGTCACGCGAAGTGGCGTGTAGGAAATATGGTGTTAGTGACCCGTTACGCCAAGTGGTGTATAGGGAATATGGTGTTACTGACCCGTTACGCCAAGTGGCGTATAGGGAATATGGTGTTAGTGACCCGTTACGCCAAGTGGCGTGTAGGAAATATGGTGTTAGTGACCCGTTACGCCAAGTGGCGTGTAGGAAATATGGTGTTAGTGACCCGTTACGCCAAGTGGCGTATAGGGAATATGGTGTTAGTGACCCGTTACGCCAAGTGGCGTGTAGGAAATATGGTGTTAGTGACCCGTTACGCCAAGTGGCGTGTAGGGAATATGGTGTTAGTGACCCGTTACGCCAAGTGGCGTGTAGGAAATATGGTGTTAGTGACCCGTTACGCCAAGTGGCGTGTAGGGAATATGGTGTTAGTGACCCGTTACGCCAAGTGGCGTGTAGGGAATATGGTGTTAGTGACCCGTTACGCCAAGTGGTGTATAGGGAATATGGTGTTAGTGACCCGTTACGCCAAGTGGCGTGTAGGGAATATGGTGTTAGTGACCCGTTACGCCAAGTGGCGTGTAGGAAATATGGTGTTAGTGACCCGTTACGCCAAGTGGCGTGTAGGAAATATGGTGTTAGTGACCCGTTACGCCAAGTGGCGTGTAGGAAATATGGTGTTAGTGACCCGTTACGCCAAGTGGCGTGTAGGAAATATGGTGTTAGTGACCCGTCACGCCAAGTGGCGTGTAGGAAATATGGTGTTAGTGACCCGTTACGCCAAGTGGCGTGTAGGGAATATGGTGTTAGTGACCCGTTACGCCAAGTGGCGTGTAGGGAATATGGTGTTAGTGACCCGTTACGCCAAGTGGCGTATAGGGAATATGGTGTTAACGACCCTAAACGGGAATATGGTGTTAGTGACCATAAATTTTACAGACCTTCAGCACATGATTTTTGGGGTAATGTGGTCGGTATTACGCCGGTGCCGCTTTACTTTCCCCATTAAAAAAAAAATACGGTACCCATTTAAGGCTGGGTTAACCGGAAGCCGTCGGTTGGGATCGAACCCTACCTCTTGTCCTTTGCCAGACTCTTATAACTGTAGATAAATAGCGTGACTGATGGCACAATTCTCTCAAGCTCTTCTCTTTGACAGAACCTAATGTGACGAGAGAAGCCTAAGACTGGCTCTCAATTTGTTAAGACGATTTCCGCCCCAGACACTCAGCGATGCATGGACTGACAACGGCCAGTGGCTCATAGTTTAACTGCCTGCGTTAAGATCACGGTACCCGAACTGACCGAGAACTAATTGTACGCAAACAATGAAAAGAGAGAATAAGATAAGAAGAAGAAACGGGGGAAAAAGAACGAAACAAAAAGAATTTTAAAAATGGAAGAAAGAAAAAAAAGAAGAAAAGAAAGAGGAATAAAGAAAAAGAAGACGACGACCACGAAAAATTAAAAGAAGAAAAGGGGGAAAATGAGTAAAACAAGAAGATGATAAAGAAGAAAGAAAAAGAGATGTAGAAAATGGGAAGGAAGAAGAAGAAGAGGGTAAAAATAAAGAGAAGTAAAAATGAGAACAGAAAAAGTAGAAGAGAAATTGATCTATTTTGTTGTTGTTAGTATTAAATTGTTACAATCTAAATGATAAAGTCTTAATCGCTAAGAGTGAAAATGAGTTACAAGAAATGTTGGACATTATAGTGAAAGAAAGCAAAAATAAAGGACTCAGTCTTAATAGCAAAAAGACAGAGGTAATGGTAACAACAAAGAAAAAGACATCACCTCAGTGCAAAATAAAGACAAGTGGAACAATATTAAAACACGTAAATGAATTTAAATATTTGGGAACTTTGTTAACCTCAGACGGAAGATGTACAAAAGAGGTGAGATGCAGACTGGCACAGGCAAAAGCAGCTTTCCAAAAAAATGAGGAAGATACTATGCAAGGCATTTGTGACAATAGAAACAAGAAAAAGAGTTCTTAAATGTTATGTAGAGCCAGTCTTAAAATATGGATGCGAATCATGGACAATAGGACAACAGACAAGAAAATCACTGGAGTCTGTAAAAATATGGTTTTACAGAAGAATGTTGAGAGAACTATGGACAGCTAAGAAGAGTAATGAAGATGTTCTGAGAGAGGTCAAAGCAAAAAGAGAGCTAATTTCCAATATTAGGAAGAAACAATCATCATTTTTGGCCGTGTAATGAGAAGAGAACAACTGGAATATATTGTAACAACTAGAAAAATTGAGGGACGAAGAGATAGAGGGAAGCAAAGAGAAAAAATAACAGCAAGCTTAAGAGAATGGCTTGGCAGAAGGTCAACAACAGAAATGATAAATAGCTGCCGAGATCGAAAGTTGTGGAGAGACATGATCACCTACGCCAGTAGGCCCGGTACTTGATGATGATGATGATTAAATTGTAGAATTGACCAGAGCAACAAAAGATACCTCTTAGTAGTTAGACCGATGTTGGTGAGGTGGGTTTTTTTTCTCTATAGCTTTTATAATTTCCCGGGTTTTGCAGGAGACGTTTGTTGCCTGTATATCCCAGAGGTTGTGATGCAATACTAGGTCCCCCTTGTATCAACAGACCTCACCATTGCTAAATCGATCTAAGCTTCTTTAACAACTCCATTTTCATACCGACTGCTGTTGGGGAGCCCCACCGAGAGGTGAAGGTCATGGGTCATTAGTTTTGGATCGCTGACCTTGACACGGGAGCTCAGTCAGCCGATCTCATATCTTCTATTGTCCTTTCAAGCCGAAGACGGGAAGTAGGACAGAAATCTCGATGTTCAACGATCTTTGCTATCACGTGTCAGACCTTGCACACGACCCGCATTGCATCTCATCGCTCGTCTCTGACCTGGCTGAACCACTTAAGGCAATAATAATACATTAATATTATTATAGAAAGACGTAGGGTTCGATTCCAACGGACGGGATCCGGGTTCACCCAGCCTTAAATGGGTACCGAATTTTTTTTCTGGGAAAGTAAATCTGCATGGGCGGAATACCGACCACATTACCTCAAAAATCATGTGCTGAAGGTATGTAAAATTTATGGTCACTAACACCATATTCCCTATACGCCACTTGTCCTCGCACCAATCGAGTATGCCCTGGCGATTCTTACTGTCAGTACGACTCAAATTGATAGGCTGGAGAAAATACAAAATGAAGCCATGCGCATTATCCTGGGATGTACGAGGGACACTCCCTGTGTAGCAATGAGGTATCTTCTTGACTTTCCAACCATGGATGACAGAATCAAGATCTGGAGAGCACGAGCATACCTGAAGATTAGTACAGATACAGAGCATCCATTGCACCACGTGCTCAACACAGTGAAAGGTACGAGGCTAAAAAGAGGCAAATCATTGGTGGGCCGAGCAGAAGATGTCATCAAACAGGTCTGTGGGCTTACCAATATCAGCGTTGGTGAGAAGTGGATACCGGTGCCTACGTCATTCAAGGGGACTTTCTCATGTATTGTCACACTCGACAGGAAAAGTAGGGAACAGAACCCGGTCGTGGTTAATGCTGAGGTCAACGGTCTCATCTGCGATAACACCGATGAGAAAGATGCAGTCATCTATACAGACGGATCTGTAAGACGACACGAAAGAAGTGCATGGGCATTTACAGCACGCTCGGCAGGCAGAATAGCCAAGGAAGACAGTGGTGCATACGCCATGACCACGAGTAGCATGACAATGAAGGTGATGACAGTGACCAAGGCATTCAAATGGTTAGAGTCACAAGACTGCACCCACTCATGTATACTGAGTGATTCGATGAGCATGATAAAAAAAAAGTGGAGGCGGGCTTTGTACGCATGCAATGGGTAGAGTCGTTGCAGAAATCCAAAATACGTAAGGTCACCTTTGTCTATGTCCCTGGACATGCGGGAGTACGGGGAAATGAGAGAGCGGACAGGTTGGCTAGCTGCGCTGTCGTTGAGGACGGGCAACCGATGGATCGGGCGGACATCATCAATGCCCTTCGAGATGTGGGAAGAGCACAGGACTTCGACAAACACAGATCAACGTCACTTCTTCGGATGATGGAAATGGAGTTAAGATGGGCACAGCCAGAAATGAGAAACTTGGTGGCCGTGTAAGAAGACTTATCAACCAACATAGAACTGGAGTCGTCAGTCGCTGGACACTGAGGGAATTGCTGAGGAGTGGATCTGAGCACCTATGGACATGTTCGGAGTGCAATGATGATGACCCGCAAATAACTCAATAACTCAGTAACGCCACTTGGCGTGACGGGGGTACTTTACTTCACTTTTTACTTTTATTATAGAGGGAAACGTCTTTTTTTTCTCTGTTCTTTATTATTTGTCATTTCTCTCTCTCTCTCTCTCTCTCTCTCTCTCTCTCTCTCTCTCTCTCTCTCTCTCTGCGATCAGGACTCAGTCAGAGTAGGATTCCAGACTCTCACATGCAGTCAGCTGTCAGGTTAAGTGTGTTGATCGCCCCCACAGGCAGGACATCACAATTAGAGTCCGCCAGATCCACTCTGATTGAACACCCGTTAAAACGTTGCACTGTGTTCTGCTCCAGTGGCCCAGTGCATCCGATTTCAGTCAGCATTTTATTTAGGTTTGCATTCCTTAGCCTTTGATTGTCCCCAATCTTCCTGCAATGTAGCAGATGATCTTTTCTGTAGGGGGATTCTGCCCTTAGATGGTCGGCCCTCCCATATGCTTCATGGTAGCCAACCTTCGATGTGGAGACGACACTCAATGATGATTTGTCATTTTATCCGAGTGCTGTAAACATAACTCTTCCCCTGAATTGATTCGCTGAACTTCTAAACCTCAGCAATGGAACTATTGTTGCTTCTCGAGTTAGTATCGTTAGAGGGAGCATAAGCGCCTGCGACCTGCGGTCGCAATAGCTGGGTCAGTGTAACATCAGTTGGCTGCGTCAAGACAGGCTGGCTAACAGAAGCTATGGTATGGCAAAAAGTAATTTTATTGTCATGAAAAATATACTAACATCAAAACAAATAACACCAGGACTAAAACTAAGAATAGCAAAATGTTACATCTTCTTAATATTCTTGTTTGGTGCAGAAACATGGACATTAGACAAAAAAAAACAGAACAGAAAATTGAAGCCTTTGAAATGTGGATTTATAGAAGAATAGGTAGAATTGGATGGAAAGAAAAGAAAACAAATGATGAAGTTTTAAAACAATAAAAATGAAAAGATAACTACTAAACACAATTAGAACAAGACAAATGAAATTTTGGGGGGCATGTTAAAAGACACAACAGCCTAATAAAAGTAATATTGAAATGGGAAATACAATGTAAAAGATGCAGATGCAGAGGCAGACCAAGACAAACATGTACGAGCAACATCAAAAGATGTACAAGTCAACCTATGACAATCTGCACCATCAAAGCAAGAGACAGAGTGGAATGGCGCTCCATGGTAGCCAACCTTCGATGTGGAGACGACACTCAATGATGATGATGAACAGAAGCTAGGATCGCTGCTTTCCCTTTAATGGTGGCTCTTACTGATATTGAGGACCCAATATTGCAACAACTGTGGGCTGGGCTAGTATAACAAGAAAACACGAGAAATAAAATGTCAGAACTAAAACACCAAAATTAAAACCATGAATTGTAAAGTGTTATATTTACTCTACATACCTACATGGTGCAGAAACATAGACATTAAATAAGAAATCAGAGAAGAAAATAGAAACCTTTGAAATGTGTGTCTATAGAAAAATAGGGAGAATTGGGTGGCAGGTAAAGAATACATACAATGAAGTTCTTAATTAGGTGAAAATGATATAACGAACTACTTAGCACAACTCGAAAAAGACAACTGGACGAGATCACCAAGTCAATAGCTACTGGAACATTCTCAAACAACTTTAAAGCAGAAACTGAGGCTATCAGAGATACTGCAACACTGGCTACTCAACACAAAAATAACATGCACAATAAATTGGGGATTCTGACTGATGCACTGTCAGTATTATCAGCTCTAGAAAGTCCAAAGAATAATGAACTAGATGACTTGAGAACAACCCTGGACCAACTACGCAATAACTTCAAGAGAGTAGTCATTCAGTGGATACCATCACACTGTAATATACACGGGAACGAACGCGCAGACACATTAGCTAAAGAGGGAGGGAGATTACCACAAGAGAACCATCCGCTCAGTTATGATGAAGCCAAATCCATCCTCAAAGGTCAGTTCCATGAAAAATGGAAACGAGAACACCCAAAGCATAACGAGAGTGACGGATACCACCAACTATCAAGGAGGGATCAAGTCATCATACTTCGCCTACGCACTGGCCACAATAGAATGAGAAATCTCATGTTCACCAAATTCAAAAATAGGTACAACCAGCCTATGCCACTGTACACTGGACAATATGACTACAAAACATGTTCTACGGGATTGCCCCCATTACACAGACCTGAGAAGAGCAATGTGGTCCACGTCCACCTCCCTGGAAGATATACTATATGGGGCAATCGTTTCGCTTAAACAGACAGCTGATTTCATGAGAGAGTCTGGAATCCTACTCTGATTGAGTCTTGATCGCAGAGAAAGAGAGAGAGAGAGAGAGAGAGAAAGAGAGAGAGAGAGAGAGAGAGAGAGAAGATAACTGAGATTTTTGGGAGATGTGAAGAGGACATAATACCCTACTGGGCGGCTGGTTGGTCTCGAGGCAAGACGCCGGCCTCGAGACAGAGAGGTTGTGGGTTCAAATCCCAGCTATACCGGGATTTTTATTTATAATTTCTCCTTGCGGCAACCACTCCTGGTCTCAGTAGTGAGGCTCGGCTTGAAAAGTCAAATACTCATCGACGGAAATAAATATGAGTATCTCTGAAGTCGGAGTTATCTGCCTGTGCGTCGAGGGACCCCTGTGCACACGGCAGCCAGGGAAAAATGGATTAACACGCAAAATTCAGTTCCTAGTCTTTAGGGACGTCGTCAGAGGTAAAAGCTGGGGAACGAGAAAAAAAAAAACCTACTAAAAATCATCTTTGAAGGGAGGGTACAAGGTAGACAAGGCAGAGGCAGACCAAGACTAAAGTGAACTGAGGCCATAGGTGGACAGGTGAACCTATGACAACATGCACCATTAAGGCGTGTGCAATAATTGCTATGTTGAGAATTGCAGCTGCCTTTCTTTATTTGGATCCTGCAACGAGATGAGTTTTAATTTGGATCATGCAACGAGATAAGTTTTAATTTGGATCATGCAACGAGATAAGTTTTAATTTGGATCCTGCAACGAGATGAGTTTTAATTCAGATTCGCTGCCACTGGCACCGGATGTTGAGCAATTATGGATTGTAATTTCTTTGCAGTGATACCGGGACCTTCGACTAACCATAACCGTCCAGACAAGAGTTAAATGACGGGCTTGCAATGGTAGCCAACCTTCGATATGGAGACGGCACCCAATGATGATGATTGAATTATTGTCCCCCATGTAACAAGAACACACACAAGTGTCTCAAGGCTACAATTTGAGATCAATAACTTCAGAAGATTGGGATGGCCTCTGCCTTCATTCGCATCACGTGATAGAACGGTAATCGGAACATAAAGGTTTGTCTAATTGACATTTATGACCTGTTGCTCCGTGTGCGTTGCATGCAACGGCGGGGAATTTTCTCGAACGTTGCGTCTCTGAATCCCCAAGTCCTAAACTCATTGGCTAGGCAGACCTATTCTGGTTAGTAAGGCGACGGAATAGATAACACATTTCTCTATTGTTGTCAGTTTTGAATAGAGAAACCCGGGGATTCTAGTCTTATGGGTATATGCCAAGACACAGCGATGGTGGCCATTGATATAATATTGATTTTGATATAAACGACAGCACGGTTGTTTGTTTTAAAGCTCAAAGTGGAATTTTAGTTATGATTCTAGAATATTTGCAACATTTAGGAATGATAATTCACTGATTCTGCCACATTGTGATTATTCTCGAAAAGTTAATATGTCATAGGAGTGGTTCAAAGTTATACCAATAAACAAACATTTTCTTTCTCTAGATTAATTAAAGTAATATGCTATTTTATTGGATTAATGCATAGACGCAAAGATGTACGAAGTCAAAGATGGACGAAGGTGTTACTTTTATATGCTTAATTGACAACTTTTTATCTACGAATTTTATTAGAATTTAATCGATGCATTTTTTGGACAATTTCATGGACCATACAATAATCACATATAGGTTCTTTTATATTCGAAGCGAGTAAATGTCGTGTTAAGATAGGCACAGCCAGAAATGAGAAACTTAGTGGGCGTGTAAGAAGACTTATCAAACAACACAGAACTGGGAGTCGTCAGTCGCTGGACACTGCGGGGCTTGCTGAGGAGGAGATCTGAGCAACTATGTACATATTCGAAGTGCAATGATGATGACCCGCAAATAACTCAATAACTCAAATGTCGTGTATTTGAGATTATGCAAACTTGTTGGCGAGGCACGCCCCGATTAACGCAAGAATAGATCTTCTGGGTTATATTGGCCGTGTTTACTTTAAACAAAAAATAATTGTGACAACTACATTGTAGCGGTCGATGAGCTGTTTATTTATTTAAACTTATTGCATTGTAAACGAGTAAATAAAGAAGACAACTAAAATATCAGTTAAATGCGTCTGTGGACTGAGCCACTGAACTGTAATGATTTCATTGGTCGTCTGTGAAGTTAATTAACGATTGGTCCTAATTCATCGTCACGCGGAGGTTCGTGGCAATGAGAGAGTCAATTGGCTGGCATCAAAGCCGCCTAGGATACGAATACTGGACACACACTAGTGTGCCCACTTGAAGACTTTCGATGATTATTGATTGGACAATATCTATCTACTGACCTTACGAGCTGTAGCCGGCCTATAGGGCGTTGACCAAGATACTCCCTCTCTTATCTGAATTTTTGTTCTAGCAGTTTTCAATTCTTGTAAAGATATTTTATCAAATCTTGCCATTTGTCTCTGTTCTGTGCAAGCAGCGCTATCTCACTGCTAAATGAGGATGCAGTATTAGGACAACAGCAATTTGAAATACAAGGTCGGATAAATACAAAGATATCGTACACGTAGATGTAAGACAATCAACAAGATAGTAAAACCATCACAGCGTGCACTCACACACTTGGTCGCTTGCTGAATGTGACAGAGCTGTGATGGCAACTGTGATGTCAGCTGTGATGGCAACTGTGATGCCAACTGTCGTGCCAGCTGTGGTGTTAACTATTATGGGCAACTGTGATGGCAACTGTGGTGTTGACTATTATGGGCAACTGTGATGCCAGCTGTGATGGCAACTGTGATGGCAACTGTGGTGTTGACTATTATGGGCAACTGTGATGGCAACTGTGATGTTGACTATTATGGGCAACTGTGATGCCAGCTGTGATGGTAACTGTGGTATTGACTATTATGGGCAATGTGATGCCAGCTGTGATGGCAACTGTGATGGCAACTGTGATGGCAACTGTCGTGCCAGCTGTGATGGCAACTGTGATGCCAGCTGTGATGGCAACTGTGATGGCAACTGTCGTGCCAGCTGTGATGGCAACTGTCGTGCCAGCTGTGATGGCAACTGTGGTGTTAACTATTATGGGCGACTGTGATGCCAGCTGTGATGGCAACTGTGGTGCCAGCTGTGATGGCAACTGTGGTGTTAACTGTAGTGTCAGTTGTGATGGCAGCTATGATGTTAACTATTATGGGCAACTGTGGTGCCGGCTTTGATGGCAACTGTGGTGCCGGCTGTGAAGGCAATGTGATGTCAGCTACGATGGCAACTGTTGTGCCAGCTATGATGACAATTGTCGTCCCAGCTGTGATGGCAACTGTGGTGTCACCTGTGATGGCAACTGTGGTGTTAACTATTATGGGCGACTGTGATGCCAGCTGTGATGGCAACTGTGGTGCCAGCTGTGATGGCAACTGTGGTGCCAGCTGTGATGGCAACTGTGGTGTTAACTGTAGTGCCAGTTGTGATGGCAGCTATGATGTTAACTATTATGGGCAACTGTGGTGCCAGCTGTGATGGCTACTGTGGTGCCAGTTGTGATGGCAACTGTGTTGCCGGCTGTGATGGCAACTGTGGTGCCGGCTGTGAAGGAAATGTGATGTCAGCTATGATGGCAACTGTTGTGCCAGCTATGATGGCAATTGTCGTCCCAGCTGTGATGGCAACTGTGGTGCCACCTGTGATGGCAACTGTAATGATAACTATGGTACTAGCTATGATGGCACCAGTGGTCCCAGCTGTGATGGCAACTGTAATGACAACCGTGGTATCAACTGTGATGACAACTATAACGGCAACTGTGATGCCAGCTGTAATGGCAACTGTGGTGTCAATTGTGATGGCAACTGAATGGCCAACTGTAATGGCAACTATTAGGACATCTGTGACGACAACTGTTGTGTCAGCTGTGATGGCAACTGTAGTGCCAGCTGTAATGGCAACCGTGGTGTCATTTGTGATGGAAGCTGAAAGTCCAACTGTAATGGCAATTATGATGACATCTGTGACGACAACTGTCGTGTCAACTATAATGGCAACCGTGGTGCCAGCTGTGATGCTAATTGAGATGTCAACTATAATGCCAAGTAATATGCCAACTGAGATGTCATTTTAGATCTCAACTGAGATGTCAACTGTGATACTAACTCTCTCTTGTAAGGAAGCCAACGCCTGAAGATGGTAAAGGCCCAGACGTGCTCACGTCTTAGAAAATCTATGAACTAACGAACCGAAACACTGGTTTCACGAAATAAGGGAGAGTGTCACTTCTGATGAGCAGACTGCCGCTGCTGCATACCTATGTATAAAGAGATTCCTATCTTCTTCCTTTCATTCTCAACCTCCTATAAAACATACACCATCAACAAAAGATATTACAACCATCCATGTTTGTCACTATTTTCACAGGATAGCTTTGCGTTTTACCCATCTTTTTTCATCCCTATTTAAATTATTATTTTTGTCGTGTCTCTGTCCACTAATATTTGCCTCGTACTTTACCTGTGATTCTAAGTTAATAATTTTGTCCTGCCTTACACACCTTCAACCGATGTCTGAATTGGCTCTATATAGCATCACTGAACTCTTTTTCATATGTTTATGTAAATATATCAGATTAATTCTATATACTGGATAGGTACACTTCCCAGTAAAGAAAGTAAAATTAAAGTAAAGAGCCCCGTCCCCTCCAAGTAGCGTATAAGGAATATGGTGTTAGTGACCATACATTTTACAGACCTTCAGCACATGATTTTTGGGGTAATGTAGTCGGTATTACGCCCGTGCAGCTTTACTTTCATAGAAAAAAAAATCTGGTACCCATTTAAGGCTGGGTGAACCCGGAAGCCGTCGGTTGGGGTTGAACCCTACCTCTTGTCCTTTGTAGCCCAGTTCACTTATCACTGAGCTATCGCTGCTCCCATTCCACCCAGTGCTGTCTGGTTAAGTTCATAACTGAGCTTCTTTAATAAATGTTGGATTTCTCTTTCTCTAGTTATTTCTGAAATATTTACAATGTTGCTAGTATGTTAATTTGCGTACATGCCCATATCAAATATTAATAAATGCCAAGCTGCAGGGGTAACATTAGATGTGCCAAGAACAGTTCACGACTGTTACATTTTGAATTACCCCATGCACAGTTGTTTGTCATTGATAATTTAGTTGATTTGATCATCGGTACCATTTCGGTAAGAAAAAGGTTCTTATTTATTTTTCTGCTTTCACCAGTTTTCACCTCTGGCGAAGTCCCTAGAGACTAAGAACTGAATTTTTGCGTGTTAATCCGTTTTTCCCTGGCAGCCGTGTATACAGAGGCCCCCCTCACCGCGCAGGCAGATAACTCCATCTTCGGTGGTACTCATATTTTTCAAGTCGTTGAGTAATTGACGCTTCAAGCCGGTCTTCGCTGCTGAGACCAGGGCTGGTTGTCCTGAGACCAGGGCTGGTTGTCCTGAGACCAGGGCTGGTTGTCCTGAGACCAGGGCTGGTTGTCCTGAGACCAGGGTGGTTGCCGCAGAGAGAAATCACAAATACAAATTCCAACTGGTGCAGTCGGGATTTGAACTCACAACCTCTCTCTCTCGATATCGGCGTTTTGCTTCGAGACTAACCAGTTCCCCTGTCTTAAAATATACAAATCTTTATGATTAAACATTGAATATTTCACCCCAAAAACCTCACCAATTTACCAATCTTTAGTTTTTTTGTTACAAGCATTAACTGCTAAAGTAACATTTGTGCGTAACAGGTTAGTTTTGCTAAACAATGTGACACTTTGTGTGTGACGTCACAAATAGAAATCGTGTCCATACAGTTAACAATTTTAAAATAAGGAGAATAAACTAGACTCATGACTTTTAAGTACTTGTAAAAAAGTAAAGAGCCCCCGTCACGCCAAGTGGCGTATAGGGAGTATGGTGTTAGCGACCATTATTTTTATAGACTTTAGGCACATGATTTTTGGGGTAATGTGATCGGTAATGCGCCCTTGATGCGTTACTTTCCCAGAAAAAAATATGGTACCCATTTAAGAAATAGCATTTCAGAAAATGAAAAATATCGTGTGCAATAAATCTATGTCATTAGAAATGAGAAAGAGAGTTCATCTGTGAAGAATGTTGAAAGTTCCCTGGACAGCTAAACAAACCAATGAGGAAGTTCTCAAAGAGGCCAACACAAAAAGGGAGCTCATAAAAAACATCAGAAAGAAACAATCAACATTTTTTGGGCACATCATGAGAAGAGGAAAATTTGAATACTTGGTTACAACTGGCAAAATAAAAGAGAGATCGCGGACGACAAAGAGAGAAAACACTGGATAGCATGGTGTCATGGCATGGAAAACAGTCAACAACAGAACTGACATGAGGCACTGTAGATAGAAGATTGTGGAAGGCGATTGTGATCGCCTACGCCAACCGGGAAGGCACATGATGATAACTCATTTAAGGCTGGGTGGGCAATGAAGCCGTCGATCAGGATCGAACCCTACCTCTTGTCCTTTGTAGTCCAGTTCACCAACCACTGAGCTATCGCGGCTCTCCCTCTAAGTCCATGAACGATGAAGAATTTTTGAGGCTAGAACTAAAATGCTACTCATAGATGAGAACAAACAACTGTGCTTAAGTTTACCCACGTCGGGGTTCACTGCAGTAGCCGGACCCGGCCAAGTGAAACACAAGCTTGTCTTTGGGCGTGTAGACGTGTTTGGAAAGTTACAAGCTGGTGTTGTGTAGTCAGGTGAAGCCTTAAATAAATGCTTGCTTCGCGGAGAAGTATTGTCAAAACTTGCCACAGAGTGAGGAACCGGTAGACAAGTCAGCGAGCCTGTTCTCCTGGCTGGTTATGCTAAACCCGAGCTGGGAATTGGGAACACGATCATAGACAGACTCCGAAGTTAGTCAAGGAAGGATAACACACAGCTAATTTTATTTAATCTGTGCTCGCAGAATGATAACATTAGACTGCATTAAGTCTATATAATGTAAACATTGACTCGAGCTTGCAAATTGTAAGACACAAATAGAATGATAACATTAGACAGCGTCAAGTTTAAAGTAATATACCACTGACTCAGAGTATGCCAATTGTAGGACACAGATTCAGAAACAAAACCAATGAACTGGCAGACAATCTACAAACTCAATTAAAACGTTCCTAAGATTTGCGCCTAAAACTGTATCATTGTTCTCTTTATCAGATCCTCATTTTCTTCTTCATCCACTGGATTTCATTTCCCGACTCTTGTCATTCTCCCTCACTCACAGGCCATGTTGGTTCTTGTCACTCTATCACCAGCACAACTCACTAAACCTGCACGAGACAACATTAGTTTAATGTTCTACCTATTCCACCCCCCCCTCCCCACCCGCTGTTTGAGAACATTGCTTCTATACTGCCCTCCGGGATCCTCATTTTTGGGCCCAGTTCTCTCATTCCATTTTCCGTAATCCCCACTTTTTGGCCCAGTTCTCTCATTGCATTCTCATCAATCCCCACTTTTGGGTCCAGTTCTCTCATTCCATTCTCCTTAATCCCCACTATTGGGCCAAATTCTCTCATTTCATTTTCCTTAATCCTCAATATTGGGCCCAGTTCTCTCATTCCATTCTCCTTAATCCCCACTATTGGGCCAAATTCTCTCATTTCATTTCCCCCCCTTCCAACTCCCTCCCCAACCATTATCTCCACTATCATAAAGAATGTATTTTCTCCTTCAGCGAAAGAAAGTATTCTACACCAGGACAGCAACAGATATTCAGATGAGGCAACGGAGTCAGCAAATCCTCAAGTATTTGATTACAATCCATAACACAATCACATTCCAGGATCAATGAGTTAAATGTTGATGTACACCAGCCAATGTATCCAATCTGCCGTGAAAAGTAAGTAAGTAAAGAACCCCGTCACGCCAAGTGGCGTATAGGTAATATGTTGTTAGTGACCACAAATTTTACAGACCTTCAGCACGTGATTCTTGGGGTAATGTGGTCGGTATTACGCCCGTGCCGCTTTACTTCCCCAGAAAAAAATCCAGTACCCATTTAAGGTTGGGTGAACCTGGAGGCCGTCGATTGGGATCGAACCCTACCTCTTGTCCTTTGTAATCTGCCGTGAAAGAGGTCAAGTAATTAAAAAAATGGTAGGCTTCAATGTTTAAGAGGGTCAAACCTACTACAACCGTACAACCACATTAATCGACCTTGCAATATGTATGAGAACTAGACAGGCTATTTCAGCATTCATCTCCCTTGTTGTCATGGCAACAGTGGTTCAGTTATTTGTTGGCATCTTCTCTTTCTATATCGTAACATACAGAAGTATAGGCGGAGGGAGGCAAGTTAACTATTTCCTTTTTAAACCGCTGAACTACGTTGTTAAATATAACAAACAAGAAATGAACAAAGCTGTAATAGCTGTTAATTAACAGGAAACCCACAATATTCTTTTGTTGCAATGACTTACACTGCAAATAACTAAGATACTACTATGTTTATGATTTTTTTTAAAAACAGCAAAAGTAAAAAGCCATCGGTCACGCCAAGTCGCGTATAAGGAATATGGTGTTCATCATCATCATAGAGTGCCATCTCCGCATCGAAGGTTGGCTACCATCGGGCGCCATCCTGCTCTGTCTCTTGCTTTGATGGTGCAGATTTGTCCATCTTTTGATGTTACTCGTCCATGTTAGTCTTGGTCTGTCTCTGCCTCTTTTACCTTGTATTTTTCCTTCCAAGATTTCTTTTAATAGGCTGTCGTGTCTTTTAACATGGCCCAAAAATCGCATTTGTCTTGTTTGAATTGTGCCTAGTAGTTCTCTTTTCATTTTTAGTTGTTTTAAGACTTCATCGTTTGTTTTCTTTTCTTTCTATCCAATTCTACATATTTCTTTATATCCACATCTGAAAGACTTCAATTTTCTGTTCCGTTTTCTTGTCTAATGTCCATGTTTCTGCACCATATAGAAATGCTGAGAAGATATAACATTTTGCTATTCTTAGTTTTTTATTTTAGTTTTTTTTCCTGGTGTTATTTGTTTTGATGTTAGTATGTTTTTCATGACATTAAATTTACATTTTGCTATTCATATTCTTTTGTTTATTTCAGTTGTGCATTTCCCATCACTGGTTATAGTATGTCCAAGGTAGTTGTAGTTGTGAACTGTCTCCAGGTCTATTCCTTCAATTTTGATCTCCACTTGTGGGTTTTGCGTATTTTCTTTGTTTATGATCATAGTTTTAGTCTTTTTGATTTTCATATCCAGTCCATATTTTGTGCTTGTAATGTTTATTTCATTAAGTAATTGTTGTAGATCTTTAGGATTTTCTGCTATTAGTACAGTACCATCAGCATATCTTAGGTGTTAGTGACGATCATTTTTTACAAACCTTCGGCACATGATTTTTGGGGTAATGTGGTCTGTATTACGGCAGGGCCGTAATACTTTCCCAGAAAAAAATCCGGTACCCATTTTTAAGGCTGAGTGAACCCCTTGTCCTTTGTAGCCCATAACACTAACCACTGAGCTATCGCGGCTCCCTGTTTATGATAACTTAAGGCTAAAAGGGAAGGAAGTAGTTTAGGTAAAGCTAAAATATGAGGCTTAAATCGTAGTCTTAGCACACAAGTTTTCACCCATATGTGCTCAGCCGCCTATCCAGAAGTATTTGGGGTCTTCTAGATAGTGTCGCTTTTAAACTCACAATGCAAGGCAGCATTCCTCACCTTCCCAGAGTACTAACCTGGTATCCATTTTTGCCAGCGGCTGGATCAACCGCAGGGGGATTTTTTTCCTACAATGAGTACAATTCACACCGCTTCTAGCGGGAATCGAACACAGGTTTTCCGAACGTCAGTAGCCCAGTCGGGTTTGTTTTCCCGACCAGGCTACCGAGGCCCCCAGGAACTAGTTTACACAGTATAAAATGCAGTCAGGTTTACGTCGTAAATTATCAGGTTTAAAGGTCAACCTAACAGTATGGTCTCACGTCCTGGCCTCCTCAAGTTTCGAACCCACCGTCGACCTCTGTAACAGAAGTCTAATTTTTGTCACGTGGGGACAAAGATACCTATCAGAACCAAGAAAAAAAAAAGCGATTAGTGACTCATAGCTGACAGCATAAAGGTGTCAAGGCACCAAGATGCACCAAGATGCATAGTAATGCGAAGTTGCTGTAAAGATGATTAAACATTTATTTTTTTTTAAAAGAAGAAAATAGTGGTATGGTAACAGCTTTACGTGGCAATTAACAAAACAATTGTCGACGTTTCGGCCAAGTAGGCCATCAGCTGGAACAACAAACAACACAACAATACATAAATATGTACTTTTATTATTTTGGTTTTATATTTAGATTAACAAGTTCTATGTTTGAGCAACAAGTTATACATTTTACGCTACACTTAACTTAGTCACATGATGCCACAAGTCACGTTATATTATTATATTACAAGTTTTGTTTTTTGTTGTTGTTGTTTTTTTTTACATTTTCTTCTTTTCTTTGCTGCGTGAATTCACAGACAACTAAAGGAAAGGATAGCTCTCTCCGTCATTCGCCTTTAAAAGGAGCGTTAAATAGCCGTAGGTGCGTTGTGTTGTAGTTTGCAGTTTGAATTGTAATATTTGTGCCTTTCGACCCAATACATCCGACTTCAGCATAGCGTTTAGTAGTACATAATTGTCTTCCCTTTCATTTCCTGTTGACTTTCCCAGACTGGTTGGTCTGTACCGCGAACAGATTGAGTGGGGTTTGGATAATTCTGATGTACCGATCCTGGAGCAAACAGTCAGCTATGAGTTGCTGACCAGTTACAGCTCTGGTGATTGTAAGGACCTTTTTGCACCCCATTTTTTACCTGATACCGGCAGTCTACCAAGAGGTGAGATCGTTCTTATAAACTCTCATTCCCTTTCCCTCGCTTTTCCCCTCTTTCTCTCTGTCTCTACCCCTCTCTCTTTCCCTCGCTACCCTTCTCTCTCCCTTCTCTCTCCCTCTATTCTTATCTCTCTCCTTCCATCTTTCTCCCTCCCTCTCTCCTCCTCTCCCTTTCTCTTCCGCTCTCCATCTCTCTTTCCCTCTTTCTCCATTTCCCTCTCTATTCCTCTCTCACTCTCCCTCCCTCCCTCCCTTCCTCTTCCTCTCTCTCCATATTCGAGAAGCTTATAGCTATGCTATGTCTTCTCCACTGATGCCTCATATTGCCCCCACAATCTCTGTTCTATGTTTATATCGCATGAACATGTTTGACATCAAAGTTCAGTAATTTTGCTTACAAACCCATTTCTCAAATTCAAGTGAACTAGTCCGTTCTCTGCGCCTCCGGAACCTAAAGTCTTCACTGACTTGAGTTGAGAAAGCTGCGGTTCAACATTTATTAATTAATTTATCTTAATAGGGACAAGATTTTTTTTCTTTTTTTTTTCTGCCGTTCACCAGATGACTACTAAAGGAATTGATTGGTCTCTTCTTAAAAGGGCTTTCATCATCATCAATACCGGGCCTTCTGGCATAGGTGATCATGTCTCTCCACAATTTTCGATCTCGACAGTTATTTATCATTTCTGTTGTTGACCTTCTGCCAAGCCACTTTCTTAAGCTGTCTGGTATTTTTTTCTCTTTGCTCCCCTCTATCTCTTCGTTCCTCAATTTTTCCATTTGTTACAATATATTCTAGCTGTTCTCTTCTCATTACATGACCAAAAAATGATGATTGTTTCTTCCTAATATTGGAAATTAGCTCTCTTTTTGTTTTGGCCTCTTTCAGAACGCTTTCATTACTCTTCTTAGCTGTTCATGGTATTCTCAACATTTTTCTGTAAAAACAAAATTTCTACAGACTCCAGTGATTTTCTTGTCTGTTGTCCTATTGTCCATAATTCACATCCATAGACTGGCTCTACATAACATTTAAGAACTCTTTTTCTTGTTTCTATTGTCACAAATGCATTGCATAGTATCTTCCTCATTTTTTGGAAAGCTGCTTTTGCCTGAGCCATTCTGCATCTCACCTCTGTTGTACACCTACCATCTCACCTCTGTTGTACATCTACCATCTCACCTCTGTTGTACACCTACTATCTCACCTTTGTTGTACACCTACCATCTCACCTCTGTTGTACTCCTACTATCTCACCTCTGTTGTACACCTACTATCTCACCTCTTTTGTACATAACAAAAGGGGCTTTAGATGGGTGTAAATGCGTTGTGTTGAGGTTTGCAGTAGAGCTGTGATATTTACGCCTATATACATCCGACTCCAGTACAACCTTTTTGTTTACCGTGTTGCATTCCCTCCTCGATACCTACTCGCTCTGCCAGACTGGACTGGTTAGTTTGTGTCTAGAGGCACAGAGAAGAGGTGGAATAGGTGCTCGTTCACAGATCCTGTGCAAACCATCAGCAATGAGTTATTGACAGCTCCCAGCTCTTGTTGTTAGTCGTCTTGCCTATTATAATAAAATTATATAAATAATCCGATATTGATAGAAAGCTTTTAGGTTCACTCACCGTAACTCTTTCCGTACGGAAACTTTGTATCAATGCAAGGGAAGAGATTTCAAAGACAAAATTGTTCATGGTTTTAAGAATAAATCTGCATATTTATATTTAAGATAAAAAAGAGAGCTAATATCCAATATTAGGAAGAAACAATCATCATGTTTTGGCCATGTAAAATGAGAAGGGAACATCTGGAATATATTGTGACAACAGGGAAAATTGAGGGACGAAGAGATAGAGGAAAGCAAAGAGAAAAGATACCAGATAGCTTAAGAGAATGGCTTGGCAGAAGGTCAACAACAGAAATGATAAATAACTGTCGAGATCGAAAGTTGTGGAGAGAAATGATAACCTACGCCAGCAGGCCCGGTACTTGATGATGATGATGAACATATTATATATGAATTTTTAACTAATCGAACAAGGTATTAGATGTCACCAATACCAAGATGATATCTATCTATCTATTGACCTTTCGAGCCCATATGGCGTAGACCAAGATACTCCTTCTCTTATCTGAATTTTTGTTCTATCAGGTCTACGTTTCATTAACAAAATCGTTTTTAAGACAGCGGCTTGTTAAACCTCTGATCAACAGTTCTATACCAAGCCGGAGAAAAATAATATCTCCATCTTGGATACAACCGGAATGATGATATAAGACGTGTAAAAAATATTGTTTAATGACGGGTCACACTAATCAAAATGAGTGCTACGCACAGTGCGTCGAAACCTACAGAATGAGTTAAACGCATACCCGATATATTTTTATGGGGAAAGAAAGACAGTACTGGCGTAATACCGACCACATTACCCACACTTGTGCCGATAGTTATGAATAATATAGGAGCACACTCCATATAGAGAGCCGCGATAGCTCAGTGGTTAGTGAACTGGACGACAAAGGACAAGGAGTCGGGTTTGATCCCAACCGACGGCCTCCGGTTTCCCCAGCCTTTAAGGGGTACCGGATTTTTTTCTGGGAAAGTAAAGCGGCACGGGCGTAATACCGACCCCATTACCCCAAAAATTATGTTCTTAAGGTCTGTAAAATTGATGGTCACTAACACCATATTCCCTATACGCCATTGGGGGTACCATGACTGGGGTACTTTACTTTTTTTTTTTTTTACACTCCATATCCAGTCCAGAGCTACAACTACCTGGGACATACTATAACCACTGATGGAAAATGTAAAATTGAAATAAACAAAAGAATACAAACGATGAAGTTTTAAAACAACTGAAAATAAAAAGAGAACTACTAAATACAATTAAGACAAGACAAATGACATTTTTGGGGGCATGTTAAAAGACACAACAGCCTACTAAAAGTAATATTGGAAGGAAAAATACAAGGTAAAAGAGGCAGAGGCAGACCAAGACTAACATAGACGATTAACATCAAAAGAGGGACAAGTCAATCTATGACAGCCTGCACCATCAAAGCAAGAAACAGAGTAGAATGGCGATCCATGGTAGCCAACCTTCGTTGCGGAGAAGGCACACAATGATGATGACAATGACACTCCATATACTCAATAGGGTGTAAGAGGTTTACATTTTAAAAAGAAATACCAATAGATCAGCATTGTACGCTGAATAATTTTTTTTTTGGTTCCAATAGACTTATCACGTAACAACATGGCCCATGGACTTAAAGATTGTTTAAGTCTGCCAGACAGTGAAGCTGACATTTTGGTTCGGATTTAGTCTGTCTGGGCACCGAATGAATCAAGCTATACTTCCGGTCTGTTTCACTGCCCGATAAATTAGAGTATTTGATGTTTTGCTGCTAATCTCGTAGTGCCACGAAGTAATCGAGAAGACTCGGTTCTACAGAAACTCGTTCAGGCCTCGGTGAAGCTGATTTGTTTATTATTGTCTGGCCACTTGCCAACTTCCACGCCCGCCATTGATTGCCTCCAAGTTTTTATTGCGCCATTTTAAGTCTGGAACAGGCGTGGACAAACATACATCCCCTTTCTTGTGTGGTCAGCTCTGCGCTGCCGTTTTAGCGCGTGACGTGTTTCCGATATTTGTTTGCCTCGTATATTTGTTTTATGTATCTAGAATGTAATATCCATGATATTTGTTATTGCTTCTGTTTAAGCCGGAGAATGAGCAAAAATGCCATCATAATCCTCATATGACAATGATATGTCTCGTTAAATAAATATGATGTTGTAATTAACAAATAACAATGCATTGTGTTATATGTTGATTCCTAAGGCTGCTGTAATAATTCACAATTTAGAATGGAATGTTATATCCCGTTTCATAAACCGTTGTTATTGAGCCACACTTGGCAGTGGTGTATCCAGTTCCACTCAACCTTTGTTATAAATAATCCACACTTCTCAACGCTATATCCAGTTCCATAAGACCTTTGTTATAAATAATCCACACTTGGCAACGATATATCCAGTTTCATAGACCTCTGTTATAAATAATCCACACTTGGCAAAGCAATATCCAGTTCCATAAGACCTATGTTATAAATAATCCCCACTTGGCAACGCTATATCCAGTTCCATAAGACCTTTGTTATAAATAATCCACACTTGGCAACGCTATATCCAGTTCCATAAAACCTTTGTTATAAATAATCCACACTTGGCAACGCTATATCCAGTTCAATAAGACCTTTGTTATAAATAATCCACACTTGGCAACGCTATATCCAGTTCCATAAGACCTTTGTTATAATAATTCACACTTGGCAACGCTTTATCCAGTTTCCTAGACCTCTGTTATAAATAATCCACACTTGGCAACGCTATATCCAGTTCCATAAGACCTTTGTTATAAATAATCCACACTTGGCAACGCTATATCCAGTTTCATAGACCTTTGTTATAAATAATCCACACTTGGCAACGCAATATCCAGTTCCATAAGACCTATGTTATAAATAATCCACACTTGGCAACGCTATATCCAGTTTCAATGACCTCTGTTATAAATAATCCCCACTTGGCAACGCTATATCCAGTTCCATAAGACCTTTGTTATAAATAATCCACACTTGGCAACGCTATATCCAGTTCCATAAGACCTTTGTTATAAATAATCCACACTTGGAAACGCTATATCCAGTTCCATAAGACCTTTGTTATAAATAATCCACACTTGGCAACGCTATATCCAGTTCCATAAGACCTTTGTTATAAATAATCCACACTTGGCAGCGCTATATCCAGTTCCATAAGACCTTTGTTATAAATAATCCACACTTGGCAGCGCTATATCCAGTTCCATAAGACCTTTGTTATAAATAATCCACACTTGGCAACGCTATATCCAGTTTCACAGAACTTTGTTATAAATAATCCACACTTGGCAACGCTATATCCAGTTTCACAGAACTTTGTTATAAATAATCCACACTTGGCAACGCTATATCCAGTTTCACAGAACTTTGTTATAAATAATCCACACTTGGCAACGCTATATCCAGTTTCACAGAACTTTGTTATAAATAATCCACACTTGGCAACGCTATATCCAGTTTCACAGAACTTTGTTATAAATAATCCACACTTGGCAACGCTATATCCAGTTTCACAGAACTTTGTTATAAATAATCCACACTTGGCAACGCTATATTTAGTTTCATTCGTTCTCCCAACATAATGATCGTACTCCCGTTCTCTCACACAAGGACCATAATCCCGTTCTCTCACACAAGGACCGTACTCCCGTTCTGTCTCACAATGAACGTACTCAGTTCTCCCACACAATAAACGTACTCCCGTTCTCCAATACAGTGACCGTACTCCCGTTCTCCCACACAATGAACGTACTCCCGATCTCTCACACAATGAACGTACTCCCGTTCTCTCACATAATAAACATACTCCCGTTGTCCCACACAATGAACGTACTCCCGGTCTCCAATACAGGAACTGTACTCCCGTTCTCTCACACGATGAACGTACTCCCGTTCTCCCACAACACGATCGTCCTCCCGTTCTCCCAAACAATGAACGTACTCCCGTTCTCTCACACAATAAATTTACTCCATTTCTCCCACACAATGACCGTACTTCCGTTCTCTCTGACAATGAACGTACCCCCATTCTCTCTCATAATGAACATACTCCTGTTCTCCCACAATGAACGTACTCCCGTTCTCCCACACAATGACCGTACTCCCGTTCTCCCACACAATGACCGTACTCCCGTTCTCCCACACAATGAACTTACTCCCGTTCTCCCACACAATGACCGTACTCCCGTTCTCCCACATAATAAACGTACTCCCGTTCTCCCACACAATGAACTTACTCCCGTTCTCACACACAATGACCGTACTCCCGTTCTCCCACACAATGAACGTACTCCCGTTCTCCCACACAATGACCGTACTCCCGTTCTCCCACACAATAAACGTACTCCCGTTCTCCCACATAATAAACGTACTCCCGTTCTCCCACACAATGAACTTACTCCCGTTCTCCCACACAATGAACGTACTCCCGTTCTCCCACACAATGACCGTACTCCCGTTCTCCCACACAATGAACGTACTCCCGTTCTCCCACACAATGACCGTATTCCCTTTCTCTCACATAATAAACGTACTCCCGTTCTCTCACACAATGACCGTATTCCCTTTCTCTCACATAATAAACGTACTCCCGTTCTCTCACACAATGACCGTATTCCCTTTCTCTCACATAATAAACGTACTCCCGTTCTCCCACACAATGACCGTATTCCCTTTCTCTCACATAATGAACGTACTCCCGTTCTCCCACACAATGAACGTACTCCCGTTCTCCCACACAATGACCGTATTCCCTTTCTCTCACATAATAAACGTACTCCCGTTCTCTCACACAATGACCGTATTCCCTTTCTCTCACATAATAAACGTACTCCCGTTCTCTCACACAATGAACGTACTCCCGTTCTCCCACACAATGACCGTATTCCCTTTCTCCCACACAATGAACTTACTCCCGTTCTCCCACACAATGACCGTACTCCCGTTCTCCCACACAATGACCGTACTCCCGTTCTCCCACACAATGAACTTACTCCCGTTCTCCCACACAATGACCGTACTCCCGTTCTCCCACATAATAAACGTACTCCCGTTCTCCCACACAATGAACTTACTCCCGTTCTCACACACAATGACCGTACTCCCGTTCTCCCACACAATGAACGTACTCCCGTTCTCCCACACAATGACCGTACTCCCGTTCTCCCACACAATAAACGTACTCCCGTTCTCCCACATAATAAACGTACTCCCGTTCTCCCACACAATGAACTTACTCCCGTTCTCCCACACAATGAACGTACTCCCGTTCTCTCACACAATGAACGTAATCCCGTTCTCTCACACAATGAACGTACTCCCGTTCTCCCACACAATGAACTTACTCCCGTTCTCCCACACAATGAACGTACTCCCGTTCTCTCACACAATGAACGTACTCCCGTTCTCTCACACAATGAACGTACTCCCGTTCTCTCACACAATGAACTTACTCCCGTTCTCTCACACAATGAACGTACTCCCGTTCTCCCACACAATGAACGTACTCCCGTTCTCCCACACAATGAACGTACTCCCGTTCTCTCACACAATGAACTTACTCCCGTTCTCTCACACAATGAACGTACTCCCGTTCTCCCACACAATGAACGTACTCCCGTTCTCTCACACAATGAACGTACTCCCGTTCTCTCACACAATGAACGTACTCCCATTCTCCCACACAATGACCGTACTCCCGTTCTCCCACACAATGACCGGTACTCCCGTTCTCCCACACAATGACCGGTACTCCCGTTCTCCCACACAATGACCGGTACTCCCGTTCTCCCACACAATGACCGGTACTCCCGTTCTCCCACACAATGACCGGTACTCCCGTTCTCCCACACAATGACCGGTACTCCCGTTCTCCCACACAATGACCGTACTCCCGTTCTCCCACACAATGACCGGTACTCCCGTTCTCCCACACAATGACCGTACTCCCGTTCTCCCACACAATGACCGTACTCCCGTTCTCCCACACAATGACCGGTACTCCCGTTCTCCCACACAATGACCGTACTCCCGTTCTCCCACACAATGACCGGTACTCCTGTTAAATTTCCTTACAATCTCTCTTTATTGATGTTAAAATGATTGAGGACATCTTCGCGTTCTAGTGCTATTTAAAAGATTTACGCTTATGATAATACACATTTCACAATTCACCTAAATTCACATTTGATATCGTTAGATAGTCAATTCTAAACGAAAAAAACATGATTAAAATTCCTCTTACATTTTGTTTAACAAACAACTATTCAAAAGTACATTAGAAGGATGATATAGAGATTATATTTTCATAAGAGCAAACGAACAAGTCAACTATAATCATCATCATCAAGTACCGGGCCTGCTGGCGTAGATGATCATGTCTCTCCACAACTTTCGATCTCGGCAGCTATTTATCATTTCTGTTCACCTTCTGCCAAGCCATTCTCTTAAGTAAAGTAAAAGTAAAGAGTCCCCGTCACGCCAAGTGGCATATAGGGAATATGGTTGTTAGTGACCATAAATTTTACAGACCTTCGGCACATGATTTTTTTTGGAGGTAATGTGGTCGGTATTACGCCCGTGCCGCTTTACTTTCCCAGAAAAAAAATCCGGTACCCATTAAAGGCTGGGTGAACCCGGAAGCCGTCGATTTTGATCGAACCCTACCTCTTGTCCTTTGTAGTCCAGTTCACTAACCACTGAGCTATCGTGGCTCACCCATTCTCTTAAGCTGTCTGTTATTTTTTCTCTTTGCTTCTCTCTATCTCTTCGTCCCTCAATTTTTCCAGTTGTTACAATATACTCCAGTTGTTCTCTTCTCATTACATGGCCAAAAAATGATGATTGTTTCTATCAACTATAATACCAATGACAAAACATTCATGGTTTATGTATTTGCCAAATATCATGTTTCTTCAAATATGTTGTAATAATTCAAATATGGCATTGTATTACTTTTACGATATCTGCTTTCCTTACAACCAGTGATTCCCAATCTGTTTACAGCTGAGGCCTGCTTTAACAGCAGCCAAATAACCAGTGACTTCCTTGTTTAAGAGCAAATAACGTGAGACCCATTTCACAACGGTCATAGATTCTAGAACATCATTTAACAATCGCTAAAAATGTTGCCACTACCTTTCACGATAGTCAAAGGTCTTGCCACCCCATGTCATGTTAGCGAAAGATCTGCAACTATCTTTCTTATTAGCCAAGGAACGAAAGATCTTACCATCTCCTTACACAACAGATAGAAGTCTTAACACTTCTTTCACAATAGTCAAAGATCTTATCACTAACTTTAATAATGCTTAAAGATCTTACTATACTCTTTCTCAATAGCCAAAGATCTTATCACACTCGTTCACAATAGCCAAAGATCTTATCACACTCTTTCACAATAGCCAAAGATCTTATCACACTCTTTCACAATAGCCAAAGATCTTATCACACTCTTTCTCAATAGCCAAAGATCTTATCACACTCTTTCACAATAGCCAAAGATCTTATCACACTCTTTCACAAAAGCCAAAGATCATATCACACTCTTTCACAATAGCCAAAGATCTTATCACACTCTTTCACAATAGCCAAAGATCTTATCACACTCTTTCACAATAGCCAAAGATCTTATCACTAACTTTAATAATGCTTAAAGATCTTACTATACTCTTTCACAATAGCCAAAGATCTTATCACACTCTTTCACAATAGTCAAAGACCTTAACACTACTTTTAATAGTGCTCAAAGATCTTACCACACTCTTTCACTATAACAAAAGACCTTATCACTGCCTTTAATAATGCTCAAAGATCTTACCACACTCTTTCATAATAGCCAAAGATCTTATCACTACCTTTAATAATGCTCAGAGATCTTACCACACTCTTTCATAATATTCAAAGATCTTATCACTACCTTTAATAATGCTCAAAGATCTTATCGCGCTCTATCACAATAGTCAAAGATCTTATCACTACCTTTAATAATGCTCAAGGATCTTACCACACTCTTTCATAATAGTGAAAGATCTTGCAACATGTTTTCCCAATAACCAAAGATCTTATCAGTGAAAAGGGTTCAGATGTTTTAAAACATTGATGTGTTGCGAGCCGTTGCGTTGACATACTGACTCGTTGACTTCTTGATAATGGAACACTGGGAACAGGACCATTGGCGTCCCGTTCCCTCAGCGATCACTTCCTGTACACACGAGTAACTGTAGTCATCCCGACTCAGCTGGTCACCGTCTTGTCTTTCTTCGTTTCTTCCACCGTAATTAGGTCTTGTACCCATGTCATGAATGTCATGGCGGCAACGTGCAGTCGTTTTTATATTTCGGCTCTTGCCGATATATTTAAAATGATTTACGTGACAGTCGAGTTATGAAATTATGTGTTGCTATTCCCCGTTTGGAGTATGTTTTATTTCGGACGTGTGGATAAACTGTGATTACCGATATTTAAGTGGAATATGATTTATTCTTCTTTGTGTCGTGTGTTCGCGGTTCAATAGTCAAGCACATGGTTCGACACCCAAAAAAAAATGACGCCGCCGGGTATGTTCAACCCCAATATAAAAAGGTCTGTGTCGGTGGATGGGGCGGATGAATCGAAAATGATAAACGGCCCAGAAGGCGAAAACAGCAAAGTGTGTGGTACACATGTGGCATATTCAGAACACGAAAGACGAATATGGCAGACCACCGTGAAAGAGATTGAAGCCTCATCACGTAACACTCAAAAGAAAGCCATGGAGAGAAAATCTAACTACTGTATTAAGAATTAAGACAAGACAAATGACATTTTTGGGGCATGTTAAAAGACACAACAGCCTACTAAAAGTAATATTGGAAGGAAAAATACAAGGTAAAAGAGGCAGAGGCAGACCAAGACTAACATGGACGAGTAACATCAAAAGATGGACAAGTCAATCTAGGTCAGCCTGCACCATCAAAGCAAGAAACAGTGCAGAATGGCGCTCCATGGTAGCCAACCTTCGTTGCGGAGAAGGCACGCGATGATGATGATGATGATGACCCATGTCATATTAGCCAAAGATCATACCACTAACCTTTATAATAGCCAGTTAGCGTTTGTGTTTTTGCCTTCATGGCGAAGCACAATTCGCTAAACCTCAGGTGATGTCTTCTTGCTGGACCGGAATACCATTGCAAATTGTAGCGAAGACTACATTTCTCAATGTAGTGGAGGAAAAGTAAATGAAACAACTTAATTAATTAAACATATTTTAACATTTAAAATTGTAGGATAGCCAACTAACGGTTGCTCCCTTGTATAGCCACCAAATAACGTGTAACTCTTTTCTATAGTGAGCAAGTAACTTGTAACTCCTTTCTATAGTCCCCAAGTTACTTGTAACTCCTTTGTATAGTCACCAAGTAACTTGTCACTCCTTACTATAGTCACCAAGTAACTTGTAACTCCTTTCCATAGTTACCAAGTAACTTGTAACTCCTTTCTATAGTCACCAAGTAACTTGTAATTCCTTTCTATAGTCACCAAGTAACTCGTAACTCCTTTGTATAGTCACCAAATAACTCGTAACTCCTTTGTATAGTCACCAAGTAACTTGTAACTCCTTACTATAGTCACCAAGTAACTTGTAACTCCTTTGTATAATCACTATGTAACTTGTAACTCCTTTGTATAGTCACCAAGTAACTTGTCACTCCTTACTATCGTCACCAAATAACTTGTCACTCCTTTCTATAGTCACCAAATAACTTGTCACTCCTCTCTATAGTCACCAAATAACTTGTCACTCCTCTCTATAGTCACCAAATAACTTGTCACTCCTCTCTATAGTCACCAAATAACTTGTCACTCCTCTCTATAGTCACCAAGTAAATAGCAAAATCATACATTATAACCAATTACACATTTACAAGTTGAAAATACTCCCCATTACATTTTTGTGTTGATAAAAATGTTTCGTAAAAAAAATGGAAAAAAAAACCCACGACCTTCTGGGCCTCGTTAGCTCAGTGGTTTATTGGCTTGGGTTACTAAGGACTGTCGGGTTCGATCCTGATCGACGGCTTTCAGGTTCACCCAGCCTTAACTGGGTACCGGATTTTTTTTCTGAGAAAGTAAAGCGGCACGGATATAATACCCATCACATTAATTCAATAATGCGCTGAAAGTCTATTTTTAAAAAATACGAGCACTAACGCCTTATTTCCTATACGTCACGTGGCGTGGCTCGTAACTTTTTAAAATTTTTTTTTGCATTCACTATGTGAGAAAAGATAATGGTTCCTCTTCCTCTTCCTCTTCTTCTTCTTCTTCTTCTTCTTCTTCTTCTTCTTCTTCGTCTCCTTTCCTCATTTGTCTTTCAGCGTCGAAAAAAAGTAAAGTACTCCGTCACGCCAAGTGGAGTATAGGGAATATGGTGTTAGTGACCATATATTTTACAGACCTTCTACACATGATTTTTGGGGTAATGTGGTTGGTATTACGCCCGTGCCGCTTTACTTTCCCAGAAAAAAAATCCGGTACCTATTTAAGGTTGGGTGAACTGGAAGCCGTCGGTTGGGGTCGAACTCTAACTCTTGTCCTTTGTAGTCCAGTTCACTAACCACTGAGATATCACGGCTTTCAGCATCGAGGGGAGATATAATTTGTAGTCTTTTGCTCTTCAGTTCGCCTCCGCTGCTGTTATGTTTCTTAGAGTGGAAACTTGTAAAGTGAGAATATTTCGTCAATTCGTCTTTTTTCGTTGTCAGCCCTTGGGTCTGGTGTTCTCACAACGTTTATTGAAGGCTCGTTGTGTTGTGTTTTATCTTTCTGCTTTGTCATGTGGCCAAACTATTTTATCTGTTGTTTCTTTATATATTCTATGGCGGGGGTTATTCTTCTACTTCTTCTTCTACCTTTTAGCTCCCAGTGGAGCATAGGTCTTCAACAAACACTTTCCAAGTCTTTCTGTATTTTGCACATCTTTTAAGATCATTCCATGTCTTCCCCATCATCTTCATCTCAGCTTCGATCTGTCTTCTCCAAGAATTCCTTGGTCTTCCTCTTTGTCTTTTCCCCTGGGGATTCCAAAAAAGGGCCTGTTGTGTAATACTCTCAGTTGGCTTCCGTAGTGTGTGTCCTATCCATCGCCATCGTCTTCGCTGTATCTCTTTATCCACTGGAATTTGACCGGTACATTTCTATAATTCCACGTTAGTGACTTTGTCCTGCCAATTCCATCCCTTTATTCTGCGCAAGCATCCATTAATGAAAGTCTGTACCTTCGTGATTGTCAATTTTGTTATTCTCCATGATTCACAACCATAATAGGACCGACTTAACATTTGAGTTGAAAATTTTTATTTTTGTATTTAGCCTAATTTCTTTGGATTTCCATATGTTTCCCAGTGCAATGAAAGCTCCTCTTGCTTTTGATATCCTTATTTTGGTATCATTTTCTGTTCCTCCCTCTTTATCTATATTACTGCCCAGATATATGTAAGATTGTACGTCTAGTAGAGGTATTTCTCCTAGTTTTATTTGGTTATTGCCAACTGCATTAATTCTCATAGTGTTGGTCTTATCTCTATTAATCTTTTGTCCTAGCTGTTGTGATCTCTCATCTAATATACTCATTTTATCCTGCATCTGTTGATGGCTGTGCGACAGGAGAGATATGTCATCAGCAAAGTCTAAATCATCAAGTTGTTTGGTCAGTGACCACTGGATCCCATTTCTGTTGTTTTGAGTTATTTTCATAATCCAATCTATGGCCAGTAGAAAGAGAAATGGAGACAGAAGGCATCCTTGCCTTACTCCTGTTCTTATATCAAATGCTTCTGTAAGCTGTCCTTCATGCACCACACTACATTTTGTTCCCTCATACATTGTTTTTATCAAGTTAATAAACTCTATGGGGATTCCGTAATGACTCAGCAACTTCCAAAGCATTCTTCTGTCTAAACTATCAAATGCCTTTTCGTAATCTATGAATCCAATATAAAGTGGGGATTTTAGTTCTAAACTTTGTTCAACTATTATACGTAGAGTAGTTATTTGATCAGCACGTGATCTGTTCTTCCTAAAACCTGCATGTTCATCTCTCAAGTGTTTCTCTATAGCCTCTTTTAGTCTTTCCAGAATGATTCTGCCTAATATTTTTACTGGCACTGATAGTAGCAAAATTCCCCTATAATTTGTGCACTCCTGTAAACTTCCTTTCTTTGGTTGTTTGATCATATAACCTTCTCTCCAGTCTTTAGGTATTTCTTCCCTCTCCCAAATTTTATCCAATAGATCATGTAACATCTTGGTAGAGGTGTTAATATCTGCTTTGATGGCTTCCGAAGGAATTTCATCTGGTCCTGTGGCTTTACCATCTTTTAATAGTTAGATGGCTTTCATTATTTCTTCTTTGCTTGGTTTTCCGCAGTTAACGTGTAACTCTTCTTCTGCTGGTAGTATATCTGGAGGATTATTTGAGCCGGGTCTGTTCAAAAGTTCTTCAAAGTGCTCTTTCCATCTCTCCATTTGTTCCCTTATATTACTAAGCAGATTTCCTTTCTTGTCTTTGATAAAGGCGTTGATCTGTTTGTATTTTCCACCTAATTTCTTTGTGCTGTTGTACAGTTCTTTCATATTCCCTTTATTTGCTGCTTCTTCTGCCTCTTTAGCTAGTTCATCTATATATTTCCTCTTATCCCTTTTAATGCATCTTCTCACTTCTTTGTTCACCTCTGTGTAAGCTATTACTTATTTATTTATTATTTCTTGTTTTGCTTTTATTTATGTCTACTTTCTTATTCTTTCTTTCTTTAATTTTATCCAGGGTCTCTGCTGACATCCATGCCTTATTCTGGCGTTCTCTTTTCCCCAGTGTTTCTTCGCATGTCTCTTTCCATATATCCTTTACCTGTTTCCAATGATCTTCTATATTTATTGTATTTTCTAGTTGTTGGAGGACTTGGTATTTGTTTGATATTGTGACTGCGAATTTATCTTTAATTCCTTGTTCTTTAAGAAACCCTACATTGAAATACTTTCTACCCTTATTCGTTGTAGTATACCTTTTTAATTTAATTTTAAGTTTGACTAACAGAAGATGATGATCAGAAGCTACATCTGCCCCTCTATATACTTTTACATCCTGTAAGGATGACTTAAACTTATTATTAATACATATGTGATCAATTTGATTTTCCGTTCTATGATCTGGTGACATCCAAGTAGCTTTGTGTATTCTTTTATGTTGGAATATTGTTCCTCCTAGGCTCATTTGATTAAGGGCGCAGAAATTCACAAATATCTCTCCATTCTCGTTTATATCTCCAAGTCCATGTTTTCCCATAATCTCTTCGAAGCCTCTGTTGTCTGATCCTACCTTAGCATTTAGGTCTCCCATCAAGATTATAATACCCTTGGCTCGTCTTGCATCCATCTGTCATTGTAGCTGTTTATAAAATCATCTTTAACTGAGTCATCCTTATCGTTGGTTGGTGCATAGCATTGTATAATGTGTAATTTTATTTTGTTTTTGGTTGTTTTAAATGTTGCTCTCACCAGTCTTGGTCCCACTGCCTCCCATTCTATTAGTATCTTCTGTGCATTCTTTGATAGCATTATAGCTACCCCTTCGCTATGTTGTGCTCCTGGTTCCTGGTGTCCTGATGATAAAATCATCTCCCCTATATTCAATTTTATTCTCTCCGCACCCAGCCATTTTGTTTCACACATTCCCAGAATATCTATCTTGTAGTTAGTCATTTCTGCTGCCACTTGTGCCGCTTTTCACTGTTCGTTAAGGGTACGAACATTCCAGGTGCCAATTCTGGCGGATTTCCTGGTAGACAAAGGGTGAGTCGGCAACCCGGACTCCTTATGGCTTTCTCCGGATTGCGTCATACGTCTCTTAGACAGAGAGCCCTTCTCTTTCCTGGTTGACGGATTTACTTTATCTTTCTTTGACTTGTTCATGTTTGTGAAGTTTTTTCGGCTTATTTTTTTACAGTATGGGATAGCCAGTCCCATGCCTAACCCTCCTTTCTCGCCTCTTACGAACATGCCTGGTAGGGTACAGCGCCATTATTCTTTACTCCCCTTTCGGGCCCCGGCAGCGCACGGGCGGGGGGTTATTTCCTACCTTTTTTTTTTAATTATTAATTTATTCATTTCTGATCTTATATCTCAGGCTGTTTCCTGTCTAACATATTTCATCTCAGTAGAGGTTATTTTTCTTATTATTCTTGCATCTAGGGTCCAATCCTGGCAAAAATGAAATGGTGATCTCCAAAAATAGGCGGCGACCTATGGGTTGAGAACCGTAATGTGAGGGACTGGTTGGTCTCGAGACAAGACGCCGGCCTCGAGATAGAGAGGTCGTGGGTTCAAATCCCGGCTGCGCCAGTTGGGATTTTTAGTTATTATTTCTCTCTACGGCAACCACCCCTGGTCTCAGCAGCGAGGCCCGGCTTGAAACGTCAATTACTCATCGACGAAAAAAATATGAGCACCTCCGAAGTTGGAGTTATCTGCCTATGCGACGAGGGACCTCTGTGTACACGGCTGCCAGGGAAAAATGGATCAACACGCAAAATTCAGTTCCTAGTCTCTAGGGACTTCGTCAGAGGTAAAAGCTGGCGAACGAAAACAACAAGAAAAAAAAACTCAGGAATGTTATCCTAATACACGTCATCCAAGATTGTTTTTGTTATACAAACATCGTAATCTACATCTGTCAGCAACAAGCTTCAATATACTGCCCTCTTTGTTATCCTTAATTGTATCTGTGCCGCCAACAAGAGAATCTGGTCCATGCAACGTGAGAACCGCTGGTTCAACATAGACTAGCCAGTGTCTATTGTTCTGTTTGGTTTCAACATTGCCGTTGTTCAAAACAAATTGAGAGGACGAAATAAGTGTTCATCATCATCATCATCATTGAGTGTCATCTCCGCATCGAAGGCTGTAGGCTACCATGGAGCGCCATTCCACTCTGTCTCTTGCTTTTTTTTTTTTTTTTTTTTTTTTTTTTGAAGCTCTTTTTTAAGCTTTTTTTTTTGTTACTCGTCCATGTTAGCCTTGGTCTGCCTCTGCCTCTTTTACATTGTGTTTTCCCTTCCAATATTACTTTTATTAGGTTGTTGTGTCTTTTAACATGCCCCAAAAATTTCATTTGTCTTGTTCGAATTGTGTTTAGTAGCTCTCTTTTTTTATTTTATGTTGTTTTAAAACTTCATGGTTTGTTTTCTTTTCTTTCCATCAAATTCTACCTATTAAATAAATGTTAGCAATGTCGAATTGTGACATGGGACAGTGGAGTTGAATAATTATACATAAACACACGCATAACATGGACAATAAATGTAACAAAGACGGCGGTATATTGATTTTACAGGATTCTTGTACCGTTTCTGCATCAACGTTTCTTTCAGGCTCACATTTCTCGAGGAGGGAGGGGACGGGTATTATTCTAATCTAGAGGCGGGGGAATGGGAGGGACATTTAAAGGAAAGTCAATGCAATGTCTTAAGTAATACATCCCTGATTAAAAAATGTCGATTCCGTTTGTATTTTTCGTTACTAAAATCTTCCTATAATTTTATTTTTTTTTCGGTAATTTACGAGTTTAGTGTCACAAATGATTTCTTTTCGGAGTAACATCCCCTTGCCCCTTATTCGGTCGCTCTCGAATCTGTTATTAGCAAACCCCTGCGTTAAGTTTAGTGTTTGGAATAGCCTACAAATAACCCTAACCCTAACCCTAAACCTAACCTTAACCCTAACCATAACCCCAACCCTAAACCTAACCTTAACAATACAACTAACCCTAAACCTAAACCTAACCCTAACCCCAACCCTAAACCTAACCCTAACCCTACAACTAACCCTAACCCTAAACCTAAACCACCCACAACTCAACATAACCCGAACCCTAAACCTAACCCTAACCCTACAACTAACCCTAACCCTAAACCTAACCCTACAACTAACCTTAACCCTAAACCTAACCCTACAACTAACCCTAACCCTAACCAACCCTAACCCTACAACTAACCCTAAACCTAACCCTACAACTAATCTTAACCCTAAGCCTAATCCTACAACTAACCCTAAACCTAACCCCACAACTAATCTTAACCCTAAACTTAACCCTACAACTAACCCTAAATCAAACCCTACAACTAACCCTAACCCTAAACCTAAGCCTACAACTAACCCTAAACCTAACCCTACAAATAACGCTAATTTTAACCCTACAACTAACCCTAACCCTAAACCTATAATTAACCCTAACCCTATACCTAACCCTAACCCTAAACCTAACCCTACAACTAACCCCAACACTAAACATAACCCTATAACTAACCCTAGCCCTAAACCTAAACCTAATTCTACAACTTATCCTAGCCCTAAACCTAACCCTACAACTAACCCTAACCCTATAACTAACCCTAAACTTAAACATAACCCTAAACTAACCCCAACCCTAAGCCTAACCCTACAACTAACCCTAACCCTAAACCTAACCCTACAACTAACCCTAAACCTAAACCTAACACTACAACTAACCCTAACCCTAAACCTAACCCTATAACTAACCCTAACCCTAAACCTAACCCTAACCCTAAACCTAAACCTAACCCTACAACTAACCCTAACCCTAAACCTAACCCTACAACTAACCCTAAACCAAAACCTAACCCTACAACTAACCCTAACCCTAAACCTAAACCTAACCCTATAACTAACCCTAACCCTAGCCCTAAACCTAAACCTACAACTAACCCTAACCCTAGCCCTAAACCTAACCCTACAACTAACCCTAACCCTAAACCTAACCCTATAAATAACCCTAAACCTAACTCTACAACTAACCCTAACCCTAACCCTAAACCTAGCCCTACAACTAACCCTAAACCTAACCCTAACCCTACAACTAACCCTAACCCTAAACCTAACCCTACAACTAACCCTAACCCTACAACTAACCCTACAACTAACCCTCACCCTAAACCTAACCCTACAACTAACCCTAACCCTAAACCTAACCCTACAACTAACCCTAACCCTAAACCTAACCCTTCAACTAACCCTAACCCTACAACTAACCCTACAACTAACCCTAACCCTACAACTAACCCTACAACTAACCCTAACCCTACAACTAACCCTAACCCTGAACCTAACCCTACAACTAACCCTAAACCTAACCCTAACCTTAAACTTAACCCTACAACTAACCCTAACCCTAAACCCTATAACTAACCCTACAACTAACCCTACAACTAACCCTAACCCTAACCCTACAACTAACCCTACAACTAATCCTACAACTAACCCTACAACTAACCCTAAACCTAACCCTACAACTAACCCTACAACTAACCCTAACCCTATAACTAACCCTAACCCTTACCCTACAACTAACCTTAAACCTAACTCAAATCCTACAACTAATCCTACACCTAAACCTAACCCTACAACTAACCCTAAACATAATCCTAACCCTAAACCCCTGCGTTAAGTTTAGGTGTTTGGAATAGCCTACAAACAACCGTAACCCTAACCCGTGTTGGGAAAAAATATATAATTAAATGCACAAACGCTGGAGTTGATAATTCAAGTATGTCCGGTCAGAGAGGGGGGATCACTCATTTAGCAGAAATAATTTGGGACACTGAACTCGTAAAATACTCTTTTTTTCATGTCCGTTATAGTTATATTTCTCATAATCGCACAACAATAGATATATAATGTTTTATTTCCAATCATGTAAATTAAATTACTAGATTTTTCTAATTTTCCGCTCGTTGGGTATTTTCTAAATGCCGAAGGAGTATCCAATCCCCCCCCCCCCCCCCCCCTTTCTCCTTCCCTTCCCGCCTAAGCCCTGATAGAAACCCTGCTTTGCATGATGAAACATTGGCTACCGTGTATCTCCTTTTTAGCCAATATCTTGCCTTGATGGTTAGTACTCGCTATCAGAGGTTTTCATGTCCATTCTCTTGAAATCGGCAGTCCACTCTAGTCTCTGTCTTTATCTAGTTAACGTTGTATTTTTTCGCTCCAAGGTTATTTATAAAGAGGCAGTTCTGGCCTATCAATCTTGGAAGCGAATCATGGACAGTAGACAAACCAATGAAAAGACAACTAGAGACCATAGTGATGGAATTTTTCAGAATAATGTTGACAGTTCCCTGGACAGCTAAAGAGACCAATGAGGGCATTCTCAAAAAGGTCAACACAGAAAGGGAACTCCTAAAAACATCAGAAAGAAACAATCAACATTTTTCGGGCACATCATGAGAAGAAGAAAGCTTGAACTTGTTTACAACTGGCAAAATACAGGGAAAGAGAGATCGCGGACGACAAAGAGAGAATATATTAGATAGCTTGGTGTCATGGCTTGAACACAGTCAACAACAGAATTGATAGGATGTACTGTGGATTGTGGGAGCCGCGATAGCTCAGTGGTTAGTGAACTGGACTACCACGGACAAGGGGTAGGGTTCGATCCCAACCGACGGCTTCCGGGTTCACCCAGCCTTAAATGGGTACCGGATTTTTTTCTGGGAAAGTAAAGCAGCACGGGCGTAATACTGACCACATTACCACAAAAATCATGTGCTGAAGGTCTGTAAAATATAGGGTCACTAACACCATATTTCCCTATACGCCACTTGGCGTGTCGGGGGTACTTTACTTTACTTTGGATTGTGCAAGGACATGATCACATAGCCAGCCGGTATGGCATATGATGATGATGATTTTTTTTACAATTTGTTGTGTTTTTTTTGTGTCAGAAAATTGTTTAGTTGTCCTGTTCGAGCTGCCTTTTCCCCTGTCAACCCAATTCTTCCATTTTTTTTTCTTCCTATCAACCCACATTTCAAGAGAGTCAATTTTCTTCCCCTTTTTTTATTTCTCGAAGGCTTTCTCACAATATTCCATCGAATCTTCACGAATGAGAGCTGCTTTATCCTATTTGATGATGGTTAATCCTGTCCATTCTCTGATATTGTCTTCCCACTACTACCTTTGCCTTCTTTGTCTTCTTCTGTTCTGTCTTCTCTACTGTAACATTGCCTTAACAAAGGCATGTAATCTTGTAACATGTCCGTAACATTTTAATTTTCTTTCAATCTCTTTCTTTCTGTCGTTGACCAGCTGAAACTAAAGAACTTGATTGTTCTCTTTGTCAACTGCCCTTAGAAGAACCTTAAGTGGGCGCAGATACGTTGAGTTGTAGTTTGCAGAAGAACTGATATTTGCGCCTTTCGGCCCAACACATCCGACTCGGAGATGTTATTTTTAAATATCCGGTTGTCGATCCGTAATAGTTGGGCCAGATTAGACAGGTTAATCTGTTTCTGGAGGCACCGCGATAAGGTGGAGTAGGGTCTGGATGGTTGTGGTTCACTGATCCTGGCGGCAAACCATAAGCTGTAGGTCGTTGACAGCTTCCAGCTCTGCTGCTGTGAACAGCCTTTTGCTTTCATTTTCATCATCATCATCAAGTGCCGTCTCCGCATCGAAGGTTGGCTACCATGGAGCGCCATTCTGCTCTGTCTCTTGCTTTGATGGTGCAGGTTGTCATCGGCCGATTTGTCCATCTTTTGATGTTACTCGTCCATGTTAGTCTTGGTCTGCCTCTGCCTCTTTTACCTTGTATTTTCCCCTCCAGGATTACTTTTAGTAGGCTGTTCTGTCTTTTAACATGGCCCAAAAATCGCATTTGTCTTGTTTTAATTGTGTTTAGTAGTTCTCTTTTCATTTTTAGTTGTTTTAAGACTTCATCGTTTGTTTTCTTTTCTTTGTATCCAATTCTACCTATTCTTATATTCCGATTGTTTACGATGAATGATGATATCGTATGACGGGGAACAGATGGCTGTGTTCACTTTCTGTGCGGTTTCGCCTTATGTCTTTTGGCATGTGCAAAGACTGCTATGATGGGGATTGCAGCTACCTTTTTTTTTGGTGGGAGATGAGATATTAATTCGGATGATTCCACTGGCACGGTCGGTTGAGCAATTATGGATTTTAATTCGTTAGCAGTGATACCGGGGCCTTCCATAACCATAACTGTTGACAGTAAGACTTTAATTGGTCCCGCACATCGATGTATTATGTTGCGATAAGCTACACACAGACGTGATGAGAGAAGATAATGACGTATCTAACTTATTACAAACGCTAGACCAAGCAAAGCTACTCATCTTCCGCGTTCACCGACCGTCACTTGTTTAAAGTAGGCACCGGTTACGTGGTGTAGTCGTGTCACGTCTGTGCACTTGCAGTCGGATCCCACACCCGCATCTTTCATTCCAATAGATCTGACTTCAGCAATGAGCTTCTTTGAAGCGATCCTGCCTTCAGCGTTCTCTATTCAAGTTATCTGTTCTTATAAGATCGTGAAATCGACGTCTAGATAGCTGTCGCTGCAGCTTTGTCTTTTTCACTGGTTAACGACCTAAAGAACTCAGGTAATGTGAGAAAGAGGTAGAACTGAGGGGTGGAGAGAGGGAAGTATAACTAAGGGGGTGGATGAGAAAGAGGTATAACTGAGGGGTGGAGAGAAGGAGTTATAACTGATGGGTGGAGAGAAGGAGGTATAACTGAGGGGTGGAGAGAAAGAGGTATAACTGAGGGGTGGAGAGAAGGAGTTATAACTGATGGGTGGAGAGAAGGAGGTATAACTGAGGGGTGGAGAGAAAGAGGTATAACTGATGGGTGGAGAGAAGGAGGTATAACTGAGGGGTGGAGAGAAGGAGGTATAACTAAGGGGGTGGATGTGAAAGAGGTATAACTGAGGGGTGGAGAGAAGGAGTTATAACTGATGGGTGGAGAGAAGGAGGTATAACTGAGGGATGGAGAGAAGGAGGTATAACTGAGGGGTGGAGAGAAAGAGGTAGAACTGAGGGGCGGAGAGAGGGAAGTATAACTAAGGGGGTGGATGAGAAAGAGGTATAACTGAGGGGTGGAGAGAAGGAGGTATAACTGAGGGGTGGATGAGAAAGAGGTATAACTGAGGGGTGGAGAGAAGGAGGTATAACTGAGGGATGGAGAGAAAGAGGTATAACTGAGGGGTGGAGAGAAAGAGGTAGAACTGAGGGGCGGAGAGAGGGAAGTATAACTAAGGGGGTGGATGAGAAAGAGGTATAACTGAGGGGTGGAGAGAAGGAGGTATAACTGAGGGGTGGATGAGAAAGAGGTATAACTGAGGGGTGGAGAGAAGGAGGTATAACTGAGGGATGGAGAGAAAGAGGTATAACTGAGGGGTGGATGAGAAAGAGGTATAACTGAGGGGTGGAAAGAAAGGAGGTATAACTGAGGGATGGAGAGAAAGAGGTATAACTGAGGGATGGAGAGAGAAGATATATAATTGAGAGGTGGATGAGAAAGAGGTATAACTGAGGGGTGGAGAAAAGGAGGTATAACTGAGGGATGGAAAGAAAGAGGTATAACTGATGAAAGGATGAGAAAGAGGTATAACTGATGAAAGGATGAGAAATTGGTATAACTGATGGGTGGAGAGACATAGGTATAACTTAAGGGTGAAGAGAAAGAGGTATAGCTTAGGGAAGAATGAGAAAGAGGCAGGCCTGAGGAAAGGATGATAGTGAGACAGACTTTGGTAGCGTTAAATGAGGTAATGATAACAACTAAGAAAACCACTTCTATCACTTCAACAGTTGCCTTCGAGCGTCGAGAAAACCACTTCTATCACTTCAACAGTTGCCTTCGAGCGTCGAGAAAAAATGTAGTTGTTTTGTCTGTCTTCAGCTCTTTGCCTGGTTTTTTTCTGCTGTCGTGTTCGCGAGTATTTTATCAATCTCCTACTTTGGTAAGGGAACACTGGTGAAAGTATTGAAACGGGCCGACAGACCCGGCAACCAGGCAACATAATGACAGCAACCTAGACGGAGACATATGCAAGGAATAACGATGGATACAAAAAACAACAACATGTTTCTACAACACCAAGACTGCGACTGGTCTAGGAAACAGCAGCATCAACAGCTGACTAAGATCGTACTCCACTTCCCCGCAAGAAACTAACTAATCAATCTGTCCATGGGATCAAAGATGGAACGCAATCCCGTAATAAAGAATGCAGTGCTTTTCATCCGGATGTCTTCTTATTCTTAGCGTTCGCTCGCTAAATGATTGCTTGCTTGTGTTCACCCGCTAAATGATTGCTTGCTTGTGTTCACACGTTAAATGATTGCTTGCTTGTGTCCACACGTTAAATGATTGCTTGCTTGTGTTCACCCGCTAAATGATTGCTTGCTTGTGTTCACCCGCTAAATGATTGTTTGCTTGTGTTCACCCGCTAAATGATTGTCTGCTTGCGTTCACCCGCTAAATGATTGCTTGCTTGTGTCCACACGTTAAATGATTGCTTGCTTGTGTTCACCCGCTAAATGATTCTTTGATTGCGTTCACCGGCTAAATGATTGCCTGCTTGCGTTCACCGGCTAAATGATTGCCTGCTTGCGTTCGCTCGCTAAATGATTGCTTGCTTGTGTTCACCCGCTAAATGATTGCTTGCTTGTGTTCGCCCGCTAAATGATTGCTTGCTTGTGTTCGCCCGCTAAATGATTGCTTGCTTGTGTTCGCCCGCTAAATGATTGCTTGCTTGTGTCCACACGTTAAATGATTGCTTGCTTGTGTTCACCCGCTAAATGATTCTTTGATTGCGTTCACCCGCTAAATGATTGCCTGCTTGCGTTCACCCGCTAAATGATTCTTTGATTGCGTTCACCCGCTAAATGATTGCCTGCTTGTGTTCACCCGCTAAATGATTCTTTGATTGCGTTCACCCGCTAAATGATTGCCTGCTTGCGTTCACCCGCTAAATGATTGCTTGCTTGCGTTCACCCGCTAAATGATTGCCTGCTTGCGTTCACCCGCTAAATGATTGCTTGCTTGCGCTCGTCCGCTAAATGATTGCTTGCTTGCGCTCGTCCGCTAAATGATTGCTTGCTTGCGCTCGTCCGCTAAATGATTGCCTGCTTGCGTTCACCCGCTAAATGATTGCTTGCTTGCGTTCACCCGCTAAATGATTGTCTGCTTGCGTTCACCCGCTAAATGATTCCTTGCTTGCGTTCACCCGCTAAATGATTGCTTGCTTGCGTTCACCCGCTAAATGATTGTCTGCTTGCGTTCACCCGCTAAATGATTGCTTGCTTGCGTTCACCCGCTAAATGATTGTCTGCTTGCGTTCACCCGCTAAATGATTGCTTGCTTGCGTTCACCCGCTAAATGATTGCTTGCTTGCGCTCGTCCGCTAAATGATTGCTTGCTTGCGTTCACCCGCTAAATGATTGCTTGCTTGCGTTCACCCGCTAAATGATTGCTTGCTTGCGTTCACCCGCTAAATGATTGCTTGCGTTCACCTGCTGACTAAAGAAGTACACCTCTTCGTCATCCGCCCTTAAAAAACGTTAATTGGGCGTGTCTGCGTTGTGTTGTGGTTTGAAGTATAGCTGTGATATTTGCACCTTTCGGCCCAACACATCCGACTTCGGTATCAATATAATTTTATTAATAATTTTGCCCTAGCAGCGGCCGTTCCGTGCCTACTCTTTTCGGCTTTTAATTGCTAAAAGTTCTTTAACGTACCCGAGACGGGACGTCGTTACCCCAGTGGGACAGACATCAGATATAACTGCCCAGAAAAAAGGGAAGCATCAAGCCACGAAGATACAATGCATTCGAAGTAAACAATTCCTCCTGCTTTAGGCAGGGTTCGAACCTTCGAACCTTCTGTCCAGACACCGACGTGTAACCTCTCCAGGTTCACCCAGTCCCAATCCGAATGTGTTTTGCTGGTAGGCGCAAATATCCCAGCTTTCTGCGAACTACAAAACGTCGCTGTTACGCCCACATAACGTCAATTAAGTGCTTATGGTAAAGTGTTGTAGTCAGCGGTTGAACGTTAGAAAAAAAAATAGATTGTAAAATATAAATAACACTTTAAAGAACATGCAGCAAAACATGTTGAATAGCATGAACACTAAAAGAGTATATAAGATATAACAACTTTAGGTAGTTTTATAAAAAAAATGTGTATTAACAAAACAAAAAAACAGAATAAAAGAAGCACCAATATTGCCATAATTAATTAACACATGCCACAGGCACATTTTTCAAATATTTTGGCAAAAGGAAATTAGCTACAAAGATGTGCTCAACAAGTAAAAATCGGGAGGATAGTGAACACATGTAAAACTGGATGAAGGCGAGAAAGATTCATACCTGGGCGAGGTGAGAAAGATTCATACCTGGGCGAGGTGAGAAAGATTCATTTCTGGACGAGGTGACAAAGATTCATACCTGGGTGAGGTGAGAAAGGTTCATACCTGGGCGAGGTGAGAAAGATTCATTTCTGGACGAGGTGACAAAGATTCATACCTGGGTGAGGTGAGAAAGGTTCATACCTGGGTGAGGTGACAAAGATTCATAACTGGACGAGGTGACAAAGATTCATACCTGGGCAAGGTGAGAAATATTTATACCGTGGCGAAGTGAGAAAGGTTCATTCATACCTGAGCGAGGTGAGAAAGATTCATACTTGGGCGAGGTGACAAAGGTTCATACCTGGGCGAGGTGTGAAATGTTCATAACTGGGCGAGTTGAGAAATGTTCATACCTGGGCGAGGTGACAAAGGTTCATACCTGGGCTAGGTGACAAAGGTTCATACCTGGGCAAGGTGAGAAATATTTATACCGTGGCGAGGTGAGAAAGGTTCATTCATACCTGAGCGAGGTGAGAAAGATTCATACTTGGGCGAGGTGACAAAGGTTCATACCTGGGCGAGGTGTGAAATGTTCATAACTGGGCGAGTTGAGAAATGTTCATACCTGGGCGAGGTGACAAAGATTCATACCTGGGCGAGGTGAGAAGGGTTCATACCTGGGTGAGGTGAGAAATTTCATACTTGGGCGAGGTGACAAAGGTTCATACCTGGGTGAGGTGAGAAATTTCATACTTGGGCGAGGTGACAAAGGTTCATACCTGGGCGAGGTGACAAAGGTTCATACCTGGGCGAGGTGTGAAATGTTCAAACGCACACTATATTATGACCAGCGGGAGCACACACACACTCACACAGACACAAACGCACACTATATTATGACCAGCGGGAGCACACACACAAAAACAAACGTACACTAAATTATGACCAGCGGGAGCACACACACAAACACAAACGCACACTATATTATGACCAGCGGGAGCACACACACAAAAACAAACGTACACTAAATTATGACCAGCGGGAGCACACACACAAACACAAACGCACACTAAATTATGACCAGCGGGAGCACACACACAAACACAAACGCACACTATATTATGACCAGCGGGAACACACACACACTCACACAGACACACACGTACACTATATTATGACCATCGGGAGCACACACACACACTCACACAGACACAAACGTACACTATATTATGACCATCGGGAGCACACACACACTCACACAGACACAAACGTACACTATATTATGACCATCGGGAGCACACACACACTCACACAGACACAAACGTACACTATATTATGACCATCGGGAGCACACACACACTCACACAGACACAAACGTACACTATATTATGACCAGCGGGAGCACACACACACTCACACAGACACAAACGTACACTATATTATGACCATCGGGAGCACACACACACTCACACAGACACAAACGTACACTATATTATGACCATCGGGAGCACACACACACTCACACAGACACAAACGCACACTATATTATGACCAGCGGGAGCACACACACACTCACACAGACACAAACGTACACTATATTATGACCATCGGGAGCACACACACACTCACACAGACACAAACGTACACTATATTATGACCATCGGGAGCACACACACACTCACACAGACACAAACGTACATTATATTATGACCATCGGGAGCACACACACACTCACACTGACACAAACGTACACTATATTATGACCATCGGGAGCACACACACACTCACACAGACACAAACGTACACTATATTATGACCAGCGGGAGCACACACACACTCACACAGACACAAACGTACACTATATTATGACCATCGGGAGCACACACACACTCACACAGACACAAACGTACACTATATTATGACCAGCGGGAGCACACACACACTCACACAGACACAAACGCACACTATATTATGACCATCGGGAGCACACACACACTCACACAGACACAAACGTACACTATATTATGACCATCGGGAGCACACACACACTCACACAGACACAAACGCACACTATATTATGACCATCGGGAGCACACTCACACAGACACAAACGCACACAGACACAAACGCACACTATATTATGACTAGCGGGAGCAAACACACAGACACAAACGTACACTATATTATGACCATCGGGAGCACACACACACACTCACACAGACACAAACGCACACTATATTATGACCATCGGGAGCACACTCACACAGACACAAACGCACACTATATTATGACCATCGGGAGCACACTCACACAGACACAAACGCACACTATATTATGACCAGCGGGAGCAAACACACAAACACAAACGCACACTATATTATGACCAGCGGGAGCAAACACACAAACACAAACGCACACTATATTATGACCATCGGGAGCACACACACTCACACAGACACAAACGTACACTTTATTATGACCATCGGGAGCACACACACACACTCACACAGACACAAACGTACACTATATTATGACCAGCGGGAGCACACACACACTCACACAGACACAAACGCACACTATATTATGACCATCGGGAGCACACTCACACAGACACAAACGCACACTATATTATGACCAGCGGGAGCAAACACTAAACACAAACGCACACTATATTATGACCAGCGGGAGCACACACACACTCACACAGACACAAACGCACACTATATTATGACCAGCGGGAGCACACACACACACACACACACACACTCACACACACACTACCCTATGTATCAAGACTATAACCATAGCTATCTTTGAATATATTATAACAAATAATGGACACTGACGCTCCATGGTAGCCAACTTTCGATGCGGAGACGGTACTCAGTGAATGAATGACGCTCCATGGTAGCCAACTTTCGATGCGGAGACGGCACCCAGTTAATGAATGACGCTCCATGGTAGCCAACCTTCGATGCGAAGACGGCACCCAGTGAATGAATGACGCTCCATGGTAGCCAACCTTCGATGCGGAGACTGCACCCAGTGAATGAATGACGCTCCATGGTAGCCAACCTTCGATGCGGAGACGGCACCCAGTGAATGAATGACGCTCCATGGTAGCCAACCTCCGATGCGGAGACGGCACCCAGTGAATGAATGACGCTCCATGGTAGCCAACCTTCGATGCGGAGACGGCACCCAGTGAATGAATTTTTAAAAAAAAAACCAACATGGATGGCTACGCTAGAAACCGATCGTCCCTCGACGATCTTTATTAAACTCGTTCATCACCTCCTGCCAGAAGTCTTCCTGCTGGCGGGCCTAGCCCTCTCCACAACAACCCGGACTCATATATTTTAATCACCCGCTCCTGTCACTATTGTGTTCCCCACCAGCCCTCCCCTGCAACGTTCAGCAGGTCAGAAGTGCTGAAATTCAAAGAGCAAAAAAAATATATATAAAAAAACGACAGAAAAAAAAGTCTATATAGGCGTCAATCAGGCGTTAAGAGACGATATTGACTGGCTGGCCAGGAAATTTTAATTCATCGATTTACATTCAATAACCCTGGTGGAGTAATTGTCGCCTTGACAATGTTCTTTTTGGGTTCTTTCGTGTTCTTGGGAGGTGACAATGTGAACATTGTTCTTGGTGAAAATAACACATCCAGTAATGTTATGTACCAGGACAGCACGTTGAGGGACAGCATGTTGAGGGACAGCATGTTGAGATGTTGAGGGACAGCATGTTGAAGAAAATAGGTGAGAGTCGTTATCTGTCCTAAGTTAGGGTTATATATAGGCTGGATGTGTTTTCGTGTTTAAAATTAAACACTGTTAATCAGTATGTTAGTGATTTAGTTGGTTGGTTTTTTAGTTAGATATTTATTTAGTAAGTCAGTTGTTTAGTCAATTGGTTGCTTAGTTATTTGGTTCATTATTAAATTGATTGGAAGTTGGTTAGTTGATTGGCTAGTTAATTAGTAAATTAGATAGTTAATTAGTTAGTTGATTAGTTAGTTGGTTGGTTTATTGGTTAGTTAATTCGTTAATTAGTTACTTAGTTAACTAGCTGGTTAATTGGTTGATTAATTATATAATTAGTTAGTTGGTTAGTTAGTTACTTATTTAGCTAATTAGTTCATTGGTTAGTTAGTGAGCTAGTTAGTTACTTAGTTAGTTGGTCATTATGTAGTTAATTAGTTAGCCAGTTGGTTAGTCTTGATTAGTTTTAGCTAGTTAGCTAGCTAGTTAGTTAGCCAGTTAGTTAGTCGATTAGTTAGTTGGTTGGGTGGTCATTTAGATAGTTAGTTAGCTAGCTCTCTAGATATCTGGTTAGTCAGTTACTCAGTTACTTTCTTAGTTAGTTAGTTATTTAGTTAGCTAATTAGTTAGTTACTTAGCACTTTAGTTATTTAGTTAAATACTTTCTATGTCATTTAGTTAGTTACTTAGATAGTTACTTAGCAAGTTAGCTATATAATTAGTTAGTTAATTACTTTCTTTATTAGATAGTTATATAGTTACTTAACTAGCTAGCTAGTTAGTCAGTTGGTTAGATAGTTACTTTCTTAATTAATCAGTTATTTAGCTACTTAGTTATATAGTTAGTCAATTAGATAGCTAGTTAGTTAGTTACATAGCTAATTAGCTACTTTCTGAGCTACTTAGTTAGCTAGTTACTTACTTAGTTAATTACTTTCTTAGTTAGTTAGTTAGTGTGCTAATTAGTTGTATAGTTAGCTAGCTAGCTAGTTAGTTACTTAGTTTGTTAGTTACTTTCTTAGTTAATTAGTTACCTATAGTTGGGCGGTTAGTTAATTAGTTAGTTAGTTATAGAGTTAGTTAATTAGTTAGTTTTATAACTGATTAACCTCCCGGCACGTTCAACAACTTCTCGAGTGTTCAGATTACCCCCCCCCCCCCCCCCCCCTCCACTGAGTATGTCCCACAATGTTATTTCCTGACGTCATCTTTGACTGTCCAAAAATAGCTTCTGTCTGACATCACTTCTGTTGACTCGATGCTCTTCTAGTCTATTTAAGGTTGCCGATTAACACTAATTCCATGAATTAGTTACTTGTACTATGTCCACGGGGGCATTTACAACGTCACCTCGGTCCATTGCCCCTCCACTTACCAATCCAACCTCGATAAAGGAACACATAATCAATAATTAGCCACAACAGCCATCTACGGTAATCAAACTAAAAATAGATATATGTATAATCTTTCAAACAAGGAAACAATATAATTCATCAAGCAAATATAATGTTCCAAATGAAAGCAATGTAGTACAATCTTTTAAGCAAGAGCAGAGTACAATCTTTCCCATGTGTTACCGGGGCCTCATGAGGGAAGTAAAGAATAGTGACACTGTGACCTTCCAGGCATGTCGTAAGAGGCGACTAAAGAGGTTGATCGATGGCTTGACAAGCTGTCATTGTAAAAAGTATTGTTATGGAAACAGAGCCATAGATTTTAGAAGCAGTGATCTCTGCAATATGTGACATTTTGGCACGCAAGGTTTCTGTTTTTAAGATTGTGGTTCTGCCCTATGTGCCGTCTCCGGCTCGAAAGGACAATAGATAGATAGAGTACAATCTGTCAAAGTAAATCAGAGTACAATCTGTCAAGGCTACAATGTTATTAGTGTTGTGATAAACCCAGAAGCATAAAAGCTGACACCATTCTGCTCATTCAAAGTTATTGATGTTGTTATAAACCCAGTAATGGTTCCCTGTAGTGCTGGTTGCTGCTGATATATAAGACCCACTATTGCAGTACCTTAGGCTGGACTAATAGTTTTCCAACATAGCCTGGGATTGAGAGTATTACACAATAGGCCCTTTTTGAAATCCCTAGGGGGAAAGACAAAGATGAAGACTAAGAAGTTATTGGAGAAGACAGACAGAAGCAGAGATGAAGATGATAGGGCAGACATGGAATGATCTTAAAAGAATGGCAAGAAACAGAACGACTTGGAAAGTGTTTGTTGAAGACCTATGCTCCACAGGGAGCTGAAAGGTAGAGGAAGAAGATAGCCTGGGATAAACGAACTCCAACTTCTCCAGTAAGAGCCGGGAATGTCAAGAAAGCCATTATGACCCGCCAAATCCATGAGTAAAAGGGCGCCCTGCTCGCATCCACTTGTGGCGCTACGTCACCTCAACTCAACGATAGACACAGAAGCCTGTAAGCTGACGCCGTTCTGCTTATACAGTGTTATTGGTGTTATAGACCCACAAGCCTGTAAGCTGACGCCGTTCTGCTTATACAGTGTTATTGGTGTTATAGACCCACAAGCCTGTAAGCTGACGCCGTTCTGCTTATACAGTGTTATTGGTGTTATAGACCCACAAGCCTGTAAGCTGACGCCGTTCTGCTTATACAGTGTTATTTGTGTTATAGACCCATAAGCCTGTAAGCTGACGCCGTACTGCTTATACAGTGTTATTTGTGTTATAGACCCATAAGCCTGTAAGCTGACGCCGTACTGCTTATACAGTGTTATTTGTGTTATAGACCCACAAGCCTGTAAGCTGACGCCTCTCTGCTCATACAATGTTATTTGTGTTGTGTAAGCTACGATACCCCACAAGCCTGTAAGCTGACGCCTCTCTGCTCACAATGCCGTGTCTAACGCCGTTCTGCCCATACAATGTTATTAATATTGTTATAGACCCACAAGCCTGTAAGCTGACGCCTCTCTGCTCAAACAATGTTATTGGTGTTGTTATAGACCGACAAGCCTGTAAGCTGACGCCGTTCTGCTTATACAGTGTTATTTGTGTTATAGACCCACAAGCCTGTAAGCTGACGCCGTTCTGCTTATTAAAGTGTTATTTGTGTTATAGACCCATAAGCCTGTAAGCTAACGCCGTTCTGCTCAAACTATATTATTGGTGTTGTTGTTGACACAGAAGCATGTAAGCTAACGCCGTTCTGCTCATGCAATGTTATTGGTGTTGTTACAGACACAGAAGCGTGTAAGCTAACGCCGTTCTGCTCATACAATGTTATTGGTGTTGTTATAGACACAGAAGCGTGTAAGCTAACGCCGTTCTGCTCAAACAATGTTATTCTCATCGTTAAATCAAACATTCAGAATTAACTTTGGAACAAACAAGAAAAAAGAATAAAAATAAAAAGAAGAAACGGTAGCAGGTCCTTTTAACAGTCACAAACATCAAAAGTACATTTGCAGGCTCACCTAACAGTCATACTTCAAACGACCCAAAATGGAACGTTGAGACTTTGAACAATAAAAACGAAAGAATCGTGCACCGGAGTTCAAACGAAGCTGCCTTCTCACAGGGTAAAAAAAAACATTATTGTGCATAGATAGTATAGATCTGTGTGTGTGTGATTACTTAGTCGACATAAAATAAAACTTGGTGCATGTTTCAGTGTGGGTGGTTTACACATACTTGTGCGGTTACAAGTGTCTTGAAATGTTGTTGTTGTGAGGATCATAATAATTGTAAACCCGACGAATCTATAGGTATCGTCGAGCAAATCAGAGGACAATCCTGGTCCACGTACACGAACTCCGTATCCCGACCAGGAATCCACGGTATGGGTATGTTTTTGTAGATAATATTTTCCCGGGCAACGGCCATATTTATGGCCTATTCTTTTAAATTTTAACTGCCAAGGGTTCTTAACGTGTACAAGTGCACAGGTGGCATCAACTTTTATCGTCATCATTCAATAATAAAAGCTAGACATCCTATCTCACTACCCAAGTGATCACGGGAGAGTAACGTCATAAAGAAACCAAGGATTAAGTTTTCATATTTGTAAAAAATTCACCACTGTTTCTGGTGGGATTTGAACTTGGATCCTTCCTGTCCTGATATTGACGCCGTACGTATAAACCATCCAGTCCCACTCTCGTATTACTCATGGGGAGATAATCACTGTGCAAACTAATTCACATGAAATGTGCGGTAGAGGAGACTTTATCCCAAATATATGGAAGGTATTAAAGATACCTATATAATACAAGTAAATAACACATACCAGAAGCTGCTAGAGGAAGGAATTGAACAATACAGAAGAGAAAATCCTGATGAAAAAGTAACAACCAAATGGCAATGCATAAAGAAAAGAATACACAAAACCTGCGACACCTTACCCAAAAAGAAAAGAACAAAAAACAAAAATTGAAAAACTAACACCATCTTAGAAAAACTGGAAGAAAGGAGACAAGCGAAGAACACTGCCCAATACAATAAAATAGAAAATGAAATACGCAAAATGTGCAAAAAGGCAAAAAGGCAAAAGAAGACTTGCTCAGCCAAAATTGTATAGAAATAGAAACTAGAGAAAACAAACAAGACTTAAGAGGAATGTACACACAAATAAAGAGAATAAAAAGTAAAAAGTAAAGTACCTCCGTCACGCCAAGTGGGGATAGGTAATATGGTGTTAGTGACCATAAATTTTACAGACCTTCGGCACATGATTTTTTGGGGTAATGAGGTCAGTATTACGCCCGAGTCGCTTTACTTTCCCAGAAAAAAATCCGGTACGCATAAAAGGCTGGGTGAACCGGAAGCCGTCGGTTGGGATCGAACCCTACCTCTTGTCCTTTAAATAAAGAGAAATACTAATAAAAATTAAATAGCCACAGAAGGTGGATGCATTGCAGACAAAAAAGGAAAAATTCTAACAGACAATAAAGATATTATAGATAGATGACAGGAATATATATAACAGAACTATTTCATGATCAAAGGGACAAGAAACCAGTTATAAAATGTACATCAGGCTATAAAATCTTAAAATCTGAAGTGGAAAAAGCTATAAAAACAATGAAAAAGGGAAAAGCAGCAGGACCTGACAGCATACAGATAGAGATGATACAGGCACTAGAAGATTTTGGCATTAAAGTGATTACAGACATATGCAACACGCAGGATACATACCAAATGATACATACTAAAAACATAAACTTTCATTGCATTGCCTAAAAAGAATGGTGCAGTTGAATGCAGTGACTTTAGAACAATAAGCCTGATTCAGAATAAAATCAATACTGAATTAGATGAGCAGCAATTTGGATTATAGGAAAAATAGCGGGACAAAAGAAGCCATATTCTGCATGAGAACATTAAACGAAAAGTACACAGAAGTAAACAAACCAATATATGCCTGCTTCACGGACTACACCAAAGCTTTTGATAGAGTACACCACAAACAACTTATAGAATGCCTAAAAAAGATACATCTAGATGACATGGATATACGACTAATATGTAATCTATAATGGGAGCAAACAGCAATAATAAAATATAACAAAGAGAACTCTACACCCATGGATATAAAAAAGAGGAGTAAGACAGGGATGCATCCTATCACCAAGCTTGTTCAATCTATACGCTGAGCAAACTTTTAAAAACATCATAGAGATGCCATGCCTACAAATTAATGGAAAGATAATCAATAACCTAAGATATGCTGACTATACTGTACTACTAGCAGAAAATCATAAAGATCTACAACACTTACTTAATGAAATAAACATGACAAGCAAAAAATATGGACTAGATATGAATATCAAAAAGATTAAAACTATGATCATAAACAAAGAAAATATTCAAAACCCACAAGTGGATATCAAAATTGAAGGAATAGACCTGGGGACAGTTCAGAATTACAGCTACCTTGGACATACTATAACCAGTGATGGAAAATGTACAACTGAAATAAACAAAAGAATAGGAAGGGCAAAAAGTAATTTTAATGACAGGAAAAGTGTACTAACATCAAAACAAATAATACCAGGGCTAAAACTAAGAATAGCAAAATGTTACATCTTCTCAATATTCATATATGTTGCAGGAACATGGACATTAGACCAGAAAACAGAACAGAGAATTGAAGCCTTTGAAATGTGTATATATATAGAAGAATAGGCAGAATTGGATGGAAGGAAAATAAAACAAACGATAAAGTCTTAAAACAACTAAAAACGAAAAGAGAACTACTAAACACAATTCAAGCAAGACAAATGCGATTTTTGGGCCATATTAAAAGACACAACAGCTTACTAAAAGTAATCCTGGAGGGGAAAATACAAGGTAAAAGAGGCAGAGGCAGACCAAGACTAACATGGACGAGTAACATCAAAAGAAGGACAAACCAGCCTATGACAACCTGCATCATCAAAGCAAGAGACAGAGCAGAGTGGCGCTCCATGGTAGCCAACCTTCGATGCGGAGACGGCACTTGATGATGATATGGAAGGTAAGTAGGTGGATCTAATAGCATGCATGGTAAAATGTAATAGTATAAATAGACATTACTAGGAGTCCAACAGACATATCTTTTCACGATGCAAAGTTGATCCAACAGCAGCGACTATAGCGCTCTCTCTCTCTATCTCTCTCTCTCTCTCTCTCTTTATATATGTATATATGTTAACTGATGGAAAAACTAACTATATGAGCTATGTTGCAACATATCAATGTTCACTGGAACACTGTATATATGTTAACTGATGGAAAGACTAACTATATGAGCTATGTTGCAACATATCAATGCTCACTGGAACACTGTATATATGTTAACTGATGGAAAGACTAACTATATGAGCTATGTTGCAACACATCAATGTTCACTGGAACACTGTATATATGTTAACTGATGGAAAGACTACATCAGTTATATCACATTTCAATGTTAACTGGAACACTGTATATATGTTAACTGATGGAAAAACTATATCAGTTATATCACATTTCAATGTTCACTGGAACACTTTATATATGTTAACTGATGGAAAGACTACATCAGTTATATCACATTTCAATGTTCACTGGAACACTTTATATATGTTAACTGATGGAAAGACTACATCAGTTATATCACATTTCAATGTTCACTGGAACACTTTATATATGTTAACTGATGGAAAGACTACATCAGTTATATCACATTTCAATGTTCACTGGAACACTGTATATATGTTAACTGATGGAAAGACTATATCAGCTATATCACATTTCAATGTTCACTGGAACACTTTTAATACTACGCAAACACGCTCATTATCATCAAGGAGGAATTAGTGCTGATCGGTAATATAAGTGGCCGGCTACGAGTTACTACCCCTGCACAAGACCGTTGTATACACATTGTGCATCAGCATAATAGGTTCATTCAGGGAACATGTTCCATCAGGAACAGTCGAGGTGTAAGACGAGCGTCGTGGAGAACCTCGAAGCTGAAAGGCAAATGAGGAAGGAAAGAAGAAGTCGTGGATAACAGCGAAGAAAAGAGTCAGAGAGGCACACCAGTTAATCATAGTTTAAAAAAAAAAGTAAAGTACCCCCATCACGCCTGGAGAATATGGTGTTAGTGACCATAAATTTTACAGACATTCGGCACATGATTTTTGGGGTAATGTGGTCGGTATTACGCCCGTGCCGCTTTAATTTCACAGAAAAAAATCTGGTACGCATAAAAGGCTGGGTGAACAGGAAGCCGTCGGTTGGGATCGAACCCTACCTCTTGTCCTTCGTAATTCAGTTCACTAACTACTGAGCTATCGCGGCTCTCAGTTAATTACAGACCTGCAGTTAAGTCAGTAATGTTAGTTCACCATAGACAAGCGCTTGACATGGGCCAGACAGCATGTGACATGGCTCTATCATCAGTGGCGTCACACAGTGTTCTCGGACGAATCATGATTCTGTTTGCAGGGGTAGTGATTAGCGTTGTTGGATGTACATGAATCAAGTAGAACGGTTTGCTGACAGTTGTGGGCTACATGGCTACAGATAAACGGGATGAGAGAAGTTCGTGTAATGATTTGCGGCGAAATTTCTTTTATAGCCAGAACGAACCTCGTCATTATCAGTGGCAACCTGAGGGGTAAGTAAAGCAAAGGACGAGACTTGAATCAGCATCTTAGCACGCAAGTTTTCACCCATATGTGCTCTGTCGCCTATCCAGAAGCGTTCGGAGACTTCTGGATAGTGTCGCTTCAAGCATCAAAACTCACGATGCGAGGCGGCATTCTTCGCCTTCCCATAGTACTATACCCTGGTACCCATTTCTGCCAGCGATTGGGTCGACCGCAGGGGTAATTTTTTTTTTTCAAACTACCAGTACAACTCACGCTGCTTCCAGCGGGAATCGAACACGGGTTGTCCGAACGTCGGTAGCCCAGTGGAGTGGTTTTCCCAACTAGGTTATGTGATTTTTTACAAATATGAAAACTTCATCAGTGATCCGTGGTTTATTTATGACGTTACCCTCCCCTGATTTCTTGGGTAGTGAAATACGATGTCCAACCTTCTCGAATAACGGCAACAAACATGCTATCCATTGTGCACTCGCGCACGTTTAAGAACCCCTGGCTGTTAAAATTGGAAAGAGAAGTGTATTGGACGCAGAGATGAAATCATCACATCAGAGGTAGAGCCATCCCCCAAAACATATGAACCAGACATGATATTGCTGCAAGATAATGCTCATCCACGTAATGAACATGTGGACATGGGCCACATCAGCAACAACGGATTCGTGTTTTACCATGACCTAGTTACAAAAGAGTAAAATTTATACAGGAAACGACATTGCAGATAAAGATAATATTTCAGGCGAACGAAAGATAGATAAATACCATGACCTGATGTTTCTTCCGGACCTTTTTTCTTATCGAGCATGTGTGGGGCGAATTTGAGTGTAGACGGAGATGAAGATAAAACCATCCTGAAAACCTCTACAAGTTAGCACAATGAATTATTTCAGGGGAAGGGGTATGTTGACGACAATCGGGAAAATCCACAAATAAGCAACAACAACAAAAAGTGAAGAATAATAGACAACCAGAAGTAGGATGGAACCCGCAGTCCTCGACAGGGCGCCTTGCCTTGAGAGATTATGAACTACTGTACTCTGCTAACTCTCTCTCTCTCTCTCTCTCTCTCTCTCTCTCTCTCTGTCTGCGATCAGGACTCAATCAGAGTAGGACTCCAGACTCTCACACGAAGACATCTGTCTTTTTAAGCCTGTTAGATCCACTCCGCTTGAATACCTGTTAAAACGTTGCACTGTGTTCTGCGCCAGTGGCCCAGTGCATCCGATTTCAGCCAACATTTTGTTCAGGTTTGCTTTCCTTAGCCTTTGATTGTCCTCAATCTTCCTGCAAGGCAGCAGATGATCTTTTCTATAGGGGGATTCTGCCCTTAGATGGTCGGCCTTCCCAGGTTTACGAGCACCATCTGCTCGAGTCACTAGAGGCGACAAACACAGACATGCGACTTGTAATATGAGGAAACTGCAACAAGGAACACTTTTCATGCACAGCCTCCAACTGTTCCCGCCGGCTATCGCCATATACCGGTAAGTCACGTCCTCTTGAAAATGATGATCGTTGTAGCACTTGATGATGTTAGGCCATCGTTGATGACTCCAATTCCGAACACATAGACACACAGTCAGTCGTCAAATTATCCCCGTCGCACATCAAACAGCACACCGTAAGATTTGCGCACGACCGGTTTAGGGAACCATTACGATAATAACTAAGCAACCTAGAAAGTTGCTATCAGTGGCAATGTCTTTCATGCATGTGTACTCATGACTATTGGATTCCGAACACAACTGTTATAGGTCTTAAAGTTGGCACAAGTGCTGTAAGAAGAAAGGAAGGCCATTTCCCAACAAGGGATTCTGCCCATCTCATTGACTCGATGAGATGGCGCTGTCAAGCCGTGATAAAAGTTCACGGTGGCCGTACACGATACAGATATCAAGATTTCATTTTGGGTGTGGTGGTAGTGCTACATCTATTTAAACTCTTATCAGTCCCACTGTTACTACCAGCACAGTGTGTCACCCATGGAAACGAGAAACCAGACGTACTCGCAAAAGTCGAAAGTATTCAACAGTCTAACCAACTCCACAGCCCCAAAGAAATAAAAACAATAATGAAACAAGCTAGGAAAACAAAATGAAGGGAGTAACATTGAAAATATAAGCCAAAACACAGCAGGTTAAACTAATTCAGCAGACATGAGCAGACAAAGGTGTTTAGAATCAGAATAGGTCATTCTGAATTCAGAGGATGCATACGCAAGATAGGACTGAGTGACTTTGCAACATGTGACTGCGGAACATCCAGACAAACTCCAGAACATATCCTACATGACTGCAGCATTCTCAACACCTTAATAACACAACTATTCTGCTTCTTCTTCGTCTTCTTCTTCTAACATTCCTCCCATGCCGTTGGCGTCGAGGGGAGATGCAATTTGCGTTTCTTTGCTTATCTGTTGGCCTCTTCTGGTGATATCCCTCCTAGTGACTCTAGTATTCCCTTTATCCATCTCTTTCCTATCCTGCTTAATGATATTTGTGATCACAGTATATCATTCTCTGGAAACTGGAAATTTGGCCCATAATCCTTATAGAATAGAAATATTTGATGTTTCGCTGAATCAAAACAAACACCGGCACAGTCACTCCGCCATATTGGTATGTTAACACAACTATGAAGCACATAACAACATCTTGCATGACTTAATATCTAGACTAAGGAGGTTGATCGATGGCTTGACAAGCTGTCATTGTAAAAAGTATTGTTATGGAAACAGCGCCATAGATTTTAGAAGCAGTGATCTCCGCAATATGTGCCATTTTGGCACTCAAGGTTTTTGTTTTTGAGATTGTGGTTCTGCCCTTTGTGCCGTCTTCGGCTCGAAAGGACAACATATAGATAGATAGAATATCTAGAACAGGCGAAGACCTCAAAGGCGCGACCTTGTTCGTGACACCAGCTGATCTAAAGGTCTGTCTAAATGACTAGGAAAATGAAGTTACTATCATTCGTTGGTGGCACTTTTCACAAAATTCAAAGTGATCACTTTTTATCCGTTATTCAATATTCACAAATATAATTATCATCATCAAGTACTGTGCTTGCTGGCGTAGGTGATCATGTCTCTCCACCACTTTCGATCCCGACAGTTATTTTTAATTTATGTTGTTGTCCTTCTGCCAAACCATTCTCTTAAGCTGTTTGGTGTCTATTCTCATTGCTTCCCTCTATCTCTTCGTCCCTCAACTTTCCCAGTTATTACAATATATTCCAGCTGTTCCCTTCTCATTACATGGCCAAAAAATGATGTTTGTTTCTTCCTAATATTGCAAATTAACACTCTTTTTGCTTTGGCCTCATTCAGAACGTTTTCATTACTCTTCTTAGCTGTCCATGTTATTCTCAACATTCTTCTTTAAAACCACATTTCTACACCCTCCAATGATTTTCTTGTCTGCTGTCCTATTGTCCATGATTCACATCCATATGTTAAGCCTAGCTCTACATAACATTTAAGAACTCTTCTTCTTAAATATAATGCTCTAGGTATATTTCCTGTCGTCTAATAAAATCACACACAGTGACCTATTTATGTTTTCACACGAATTTTTTTGTTCGTGAGTATACGATCTGCGTGTGCAGTTAATTTGTTTTTACTTGCAACGTAAAGAGGTGGAATTTCATCTGAATTGTTTAAGTTCATGGATCTCAACGTAAGCAGCCAACTATTGGGTTGCTAACCGTCTATATCCCTGGTGCTAAAATGCCCTTTGACCCATACAAACGTTGCTCACGACAAACAATGCGCCAACGTTATCGGGCCGTAGATCGATATCGAAATTATCATTATTTAAAAAAAAAAATGTATGCGTAACATCAGCTCAGCGGGAAAGAACAGATAACATCAATAAAATCGATCGAAAGCAGTATCTATAACAGGGTTACCAGAATCAAATTGTGCTTAACAACAACGTTGCAGAAAGAACAAGTAGTGATACTCATTCTCATGACAGGTCATAAATTATAACAGGGCACAAGAGAATTTCTGAAAACGGAAAAAAAATATAACAATCCTTGAGACATGTGACTGTGGTAGTAATACAAATACTTCACAACATCTGTAGCTACAGGGATGCTCCATATACGATAAAGCCTAAAAGAAAGAAAGAAGGAAAGATAGAAAGAATGTAAGAAGGAAAGGAAGAAGGAAGGAACCCTGTCACGCCCCGATTGTGACATATAAGGAACATGATGTTAATCTATCTATCTATCTATCTATCTATCTATCTATCTATCTATCTATCTATCTATCTATCTATCTATCTATCTATCTATCTATCTATCTATCTATCTATCTATCTATCTATCTATCTATCTATCTATCTATCTATCTATCTATCTATCTATCTATCTATCTATCTATCTATCTATCTATCTATCTATCTATCTATCTATCTATCCTGCCTGCTGCCTGCCTGCTCTCCAGCAGTCTATCAATTCGTCTGTCTTTTGTTCTTTCAAGCCAGAGATGGCATATAGGGCAGACAGTTTACATTTGCCGTGTCCGATGATCTTTGCTACAAACCATCAGACTTTACACCGGAAGCTACTTGTAAACTCGTCACGCTTCCCTGTCCTAGGCCAGCCCTCAACCTCACAAGAGACATGGTGCCTGCTGTTGTTGCTTCTCGTTTCAGTGCACATAATGCTACTGTATACATTTGTATGACTTTAATCACATTATTTTGATAGCAGTGTGGTCAAAACTAAGCCAGGCCGACTTTTTTTTACCCCAGAAAAATCCCCGGGTTCTATTTAAGACTAAGTACACAAAGAAAGGGAGCCGCGATAGCTCAGTGGTTAGTGAACTGGACTACAAAGGACAAGAGGTAGGGTTCGATCCCAACCGACGGCTTCCGGTTCACCCAGCCTTTAATGGATAGCGGATTTTTTTCTGGCAAAGTAAAGCGGCACGGGCGTAATACCGACCACATTACCACCAAAAATCATGTGCCGAATGTCTGTAAAATTTATGGTCACTAACACCATATTCCCTATACGCCACTTGGCGGGACGGGGGTACTTTACTTCTTTTACTACGCCAAGAAATATACCCGTCTGCAGATGGAGCGTAACCCCTTGTCCTTATTGAATCTTTCTCATAAGAACCATCGACATAGGAAACATACTCAGCCACAGCTAACGCTATTTCAATAAACTTTGGAGACTTGTGTCACTAACCTTGTGTGTGGCACGCCCCATTCAACTATAGGCTGACTTCTAGCTTATATTTGATCACGGCAATGAAATGCGCATATACATGCAGACAAATACGAAGCTGCGCTAAAGCTCATTTTAAGGAGAAATGGAAAACAAAAATATTTTTTTTTTAATGCACGGTTAAAGCTGTACGTAATAAGTGGACGCCACAAATTAGAACGCTGTTTCGGTTCAATAGGCCTTCTGATGATGCGTGCGGTGTGCGCACATTTTCACTTTGTCGCACGCCCTGCATTAATTTTCCTTCTGGCCACAGCGCAGTATACAGAGTGGACATTTTATGTTGTTTATTTGTTTAATTGTTTTAATTTTTATTACTTATATTATTTACATATCCGTTTTTGTTTTGACGTTAAAAAGTAGGCGTATTGTGAATATAGTGTCAGTGACCATATTTTTACATGGCCACGATAACTGTTTCGGTAATGTGGTCGGTATCACGCCAGGGCGCCTTTACTTACCAGAACAATCTATGTACCAATTTACAGAGGCGTGGTGAACCACGGATCCTTGTCGGTCCAAAATATGTTATTATGTGTTAGGAGTAACATTTTGGTAAGTTAATCATGTGATGTCGACCTCTTCTACTTCTTGACTTGGACATAGACAAATACAACCGACAGTTGCTTTCACCCCCCGTCTTGTGTCATCTAAGAGATTAGCTAAAAGAGATACGCCATTGTGTGTGAAAGTACATTGGTCGTCTACCCAGAACGGACGAAAGAAGACACCAGCGGCAAGTCTTCATGATGACACTGGGTAATGAAAGAAAACAAAGGAAAACAGAATAACCGTTAAGTAGAATAATTAGTACAGATATATATATATATATATATATATATATATATATATAGAGAGAGAGAGAGAGAGAGAGAGAGATAAAGAAAGAGAGAAATTAAGTGCTCAACTATATTGATAAAAAGTAAATATGACCGTCATTTACACGTGTTATTATTTTTATTTTCTGTGCAGTCTTCGAACTGACAGGAATTATGTGCCCCTTGGCTCGGGGCATTCTTGAAATGTGCCCCAGGTCTGGAACTCGACAAGTTAATCTGTGCTTCAAGAAAGTTCTTGCTAGTCTAATCAATACTAAATAATAAAAATATAATAATACAGGACCATCTGTAAGGAGATGTCAGCGAACTAGACCTGACCAATGCTTTCTGTTAACGTATTAAGTATGGCGCCCCCCTCCCCGCCAAAGGTGCACACAGCAGAAGAGGAAGACGAGTCTCTGATTTCACTGTCTTCTTTCCTGCTGTGCATGGCTTTCATTCTCTCGCCCCCTCCACCATCTAGCACTCCACAACCCTAACTCCCAGTCAAGTATATGACAATTCTTGACACGTTGTTTCTGAATTTATTTATAGAAGCATGTCTTATTCAACTACAGCTGCAACCTGTTTTCATTGTAGGTGTCTTGTGGAGGCCGGGAGTGGGTGCGGGGTTTTGAAGGATGCCTTCTTTTTGACCAGGTACGACGCCTACTTCTTGACCAGGAACGATGCCTACTTCTTGACCAGGAACGATGCCTACTTCTTGACCAGGTACGACGCCTACTTCTTGACCAGGAACGATGCCTACTTCTTGATCAGGAATGATGTCTACTTCTTGACCAGGAATTATGTCTACTTCTTGACCAGGAACGATGCCTACTTCTTGACCAGGAGCGATGCCTACTTCTTGACCAGGAACGATGCCTGCTTCTTGGCCAGGAACGATGCCTACTTCTTGACCAGGAACGATGCCTACGTCTTGTCCAGGGACGATGCCTACGTCTTGTCCAGGAACGATGCCTACGTCTTGACCGGGAACGATGCCTACTTCTTGACCAGGAACGATGCACTCAACCTCTTCCTGGTTTTATTAGACCACAATTATCTTCCCAAATAATAGTCTCCGCTCAGACTCCGCTAGTCTTAGCGCTCACTTGATAAGTGGTGTGAATCAAACCCAGGACCTTTCTGTCCAGGGCCGATGTCTTACCTCTTGTCCACCCAATCCCCCCCCCCCCCTAAAAAAATGATGGTAAAAACTACATGACATAAAGGAACTCATGTGAGAACAATCGGACAAAAGTTATCTCTTATTATTACTTATGGGGGACTGGTTGGTCTCGAGGCCGGCGTCCACGAGACAGAGAGGTTGTGGGTTCAAATCCCGGCTGCGCCAGTTGGGATTTTTATTTATGATTTCTCTCTGCGGCAACCGCCCCTGGTCTCAGCAGCGAGGCCCGGCTTGAAACGTCAATTACTCATGGACTGAAAAAATATGAGTACCTCCGAAGACGGAGTTATCTGCCTGTGCGGCGAGGGACCCCTGTGCATCCGGCTGCCAGGGAAAAACGGATTAGCACGCAAAATTCAGTTTCTGGTATCTAGGGACATCCGAACGGAAAAAAAATATGATTACTAATGATATCAATGTATGGTAACTGTTCTCTCTCTTCTGCCTTTGAAGTAGTTCCTTGTTGTATAATTTGTTTTGTCAAAATATTGCAGAGAATTGTTATCAATCAGGTTTGTTTAAAATATTTCTTTTCTTTCTGGTGTTCACCTTGAAGGCTACTAAACGAATGAAAGGTCCTATCTTCGAAGTCGGAGTTATCTGCCTGTGCGGCGAAGGACCCTAGTGCACACGATTGCCAGGTAAAAACGGATTAGCAAGCAAAATTCAGTTTCTAGTTTCTAGGGACTAATCCAGAGGTGACAAAATGGCGAACGAATGAAAATAATTAAAGGTCATCTCCGTCATCCACATGTTTTCTTCTTCTTCTTCTTCTTCTTCTTCTTCTTCTCCTTCTCTTTCTTCAATCATAGCTCATTTCAGACTACGACTCCGGACTCTATTATGAAGGCAACTGTCAGTTTCAGTGAATCGGTTGCCCCATATAGTTTCTCTTCCAGGGAGGTGGGTGTGTGCCACATTGTCCGCCTCATATCTGTGTGCTAGGGGAAATCCTGTAGAACGTAATTAGTTGTCATGGTATCCAGGGTACAGTGGCACTGGCTGGTAGTTCCTATTTTGAGTTTGGTGAACATGTGGTTCGCCCGTGCTCTGCCGGGGCCCGAAAGGGGAGTAAAGAATAGTGGCGCTGTACGCTATCAGGCATGTTCGTAAGAGGCGAGAAAGGAGGGTTGGGCATGGGACTGGCTACCCCATGCTGTAAAAAAAATAAGCCGTAAAAACTTCACAAACAAAGAGAAGGGCTCTCTGTCTAAGAGACATATGGTATTACACAACAGGCCCTTTTTTGGAATCCCCAGGGAAAAAGACAAAGAGGAAAACCAAGGAATTCTCGGAGAAGACTGATATAAGCAGAGATGCAGATGAAAGGGAAGACATGGAAGGATCTTAAAAGAATGGCAAAAAAACAGAACGACTTGGAAAGTATTTGTTGAAGACCAATGCTCCACTGGGAGCTAAAAATGGTAAAGGAGGAACATGTGGTTTCTCATTCTGTTGTGACAAGTGCGTAGGCGAAGTATGATGATTTGATCCCTCCTTAATAGTTTGAGGTATCCATCCCTCTCCTCTCGTAATACTTTCGGTCTATCTATCTTTCGTTCGCTCGAAGTATTGTCTATATCAGCAATGTCGTTTCCTGTATGAATTTTACTGTCTTTTGTAATTCTTGCAGTGGCCCATATAGTTTTGTCTGTAGTGTTGTATCTATGGGCCAATGGATTTTCCTCAGTCTACTATATTCAGTGCAGTCTTGAAGTATGTGTTCAGCAGTCTGGGGTGCCTGTCCACATGTACAAGTAGTTGATGTGCCGATCTTGAATTTTGTATACATGTGATTATGGAGTCGATTGTGTCCTGTTCTGAGGCGTATAATGATAACTTGTTCCCATCTATTCATATTATGAAAGGCATCTTGATTTAGGGCTTGTGGTCTTCTGATTGATTTGATTATCTGTTTCTTATGATGGTATGTAACCGGTGTATCTAGTTGTGTGCCTGTTGAACCTTCCTTTGCCAACTGATCTGCTTTCTCATTTCCTGGTATTCCACAGTGAGACGGGATCCACTGCAGGGCAACCCTGTGGTGCTTGCAGAGTTCAGTCAATAAGGTCTGCAGATGTGGTAATTTTCTGGATTGTAGTGCCTGGAGTACTGATCTTGCATCTGTCAAAAACACTACAGGCTGTGGGCTAAGATTACTGTTCAGCAGTTTTTCTATTGCCAACTTTATTGCTTGTATTTCTGCATCATAATTGTGACAATATTTTCCTGTTGCTATTTTATTCATATCCCTAGTGTTATTTGGGTACTCTATATATGCACCTGCTCCCCCATTCTTTACTGCATTCCGTGCTGATCCATCTGTGTACACACGGATCCATAGGTCTTGTGGGTATTCTTCATCCAGGAAACTGAGAGTTATTGTTTTTCGCTGTAGACTATTTTGTTCCTCTTTGTCAACTATTCCTTTCACTTCTGTCCGTATTTGAACTGATAATCCTGATTCATCTGTCCAGGGAGTCTGTTCTGGTATGGACAGAAGGGTTTTAACAACTCTTGGCATGTCTGGTGTTTGTCTACTAATACGCTTGGCTTGGTGGATAAAGCTGCTTCTCTTAAGTCGTCCCAATGCAAGATTTTGGAATCTGTCCTTCATTGGATGTCTCGGCATGCATACACATTTTTCTGCCTGTATCAGCACCTTTGTGTCTCTCCGTTCTCTCAGTGCTGTTATCCTCCACAATTTCTCCACCTCCAATATTGGTGTTGATTTCATTGCTCCTGTGATGACCCTAAGTGCCTGGTTTACTTTCGGTGTTCATGTTTCTGTTTTTCATGATACTGGCCTTTGATGATGGATTTGCTTCATCGTAGCTGACCAGATGGTTCTCATGTCGTAATCTCCCTCCCTCCATGATTAGTCTGTGAATCCGCCTTTAAAAGGATGTTAGGTGGGCGTAGATGCGTTGTTTTGTGGTTTATCTGCACCTTCTTTAAGCCCAGTACATCCGACTTCAACATGACATTTTTAGTACCGGATTGCTTTCCCTCTTCGATTCCTACTCGCTTGGTCAGACTGGATAGTCTGTTTCCAGGAGAACCGCCTGGAGGTGGAGTAGGGTCATGATCGGCTCTGTTATTCACCGATCTTGACGCATGCAGTCAGCTGTGTGTCGCTGCCCATACTCAACTCTGTTATTCACCGATCTTGACGCATGCAGTCAGCTGTGGGTTGCTGCCCATACTCAACTCTGTTATTCACTGATCTTGACGTATGCAGTCAGCTGTGGGTCACTGCCCGCTCAGTTACTGTATGTTCGTGTGGACCCCATGTGTGCATAAAATGACAATCTTCACGTTTTCCTTACTACTGCAAGAGTTATCATCAAGAAGCTAGAAACGGTGTCAAAAACTGATCTTGTGGATAATAAAGCAGATGAAAACGTCATTAATTATTGAGTAAACAACACTTTCTTGAAGACTTAGTAAATATTTCCAACAACCACGTCACACAATAGTTGTTTGAGTACCCCAGACATGCACAAACTTCCGGTCTCGTTTTGGGTTGTCTGCTCATGGAGCGTGTTCTTAAAATAACCTCAACTTAAATCTGGCACGTGCTGATACTAAAAGATAGGAAGAAAGAAAAACAGGATCTGAAAGATTGGTAGGAGTGGAGTCGGGGGCTGGTATTGGTACAGGGAGCAAGGGAGGAGAATGTGAAAGAGGTAGAGAAAGAGATAAGAAAGAGATGAGAGAGATAGTAAGAGAGATTATATAGATGTGGTAAGTAAAGCAAACAGAGGGAAATTACAAGCACAGGAATACAATTTTATAAGAATAAAATAAAAAGAGAAGCAAAGAAAGAATAAGTAAGGGGTGGAGAAAAAGTACGGGAAAGATAGTAAAGTAAAAAAGTAAAGAGCCCCGTCACGCCAAGTGGCGTATAGGGAATATGGTGTTAGTGACCATAAATTTTACAGACCTTCAGCACATGATTTTTGGGGTAATGTGGTCGGTATTACGCCCGTGTCGCTTTTTTCGCAGAAAAAATCCGGTACCCATTTAAGGCTGGGTGAACCCGGAAGCCGTCGGTTGGGATCGAACCCTAACTCTTGTCCTCTGTAGTCCAGTTCACTAACCACTGAGCTATCGCGGCTCAAGGGAGAGATAAGACATGGTACTACATAGAAAGAAGAGGCAAACATGGGCAAAAATACAGAAATAAAGTTTTATTAAGAAAAAAAGATAGAAAGAGGAGAAAAGAAATAATGACCAAGAAGGGGGGGGGGGAGGGGGAAGAGAGAGAGAGAGTAAGAAGGAGAGTAAGCGATTAAGTTAAGACGTAATCAAACGAATGCATAGTAGGTGAAGGCAGAAAAGGATAAAATAAGCAGGAAGAAGGAAAGAACGTTTTATTTTCTTTTCAATGATAGAAAGTAAACCTAAGAAAGAATGAACAAGAGAGAGAGAGAGAGAGAGAGAGAGAGAGAGAGAGAGAGAAAGAAAGAACACTAGAGTAATAGTGAAAAAGAGACACAGAGAGTAGAAAAGGTATCAAAAATGAAATTGATGTGCTATCTTTCTTCCCTCTACAGTTGGAGACTGATCTAGTTATATGACGTCACTGAAAGTCGACAGCAGAGCAGCCAAATGTCTCTCAGGCAGAGAAAGCCGAGCACGCCTTGTCGGAAGCAAACGACCCTGCACTGGTCTTCTGTCTCTACTGTCATCGTTAAAGAAAAGGCATGACAATAAAATAATGTGATGGTTATGGAAGGCCATCACTGGAAACGAACAAAAATCCATAATTACTCAACCGCCCATTGACAGCGGAATCATCCAAATTAATATCTTATCTTCCATTCAAAGAAAGGTAGCTGCAGTCCCCATCATAACAGTCTCAGCACACGCCAAAAGACATAAGGTGAAACAGCACAGAAAGTGTACACAGCCATCTGTTCCCCGTCATACGATATCATTTGTTCATCGTAAATGATAGGAGTATGGAAACACGATTAAAACGGATGAAACGCACAGCTCACTGTGTGCACAGATCGCTTAACTCAGTAGCTCCGGCAGCAAGCCGGATTTGAAATATGAGGAAACTGCAACAAGGGACATCTTGGCATTTAACATTTACTGCCGCCTATCCGCCATATTGACCGGAAGTTCACGTCCTCCTGAAATGTTAATCGCCATATATTTTTTAATGTATAGCGCCAGATGATGTTAGGACATCGTTTTTGTCTCCAAATCTGAACATATGAAACACAATTACTCATCGGATTATCCTTATCGTAGATCGAACAACAGACCGTAAGCGCAAAGTGACGTAAGTATCCCCAGCCTCGCCATCTTCAGTATTCTTCACTCTGCTGTTGGCAACATTATCTGTTATCACAGAGTATATGGCCTTTGAAGGCTATGTCTGAAAAGTGTTCCTTCTTGCAGTTTCCTCATATTCCAAGTCCGGCTTGTTGCAGGAGCTACTGAGTTAAGTGCTCTGTGCACACCGTGAGCTGTGTGTCTCATCCGTTTTGATCCTGCTTCGATATCCCGCTTGTTTACGATGAATGATGATATCGTATGACAGGGAACAGTTGGCTGTGTTCACTTTCTGCGCGGTTTCGCCTTCTGTCTTTTGGCGTGTGCTGAGACTGCTACGATGGGGACTACAGTTGCCTTTCTTTGTTTGGGAGATGAGTTAGTAATTCGGATGATTCCACTGGCAAGGCGGTTGAGCAATTATGGATTTTGATTCGTTTGCTGTGATACCGAGGCCTTCCATAACCAATAACCAATAACCAATATGGCCTTTGGCGTCTTGACAGATGGTTGGTAGCAAGCAATCATGATAAGTCAGTAGTTTGGTAAAGTATTAGTGTCTCATACAGGGTGCTGCTTTACTGAACATCTTCTCTCGTGGCTGAATTTGCCAATCCTGGACAGACAGATCCATTCACAGAACGAGCAAGGTGTATTTGCGGTACTTGGCCTTGTCTCATTTCTCTTGCACCTTTTATCTTCTCAATTTGACATCAGCACTGTCTCGAAAGTTGCTGTTCCATTTTTTATGTTTGCTCTCCATGTGTGCTACGATTCGCAACCACATTTTCTCAGTTTCCTTCACTTATAGAAAATTCCCTTAAGGAAGCCCTGCAAACATCCTGACATCAGAGAGTATATTTCCCATAACAACTTAGACAACCATGAGTCCACGTTGCTCCTTCTGATAAAAAAATATGGGAGTTAAGATGGGCACGGCCAGAGACGAGAATCTTAGAGGGCGTATAAGAAGACTTATCAACCAACACAGAACTGGTGACGTCAGTCGCTGGACACTGCGGTATTTGCCGAGGAGGGGATCTGAGCTACTATTTTTTAAAGTTCGGAGTGCAATGACGATGACCCGCAAATAACTCAATCTTTCTCATATCTAGTTACTTCGACTTCTACTATATTCGTTTTTCTTCTTTTAAAAGACGTTAATTTGCGATCAGGCGAGGATCCCAGCTGGTCGTTATATCTGCGTCAATCATTAAACAAATATATCTGCATGCCATTTTAGATGTTGCTCTTTAAAGGCCAGATTCACAGAGCCTTAGCTTGGAGCCCGGGATTTAACTGAGCCCGCACTTTGAAATAACAATTGATATTATTGTACGTTTTTATGTGATGTAAGTTTAACCTCTAAACAGGAGATCCTGGCTCATTTTCATCAGTGGGAATAATTGTCAAAAATAAGGAAAATAGAATTCGTGGTTTCATCGTGGCTGCCCAGCCAAACATAACATAACATAACATAACATAACATAACATAACATAACATAACATAACATAACATAACATAACATAACATAAAATAACATAACATAACATAACATAACATAACATAACATATGAATTTTTAAAGAAATAAATCTAAATAATTATTTTTGCACAAGGTAAAAGAGACAGAGGTAGACTAAGGCTATCATGGACGAGTAACGTCACAAGATGGACAAGTCAACCTATGGCAATCCGCGCCATGAAAGCAAGAATCAGAGCGGAATGGAGCTCCATAGTAGCCAACTTTCGATGCGGAGACGGCACTCAATGATGGTGATGATTTCCTTTGTGTCATCATTTAAACTGAAAGTGACATCACAAACCAACACAGCGAGCCGTCAATAAACGTTGTGGGAACACTAGGCCAAAGCTATGGCCACCAAAAAAATATGGAATAACGAAATATTAGAAGCACTAGGAAACAGCAGCAGAGGCGAGCAAAAGACCACAAATTATATCTCCCGTCGACGCTGAAAGGGGAACCGCGATAGCTCAGTGGTTAGTGAACTGGACTACAAAGGACAAGAGGTAGGGTTCGATCACAACCGAAGGCTTCTGGGTTCACCCAGCCTTAAATTGGTACTGAGTTTTTTTTCTGGGAAAGTAAAGCGGCACGGGCGTAATACCGACCACATTACCCCAAAAATACCACACTTGGCGTGACGGGGGTACTTTACTTTTTTTTACTTCGACGCTGAAAGGCAAATGAGGAAGGAAAGAAGAAGAGGAAGATTTAAACTGAACAATTTGTTTCCCCAAATTCGTTTATGTTTATCAATACGCTGTCCTTAAACGTAGCGGTAGGTAGGGCGGTGGCGGGGTGTTTGGGAGACAAAAGGTTTTTCCTGTGGGTCCACTTCTTCATATGGTGGCCATGAGTGTAGGCTATTTGTTATTCTTCAAAACACCAGGACAGAGAGCAAGAGGGAGACTGAGTAAAAGATGGATCAAAGGAAATAAAAGACGCATTCAAGAACCGACACTTTTCTATCTTCGACAGCGTTCGCATACGAGCTAGACGTCACTACGAATTAAATGGAATTAGCCAAAAGAAGAAGCAATGCATGAACAGACATTAGATTATATTATACATTCGTCATTTCCCGATCATCGCTTCAAGGCAGGAGATGGACAAGAGTGATAGAGAGAGAGAGAGAGAGAGAGAGAGAGAGAGAGAGAGTTATCCTCTCTCTCTCTCTCTCTCTCTTCGATTTCTACACGCTTTGTCTAATTGGTCAAAATGTTTTCAAGGGGAACCACTAGGTTTAAATTGAATATGATTTCGATCAGTTCTGGTTCACTGATCCTGACGCACGCAGTCATCTATGAGTCGTTGACCAGTTTCAGTCCATGCACTTTCCGAAGTTCTGAATGCCCGTATGTATGTTACAGCTGGAGTAGCCCATGGTCGCACTAGAAAATTCATTTCGTTTAGAAAAGTTTCAACTGGAGAATTGATTTTTGAATTGGAGAGTTGATATTTGGAATAAAGAGTTGATGTTTGGAATAAAGAGTGGATGTTTGGAATAAAGAGTTGAGTTTGGGTTAAAGAACTGCTGTTTATATTGAAGAATTGATGCTTGGAATAAAGAGTTGATGTATATATTGAGAAATTGATGTTTGGAATAAAGAGTTGATATTTATATTGAAGAGTTGATGTTTGGAATAAAGAATTGATGTTTGGAATAATGAGTTGATGTTTATATTGAAGAGTTGCAATTTTAATTGAATAGATGGGTCTAAACAGAAGAGATCCCAGTAGAGATATACTCCACGGACAACTGGCAGATGGCAACAGGACTAGGGGACGCTCATAACTTCGATTTGTAGAAGTGTGTAAACGTGACATGAAGACTCTGAACATAAACCCTGAGGCCTGGGAAGAAATAGCTGCAGATCTGAAACACACTCTAAAGGCCCACCTCAAACAAGAAGTAGACAGATTCATAGAAAAGAAGAAAACAAGGCGAAAGGAAAGAAAAGAATAACATTTATAGCGGCGCTGAAAAATCCATAGTCAACTATGACTGACTGAGGCTAAGATTCTTATAATGTTCTTCCTCTTGTTCCTCTTCTTCCTCTTCTTCCTCTTCTTCTTCTTCTTTTTCTTCTTCTTTTTCTTCTTCTTCTTCTTTTTCTTCTCCTCTTCTTCTTTTTCTTCTTCTTCTACTTTTTCTTCTTCCTCTTCTTCTTTTTTCTTCTTCCTCTTCTTCTTTTTCTTCTACTTCTTGTTTTTCAATTTCTTCTTCCTCTTCTTCTTTTTCTTCTTCTTCTACTTTTTCTTCTTCCTCTTCTTCTTTTTTCTTCTTCCTCTTCTTTTTCTTCTACTTCTTGTTTTTCAATTTCTTCTTCTTCTTCTTCTTCTTCTTCTTCTTCTTCTTCTTCTTCTTCCTTCTTCTTTTTCTTCTTCTTCTTGTTTTTCAATTTCTTCTTCTTCTTTTTTCTTTCTCTTCTTCTTTTTCTTCTTCTTGTTTTTCAATTTCTTCTTCTTCTTCTTTTCTTTCTCTTCTTCTTTTTCTTCTTCTTGTTTTTCAATTTCTTCTTCTTCTTCTTTTCTTTCTCTTCTTCTTTTCTTCTTCTTGTTTTTCAATTTCTTCTTCTTCTTCTTCTTTTCTTTCTCTTCCTCTTTTTCTTCTTCTTCATCTTTTCCTTCTTCTTTATCTTCTTCTTCTTCTTTTCCTTCTTCTTCTTCTTCTTTATCTTCTTCCTCTTCTTTTTCGTCTTCTTTTCTTTTTACTTCCTCTTATTCTTCTTCTTTTCTCTTCTTCTTCTTTTTCTTCTTTTCTTCTTCTTTTTCGTGTCCTTCTTCTTCTTCTTTTTTTTTTCGTCGTCTTCTTCTTCTTCTTTATCTTCTTCCTTTTCTTCCTCGTCTTTTTCGTCTTCTTTTCTTTTTGCTTTTTCTTCTTCTTATTCTTCATCTTTTTCTTCCTCTTTTTTCTTCTTCTTGTTTTTTCTTCTTTTTCGCCTCCTTCTTGTTGTTCTTCTTTTCCGTCTTCTTCTTCTCTTTCTTCGTTTTCTTCCTCTTTTTTCTTCTTCCTCTTCTTTTTCTTCTTCTTCCTCTTCTTTTTTCTTCCTCTTCTTTTTTCTCTTTCTTTGTCATCTTCTTCTTATTCTTCCTCTTTTCTTCTTCCTCTCTTTTTTTCTTCTTTTTCTTCTTCCTCTTCTTTTTTCTTTTTCTTCTTCCTCTTCTTCATCTTCCTTCATTCGACGATTTTTTTCTCATCGCCCACTCGTAGAAGAACGTCAAGTGGGCGTTGATGGGTTATAACGTGGTTTGCATCATAAACGGCATAATTACGCGTTTCGGCCAAACATAGCAGACTTCAGAACTGCCTTTTCAGACCTGATTTCAGCAAAAGCGGGAAAGGAGGTAAGTCAGCGCTCCGAAACAAAGCTGACAACTGTTAGTGATTCATAGCTGATGGTTTGTGGTAGAGTTGGTGAACCAGAACTGTCCAGATCCTACTCCCACCTCTACGCAGTGCCCCCAGAAAACAGATTAGCCAGTCTAGTCTAGCCAAGTGAGTAGAGATCGAGAGGGAAGACAAAACCGTGCTAACAAATGCAACGCTTAAGTCGGATGTTTGGTTCGGAAGGCGCATATATCACAGTTCGACCGCAAACAACAACACAACGCATCCACGTAAGATTAACGTCATTTTAAGGATTTTAAGGGGGATGACTACGATGTCTATTCGTATAGTCATCGGAGGATCGCAAACAAGCAATACCCGAAGGGCGGTGGTTTTAATTAAAAATCGCCGATAGCCTTCATTTAGCTTCTTTACATTGCTCTACGGCACCTTCAGTGGTATGTAAATTGTGAATATATTTTAAATATAGTATTTGTGTTTAAAATGGAATTAAAAGCGCATACATTATGTAAATATGAAACTAACAATCGATCTTTACTGCTACTGAAATATAAAATAAACAAAGTGGATTTGTGGATGTGTCAAATCGTGTGGGGTCTGTTTCTATGAAGTGGTAAGTATAAAAAAATTGTTGTTTTCGTTCTTGCTTACATATCACATTATATTTTTGGTAATAAATATGTTATTTTTGTGACAGAATGAATGTAAATCATACAGACTGTGCAGATTTCGATCTAATGTGAAAAGGAAGTATAATTTTATGAAAATTTTGTGTATGACTTATTTTGGTGCAGTTTGAAATGGAAATTTTATTTCAATTTTGATGTTTTTTGTTTGTTTACTCATTTCAAACCACGTTTTGTATGTGTGTTTACTTAGACAAATATATTATACTTTTGTATGTAAAGGAGTAGTCAATCCTGAAAAGTAATACACATCTATATGACCAAACAAGACCATAAGAATATTAATACAAATGAATAAATTCATACAACTATTAGGCATCAAATAATTCTTAAAAATGGATCCCGTCAAAATGCAGGTCATGGACACGCACGTCTACTAGGAGTTAAGTATTATTTTTCGTCATTTCGTTGTTTTTTTTAAAATGCTTGCTCCATCAAAATTGTATAATCCGCCCCCCCCCCCGGATTTTTTCTGGGAAAATAAAGCGGCACTGGCGTAATATCAACCACATTACCCCAAAAATTATGTGCCGAAGGTCTATAAAAATGTATAGTCACTAACACCATATTCCCTCTACGTCACTTGGCTTGACGAGGCTCTTTATTTCACTTTTTATACCGAACAAACCAAACGATAAGAATATTAATAAAAATGGATCAGTTCGTACAACTGTTAGGCATCAAATAATTCTTACAAATGGATCAGTTCGTACAACTGTTAGGCATCAAAAAATTCTTACAAATGAATCAGTTCGTACAACTGTTAGGCATCAAATAATTCTTACAAATGAATCAGTTCGTACAACTGTTAGGCATCAAATAATTCTTACAAATGAATCAGTTCGTACAACTGTTAGGCATCAAATAATTCTTACAAATGGATCAGTTCGTACAACTGTTAGGCATCAAATAATTCTTACAAATGAATCAGTTCGTACCACTGTTAGGCATCAAATAATTCTTACAAATGAATCAGTTCGTACAACTGTTAGGCATCAAATAATTCTTACAAATGAATCAGTTCGTACAACTGTTAGGCATCAAATAATTCTTACAAATGAATCAGTTCGTACAACTGTTAGGCATCAAATAATTCTTACAAATGAATCAGTTCGTACAACTGTTAGGCATCAAATAATTCTTACAAATGAATCAGTTCGTACAACTGTTAGGCATCAAATAATTCTTACAAATGAATCAGTTCGTACAACTGTTAGGCATCAAATAATTCTTACAAATGAATCAGTTCGTACAACTGTTAGGCATCAAATAATTCTTACAAATGGATCAGTTCGTACAACTGTTAGGCATCAAATAATTCTTACAAATGGATCAGTTCGTACAACTGTTAGGCATCAAATAATTCTTACAAATGAATCAGTTCGTACAACTGTTAGGCATCAAATAATTCTTTAAAATGGATCTCGTCCAAATGCAGGCCATGGACACGCCTACTAGGAGTTAAGTATTATTTTTCTTCCTTTGTTTTTTTTTTTTAATACTAACTCCATCAAAATTTTATAATTTGATGCCATAGTTGTTTTAACCTTTTATTATTGTTTTTATTTGATTCGCAGTTCAGACACGTGCAGATTGTATCTTGTGTTTGCTGGCGTGTGGCAATTTATTCCCACAGTTCATGATTTCATCCGGTGGTTGTTGATTTGAAATCTGTAGTTGTGACCTTTGTTGATTTGATCAGCGATTTATCGAAATGAATCCATTGGTTGATGGTTCGACTGGTACCAACAGGGGACGCTATAGTATTCAGTCGTGTTGTTTGTCTCACGATCAGAGGGTACTGAGTTCAAAGTAATTTTGGACCAATCACGTTTTTTCTTTTCAGTGACCTCTGACCTCATGATTAGTGAGATTGTGTGCTTGGTTATACATGTATATGGGACTCTTGATAAAAGTTGAACATCGAAACATAAAGGTTTATGAAAACCTGAAAAGAAAAGATTATTTGTTATTGCTGTTATTATCATCATCACTGCACACCGGGCGAACCCATAGGGTTCCGACATCCCTCTCGTGAATCTAAAAAAAACAATCCGAGTAGAATCCTGGCCCACGTGTACGAACTCCGTAGCAGGGCCTGGGATCCACTGTATGGGTGGGTTCATTTTTTTTGCTGACAACTCTGCAGGTGCTATATTTATGGTCCACTTTTTCCGATTTTATCTGCCAAAGCTTCTTTAACGTGCGCTAGTTCACACGGAACCTCATGTCATGTGTTCACTGTCATTATCCGATCGGACTAGCCATCAATTCTCACTACCCAAGAGATCAGGGAGGGTGACGTCATGAAGATAAGTAGTAAAGTAAAGTACCCCCGTCACGCCAAGTGACGTATAGGGAATATGGTGTTAGTGACCATAAATTTTACAGACCTTCAGCACATGATTTTTGGGGTAATGTGGTTGGTACTCTACCCGTGCCCGCTTTACTTTTCCAGAAAAAAAATCAGGTACCCATTAATAGCTGGGTGAACCGGAAGCCGTCGGTCAGGATCGAACCCGACTTCATGTATTTTGTAGTCTAGTTCACTAACCACTGACCTATTGCGGCTCCTCGTTCGGAGAGTAGTTAGGTTTATTTCGTTCGAGAGTGGCTCCGATTAATACAAGGGTGCAAGATTTTCAGTGTTACCTTCATGTCATGTCCATGCTGGTGTTGATAGTAACGTCATAGCAGACAAACTGGCCAGTTCGACAATATTAACTGATGGTCAGCCAGAGAGTTTATCGGTGCTATATAGAACCAATTCTGACCTATGGAAGCGAATCATGGATAGTAGACAAACAAATGAAAAGACGATTAGAGGCCACAGAGATGAGAATTCTCAGAAGAATGTTTAAAGTACCCTGGACAACGAAAAAGACCAATGAGAAAATTCTTAAAGAGACCAACACGAAAAGGGAGCTCCTAAAAAACATCAGAAAGAAACAATCAACATTTTTCGGGCACATCATGAGAAGAGTAAAGTTGGAATATTTGGTTACAACTGGCAAAATAAAAGGAAGGAGAGATTGCTGACGATAAGGAGAAAAAAAATACTGAATAGCTTGTGTCATGGCATGGAAAACAGTCAACAACAGAACTGATACGATGCACTGTAGAAAGAATATTATGGAAAGACATGATCGCCTACGCCAACCGGTATGGCACATCATGATGATGATGGGCAGCCAATGGAGACTAAAGAAATGAAAGCTCGTAAAAGATATCCGAAGGAAACAATCAACATTTTTCGGACACACCATGAGAAGAGGAAAATTGGAATAATTTGTTACCCCTGGCAAAATACAGGGAGTACCGAGAGAGATCGCGGACCACATAGAGAGAATATACTAGATAGCGAGGTAAACAGTCAACAACAGGATCGATACGATGCTCTGAGGAGAGAGAAATATGAAAGGATATGTTCGCCAATGTCAACATGAAGACGGTGAATTGTTTGTTTGCCATAATCGTTTTCGACATTTACAAAACATCACAAGAGAATCAAGCTACAAATTTCGGTACACAAAAACTGTCAACTGGGTATTCGCGAATCCAACAGATGTCCGTGAATACTATTTCCTGTTGATCGATACTTTTAAAGTAATCGTGAACATTTGATTGTATCAGTAATCAATTCCCGGAGCACAAAAGGACACTTGTGCGGGGCCATTTCTGTCAAGGCCGACATTTTGTTGTTCTTGCTATTTCCATTTTGTGCTCTCGTCTAGCCTCAAGGAGCGCATTAGGACTCGTAATCACGGGGTGTGCTCCTTAGCACGTGTTAGTAGTGAATAACACAAAATACAGACATACATGTCTGCCTATGTTCTTCATTCTGTTAATACATGTCTGTCTGTCTGTCTAACTAACTAACTAACTAACTAACTAACTAACTAACTAACTAACTAACTAACTAACTAACTAACTAACTAACTAACTAACTAACTAACTAACTAACTAACTAACTAACTAACTAACTAACTAAACTAACTGACTGACTGACTAACTAACTAACTAACTAACTAACTAACTGACTGACTAACTAACTGACTGACTGACTAACTAACTAACTAACTAACTAACTAACTAACTAACTAACTAACTGACTGACTAACTAACTAACTAACTAACTGACTGACAGACTGACTGACTGACTATCTAACTGACTGGCTGTCTAACTAACTAACTGACTAACTAACTAACTAACTTACTGACTGACTGGCTGACTAACTAACTACCTTAATAAATAAACTAACAATAACTAAATATAACTAACTAAAAACTAAATATTAATTAAATAAACTAACTATAACTAATTAATTAATGAAGTAACTAAATAATTAACTAAAAATTAACTATCTATCTATCTATTGTCCTTTCGATCCGAAGACGGCACATAGGGTAGAACCACAATCTCAAAAACAGAAACCTTGCGTGCCAAAATGGCACATATTGCAGAGATCGCTGCTTAAAATTAACTAGCTAACTAAAATTAACTAGCTAACTAAAATTAACTAGCTAACTAAAATTAACTAGCTAACTAAAATTAACTAGCTAACTAAAATTAACCAACTAAGCCTGTCTGTCTATTTATAGATGACAAGGGGAAACAAAACTATAAAACTGGTAAGGCTGTAGCTTTACGGAGGCGAGAGACAAAACAAAATCAGAACGATGTTGCGGCTCAGTAGGTCTTCAGCTGGAAAAGTAAACAGATCACAACATATATCTAAGTAAATTCTACTACATAACGACTACATTTTAATTTTGTTTCGTTTCTCATCTACGTAAAGCTACACAAATACTATTTTTATAGTTTTTTTTTAATTTTTAAATTTACACTCTATCATCTTTAAAGCAGATTCACATTCTTTATGTCTAATTCTTTGTTTAATTCTTTTTATCTAATTCTTTATGTCTAATTCTTTATGTCTAATTCTTTATATCTAATTCTTTGTCTAATTCTTTATATCTAATTCTTTATGTCTAATTCTTTATGTCTATACTCCTGTCTATTTGTGCCTGTCTGTTTATTAATACATGTCTGTCTGTTTATTTTTGTCTGTTTATTTATTTAAGACACAACAGCCTACTGAAAGCATCCTGGAGGGGAAAATACAAGGTAAAAGAGGCAGAGGCAGACAAAGACTAACATGGACGAGTAACATCAAAAGATGGACAAATCAGCCTATGACAATCTGCACCATCAAAGCAAGAGACAGAGTGGAATGGCACTCCATGGTAGACAACCTTCGTTGCGGAGACGGCACTCGATGATGATGTTTATTTATGCCTGTCTGTCTGTAGATTACGTCTGTCTACTTGTTTGTTTATGTCTGCTTGTCTGTCTGTTTAAGCCTGTTTGTCTCTCTGTTTTGTCTTGCCTGTCTGTTTATGATCAGATCAGATTTAGTATGATCTAAATGGTTATGGTTTCACCAATCCTGATGCAAGCTACCAGCTATGATTTGCTGACAACTTTTAGTTTTGCTGGACTCACCTTAGTTCTCTATCTATCTATCTATCTATCTATCTATCTATCTATCTATCTATCTATCTATCTATCTATCTATCTATCTATCTATCTATCTATCTATCTATCTATCTATCTATCTATCTATCTATCTATCTATCTATCTATCTATCTATCTATCTATCTATCTATCTATCTATCTATCTATCTATCTATCTATCTATCTATCTATCTATCTATCTATCTATCTATCTTTCTACCTACCTACCTAACTACCTACCTACCTACCTACCTACCTACATACCTACATACCTACATACCTAACTACCTACCTACCTACCTATCTACCGACTTACCTATTTACCTATCTACCTGTCTGCCTGTCTGTCTGCCTGCCTGTCTGTCTGTCTTATTTATCCATCCATCCATCCGTCCGTCCGTCCGTCCGTCCGTCCGTCCGTCCGTCCGTCCGTCCGTCCTGTCTGTCTGTCTGTCTGTCTGTCTGTCTGTCTGTCTGTCTGTCTGTCTGTCTGTCTGTCTGTCTGTCTGTCTGTCTGTCTGTCTATTGTCCTCCTGAACCGAGTCGGCACATAGAACAGACATTCTAGACCTGTTTCCAATGATCTTTGCTACCAAGTGCTCAGACCTTGCACAAGACCAGTATTGTATCTTCCCACACGGCTCTGTTTCGGCTGAGTCGCTCAATCTCGATGATGTTGCTGATCCCTGCTGTTGTTGCCTCTCGCTTCAATGTTCTTTGCAGTGTCTCTCTAGGTCGGCCTCATTTTGCTTTTACCCTTTGGTTCTAGTGCTCTATGAAACCACAATTATATTAATAAATATTTTTGTAAGGACATTTTGTGCCCTAAAAAGTATTTGGAAATTTTTTTTATCGGAGGTGAAATTAAAATCCTGATAAAATAACACGTCGTGGCGACTGCTTGGCCAAGCTGCCTTTATCTCTCTGGTTCTATCGTTGCCCCCGACATCCACCAGCAATTGTACTATATGTTGTAAAGATATTTTTTTTTCTAAAAGCATTTTACTTTCTACACGGCGTGCCTACTGGGTACTTACATGTCATGAACATACTGTATGGTAATTTATTTTCTAACCAAGCCGTCCATTTCTGTGCCAGGTTGGATTTCTCTTCGGTAATTTATGTTTTGTGCGTCCTCGTCAATGTTGTGTCTGGCCAATCAGCCATACTGGCACTTTCTGTTTGGTGAACGTGGAAGTTTTGTATGTCGAAGACGCCAGACAGAATAGACTGAAAGTGATCAGCGACTCATAACTGAATGTTGAACGCCAGAATCCCGGTAAACCATAACTACATCTCGAACTCCATTTTCTGATAGAAACAAATATTACATGCAGACGTAAGATTTGTTGGACAGATAAGTGTCAAATATCAGAACAACGCTGCTGTGTCTACAAGAAGAAAAGCATGTTGCTTAATTAATGTTCAACTTCTTCTGATGTCTCTGCTGAGCGACTACTCTCAACGCCCACTCTTACAATGGCGTTGTTTAAGAGTCAACGATGAGAGGAGTAGTCGTTAGGCGTAGTAAAAAAAAAAAAGTAAAGTACCCCCGTCACGCCAAGTGGCGTATAGGGAGGGAATGGTGTTAGTGACCATAAATTTGACAGACCTTCGGTACATGATTTTTGGGGTAATGTGGTCGGTATTACGCTCGTGCCGCTTTACTTTCCCAGAAAAAAATCCGGTACCCATTAAAGGCTAGCCGAACCGGAAGCCGTCGGTTGAGATCGAACCCTACCTCTTGTCCTTTGTAATCCATTTCACTAACCACTGTGCTATCCCGGCTCTACCTTTGGACGTAGAAAATAGAATAAGTTTAACACAAAAAACAGTCTCTTCTTCTTAACTGGCACAGAAATGGGCCCCACAGATGTTGAACGCGCTCCCATATAACGTCAGCTTTTAATTACGCCTTATTCAGATTTTATGATATCGTTACACGTCCCACAACACCATTCTGCATATCGAATCAAGATAATCGAACACAAAAAGTCACACACCGAAACCTGGTAATTGTTGTCATGAAGATGCAAATCTCCACTAACTTCACTGCTGTCCTTGCTGAATCGGCTGTTCTCACATTTTCCCTCTTCTCCTTATTTTTTTTAGTTAGATAATTGTTCAAGTGAAGTAATCTAGAGGATATACCGTTCAGAGAGTTATTTTGACGTTCATCTTCAATTAGTTAAGTTGGTTTTTTTTTAGCAATGCTGATTCATCATCCGTTACAATTTAAGATTTCAACTGCTTCGTCTATAATCAGTAAATTCATTATGCCTTAAATTATTTCATTTTTTTCCCTTCACTTACTTCGTTGTCTTACTGCTTTATTTTTGAGCCTTATAGGCGGTTTAGTGGTTAGTGAGCTCGCTTCTCGAGCAGAATTATCAGGTTTTGGTTTCCAGAAGCAGAGGATTTTGTCTGCGACCGACAAAGGCTCCGGGATTCACCCAGCTGCTTAAAAATTGGTATAAGAGATTTTTCCAGAAATTGAAAGCGGCCTGACGTGATACCGACCAAATCACTTAACAATGTGTCGTGGGCATGGAGATATATGCTCTTTAACATCATATTCCCCATACATCTAGTAAAGCAGGGAAACCTTTACTTGTTATTTTATCTTCAGTTATTTTATCTTCAGTTATTTTATCTTCAGTTATTTTATCTTGTTATTTTATCTCCAGTTATTTTATCTCCAGTTATTTTATCTTGTTTATCTTCTTCTTGTTCTTCTTGTTCTTGTTGCTGTTCTTCTTGTTCTTCCTCTTGTTTTTTTCCTTTTCAATATCTTCTTGTTCCTGTTCTTCTTGTTTTTGTTGTTCTTGTTGTTGTTGTTCTTCTTCTTGTTGTTCTTCTTCTTTTTGTTCTTGTTGTTCTTGTTGTTGTTGTTCTTGTTGTTCTTGTTGTTGTTGTTGTTCTTGTTGTTGTTGTTGTTCTTCTTTTTGTTCTTGTTGTTGTTGTTCTTGTTGTTGTTGTTCTTTTTGTTATTCTTCTTGTTCTTCCTCTTCCAAATATTTTTGTTATTGTTTGTTTTCTTGTTGTTTTTTCTTGTTGTTATTATTGTTTTTCTTCATCCTGTTCTTCGTCATGTTCTTGTTCTTCTTCTTCTTCTTGTTCTCAACGTGAAGTGAACGTAGACTTGTTGTGTCGCTAGTTTACAAGAGACCAGCGATATATGCGCTTTCAACCCTACACATCCATCTTTAGAATGGATAGATTTGCTTAGCAACTTGTAGCGAATCAATTCAGAAGAAGCTAACTATAAGCTGAGTGGCAGTGTTCCCTAGCGTTTAGCTTTTTGTGGCAAGGCGCTGTGCCACTGAGTACGGGTTCGATCTTGCTTTGGTCCATATTTTTTTCTGTTGTTGATTATTTGTCATTTTGTCCGAGTGCTGTAAACATACCTCTTCTTCTGAATTGATTCGCCGATTATCGCCCCGAAAGTTTCCCTCTATAATAATATTCGTTTATTATTATTTGTCTTGTTCATGTTTGTGAAGTTTTTTCGGCTTGTTTTTTTACAGTATGGGATAGCCAGTCCCATGCCTAACCCTCCTTTCTCGCCTCTTACGAACATGCCTGGTAGGGTACAGCGCCGCTATTCTTTACTCCCCTTTCGGGCCCCGGCAGCGCACGGGCGCAGGAAAATATTAGGCAGAATCATTCTGGAGAGACTAAAAGAGGCTATAGAGAAACACTTGAGAGATGAACAAGCAGGTTTTAGGAAGAACAGATCATGTGCTGATCAAATAACTACTCTACGTATAATAGTTGAACAAAGTTTAGAACTAAAATCCCCACTTTATATTGGATTCATAGATTACGAAAAGGCATTTGATAGTTTAGACAGAAGAATGCTTTGGAAGTTGCAGAGTCATTACGGAACCCCATAAAGTTTATTAACTGATAAAAACAATGTATGAAGGAACAAAATGTAGTGTGGTGCATGAAGGACAGCTCACAGAAACATTTGAAATAAAAACAGGAGTAAGGCAAGGATGCCTTCTGTCTCCATTTCTCTTTCTACTGGCCATAGATTGGATTATGAAAATAACTCAAAACAACAGAAATGGGATCCAGTGGTCACTGACCAAACAACTTGATGATTTAGACTTTGCTGATGACATAGCTCTCCTATCACACAGCCATCAACAGATGCAGGATAAAATGAGTATATTAGATGAGAGATCACAACAGCTAGGACTAAAGATTAATAGAGATAAGACCAACATTATGAGAATTAATGCAGTTGGCAATAACCAAATAAAACTAGGAGAAATACCTTTAATAGACGTACAATCTTTTATATATCTGGGCAGTAATATAGATAAAGAGGGAGGAACAGAAAATGATACCAAAATAAGGATATCAAAAGCAAGAGGAGCTTTCATTGCACTGGGAAACATATGGAAATCCAAAGAAATTAGGCTAAATACAAAATAAAAATTTTCAACTCAAATGTTAAGTCGGTCCTATTATATGGCTGTGAAACATGGAGAATAACAAAATTGACAATCACGAAGGTACAGACTTTCATTAATGGATGCTTGCGCAGAATAAAGGGATGGAAATGGCAGGACAAAGTCGTCTAACGTGGAATTATGGAAATGTACCGGTCAAATACCAGTGGATAAAGAGATACAGCGAAGACGATGGCGATGGATAGGACACACACTACGGAAGCCAACTGAGAGTATTACACAACAGGCCCTTTTTTGGAATCCCCAGGGGAAAAGACAAAGAGAAAGACCAAGGAATTCTTGGAGAAGACAGATCGAAGCAGAGATGAAGATGATGGGGAAGACATGGAATGATCTTAAAAGAATTGCAAAAAGCAGAACGACTTGGAAAGTGTTTGTTGAAGACCTATGCTCCACTGGGAGCTAAAAGGTAGAAGAAGAAGAAGATTATTTGTCTACCCCGTGTGTTACCGGGGCCTCATTATGAGGGAGGTAAAGAATAGTGACACTGTGACCTTCCAGGCATGTCGTAAGAGGCGACTAAGGAGATTGATGGATGACTTGACAAGCTGTCATTGTAAAAAGTATTGTTATGGAAACAACCATAGATTTTAGAGCAGTGATCTCTGCAATATGTGCCATTTTGGCTCGCAAGGTTCTTCGGCTCGAAAGGACAATAGATAGATAGATAGATAGATTATTTGTCTCCCTTAGCAACTTTTACCCTGGCAACGACCATCTCTAACCAACTTTTTTCGACTTTAAACAGATAAGGGTTCTTTAATGTGCACGAGTGGACACGGGGCCTCCTGCTTTTCATCCTTTCCGAAAGGGCTAGATAAGGGACCTCACTATTCAATAACCAGGGGATGGTAAATTCACTAAGAAACCATGGATTCGAAGTTAAAAAAATTCTCACAGCGTGTGGCGGATTTCAATCCCGAGACCAACTTTTCCGAAGGCCAACATCTTACCTCCATACCACAGAGTGCTCATGTCAATACACTCAAAAAAAAATAAATAAAATAAATAACTCATTCTTCTTTCTCTTTAATTTTTTTCCCCTTTCTCGTTTATCTTCCCGCAATGAGCGATTTGCTATTTTTATTTATTTATTTATTTATTTATTTATTTATTTTTTTGCCTTTTCTCGTCGGGTCTCTCTGCTGTACATTTCCAAATGTTTCTACACTTCCGCCCGTTCATCTTATTTTTTTCCCGATGGCGTCCTCTAAATATCTTGTTTCCGTAGCGATCGTCAATAACTGTGTGTGTTATTTGTTATTGTTACTATCTAAGCGAGTCCTGCTCTGAATGAGCCATGATCTCAGCAGAATGAGAGGTTTTTGTCTTGACACGTAATCCAACATTTTAACTTGTTTATATGTTCATTTAATGGTAACAACAAAGGAAAAGACATCACCTCAGTGCAAAATAAATACAAGTGGACCAATATTAAAACAGGTAAATGAATTTAAATATTTGGGAACTTTGTTAACCTCAGACGGAAGATGTACAAAAGAGGTGAGATGCAGAATGGCTCAGGTAAAAGCAGCTTTCAAAAAAGTGAGGAAGATACTATGCAATCCATTTTTGACAATAGAAACAAGAAAAAGAGTTCTTAAATGTTATGTAGAGGAGGAATCATGGACAATAGGACAAGAGACAAGAAAATCACTGGAGTCTGTAGAAATGTGGTTTTACAGAAGAATGTTGAGAGTACCATGGATAGCTAAGAAGAGTATTGAAGATGTTTTGAGAGAGGTCAAAGCAAAAAGAGAGCTAATTTCCAATGTTAGGAAGAAACAATCATCATTTTTTTGGCCATGTAATGAGAAGAGAACAACTGGAATATATTGTAACAACTGGAAAAAAATGAGGGACGAAGAGATAGAGGGAAGCAAAGAGAAAAAATAACAGACAGCTTAAGAGAATGGCTTGGCAGAAGATCAACAACAGGAATGATAAATTGCTGCCGAGATCGAAAGTTGTGGAAAGACATGATCACCTACGCCAGTAGGCCCGGACTTGATGATGATGATATTTCAGCTGGGCCAATACAAAATTGAATAATAATGCGATAAAGTATCATTTTTTGGACGCACAAGATATAACATTTCATCACAAAAATATATCTAAAAAATAACACTTCATCCCAATAATATATCTAAAAAAAATAACATTTCATCACAATAATATATCTAAAAAATAACATTTCATCCCAATAATATATCTAAAAAAAATAACATTTCATCACAATAATATATCTAAAAAATAACATTTTATCCCAATAATATATCTAAAAAATAACATTTCATCACAATAATATATCTAAAAAATAACATTTCATCGCATCATCATCACCAGGGTGCATGTCCTTTACAGAACGTTGCATTCACTACAGCCCCTCTAAAAAAAAAAAAAAAAATAAACAATTCTCTGCCTGTAACCAGATCTTCCATTTGTTTCTGTTATCGTGGTAAAAAGTAGAAAGAAAACAAAACAGTTCATAACGATGGTATATCTGAAGGACCCAATCTGTGTTTTCTTCTACAAAAAGTGCACGAAGTCTCATATCACTATCATCAAGCACCGTGTACAATAACGTAAGTGTTCATGTTTTCCTACAATTATTTGTTTCTGAGCTTCTTTGTAAATTCTGTTCTTGCCTTCCTACCATGTCGGTCTCTTAAAGTGTCTGGTAAATTCTATTGTTGTTTTACCACTATCTCTTCTTCCATCGATTTCCTGCATCAATTTATTCAATTAATTTTTCCATAAATTTCTTCAATCAATTTTTTCGATCAAATTCTCGCTGCATTAATTTCTTCAATCAAGTTCTTCCATCGAATTCTTCTGTCAATTTCCTCAAATAATTTCTTCAGTCAATTTCTTCAATAAATTTCTTCAATCAGTTTCTTTCATCAATTTCTTCAATTAATTTTTGTTCGATTAAATTCTCGCTGCATTAATTTCTTCAATCAATTTCTTCAATCAATTTCTTCCATCGATTTCTTCCATCGATTTTTTTCAATCAATTTCTTCAGTCAATTTCTTCAATCAATTTATTCCATCAATTTCTTCAATCAATTTCTTCAATCAATTTCTTCCATCAATTTCTTCAATCGTACAATGCGTTCCCGCTGTTCACTTCTCATGGCAAAAGAATGATTGCTGTCTTCCTGCTGTTGTTAATCAACTATCTTTATTTTACTCTTGTGGCTACCGGAGCTCCCACGGAGAACAGAATGTAGCCATTGTTACCTGCCACACATGTCGTAAGAGGCGACTAAGGTGGTTTGGAATCGTTGTCTGTGCATGAAATGTGGGCGTGGAAGGAGTAACTCTGTCAACATAATTTACTGACGCATTTTAGGAGATGCTGTGGCAGGTAAAAGAAAAAAAAAGTAAAGTACCCCCGTCACGTCAAGTGGCGAATAGGGAATATGGTGTTAGTGACCATACATTTTACAGACCTTCGGCGCATGATTTTTGGGGTAATGTGGTCGGTATTACGCCCGTGCTGCTTTACTTTCCCAGAAAAAAATCAGGTACCCATTTAAGGCTGGGTGAACCTGGAAGCCGTCAGTTGGGATCGAACCCTACCTCTTGTCCTTTGTAGTCCAGTTCAATAACCACTGAGCTATCGCGGCTCCTTATATAAATGGACATATTGGCAGAATTGTTGAGCCAGCGATATATATGTACTATGTCCTGGAATGAGCTAATAGTCTGGCGGGAACGGCTGACGTGGACAGCGGACGTGTAATGGAGCGATGTGACATTCTGCATGCACTTATGGAGGAGGGTGATCTAATTATTCAGTCACTGATCATGAATCTATAACCATGTCCAGACTTCACGAACAACAGGTCAAAATTGGAGGCACCTGAAAGGATCGTTATGCGGGGAGACAGAAGAATAGCAAATCTACACATAACCGGAGCCACCAGTCTCCACACACTGAGGACATACTGGGGAGGAGATCTGAGCACATATGGACGTGTCCAATGTACTTATTTTCTCTTCTTTTCTCTTTCTCACTGATACCGAAAAGGTGTCGGGGTTATATCATTTGTCGTTCTTGCGCTGCTCGAACTGTCTGAATTAGTGATTTTCCTTTGTTGTTACATGTCTCTGTCACTGCGTCTATCCATCTTATTCTGGATCTTCCAATGCACAATGAAGATTCTTCGTCGAATAAACTAAACTAAATCTCTTCACATTTATGCGGACGCTAACGTTTTTCAAGCAAAAGCAGCTTTCCAAAAATTGAGGAAGTTACTGTGGAATCCATTTTTGACAATAGAAACAAGAAAACGAGTTCTTAACGAATGAGTGTGAAAAAATTAATTGGTCGCGGTGTGTGATTTTCTAAGACAACATGAAATATGCCTCGTGCATTATATTTAAGAAAAAGAGTTCTTAAATGTTATGTAGAGCCAGTCTTAACATATGGATGTGAATCATGGACAATAGGACAACAGACAAGAAAAACACTGGAGGCTGTAGTAATGTGGTTTTACAGAAGAATGTTGAGAATACCATGGAAAGCTAAGAAGAGTGATGAAAACGTTCTGAAAAAGGCCAGAAAAAGAGCTAATATCTAGAAGTAGGAAGAAATAATCATTATTTTCTAACCAGGTAATGAGAAGGGAACACCTGGAATATATTGTAACAACTGGGGATGTTGAGGGACGAAGAGATAGAGGGAGGCAAAGATAAACGATACCAGACAGCTTAAGAGAATGGCTTGGCAATAGGTCAACAACAGAAATGATAAATAACTATTGAGATCGAAAGTTGTGGAGAGACATGATCACTACGCCAGCAGGCCCTGTACTTGATGATGATGATGATGATGATGAACGTTTTCCTTGTCTGTCCCCTTACTTTTCATACCATACAAATAATCGTGTTCACGCGAAACGATATTATCAGAATGAGCAACAGAACAGCGAAACTAAAATATCAGCCACAAACAGCTGTGTCCGAGAGAAATCATTTTCTGAATGCTAAGATCTTGTTGGGAGAGAAATGCCAAGTTTTTTTTTGCAGCAGAAATCCCCATGGATTCTCCGCTGGCTCAACAATTTCTGCCAATCTGTCCATTTATATGCACTTTTTGTGGCCATCTCTTGTTTCTCCCCATACATGCTGCTATCTGTTCGCTTGTACGTCTGTAGTTTATTTCTCTTGTACACTTCTATTATCGCTTTAGTCTTTCGTGTATTTCATTTTCAAGTCTCTATAATCTCTATTTCGTGTATCTCTATTTCAAGTCTCTATAATCTCTATTTCGTGCATCTCTATTTCAAGTCTCTGGTAAATGAATTTAAATATTTGGGAACTATGTTAACCTCAGACGGAAGATGTACAAAAGAGATGAGATGCAGAATGGCTCAGGCAAAAGCAGCTTTCCAAAAAATGAGGAAGATACTATGCAATCCATTTTTGACATAGAAACAAGAAAAAGAGTTCTTAAATGTTATGTAGAGCCAGTCTTAGCATATGGATGCGAATCATGGACAATCGGACAACAGACAAGAAAATCACTGGAGTCTGTCTGTAGAAATGTGGTTTTACAGAAGAATGTTGGGAGTACCATGGACAGCTAAGAAGATTAATGAAGATGTTCTGAGAGAGGTCAAAGCAAAAAGAGAGCTAATTTCCAATATTAGGAAGAAACAATTATCATTTTTGGCCATGTAATGAGAATAGAGAACAACTGGAATATATTGTAACAACCGTAAAAATTGAGGGACGAAGAGATAGAGGAAAGCAAAGAGAAAAAATAACAGACAGATCAAGAGAATGGCTTGGCAGAAGGTCAACAACAGAAATGATAAATAGCTGCCGATATCGAAAGTTGTGGAGAGACATGGTCACCTACGCCAGTAGGCCCGGTATTTGATGATGATGATCATCAGACCTGTCTGCGTTTTGATATTAATGCGGTGTGCTTCGTCTATATCAATTGACAAGGTATTTTTAAATAGAATATTTTGTCTGCATATCTCTATTGATAAGTTAATCTATTATATTCTCTATTATATATCTAATGAAATGCGTATCACTAGAAAATTGTGCATGCTTATCTCTGTTGAGAAGCTGACCTGCATGCCACATTGTCTGCATATCTGTATTGATTCAAGTGGCGATTCATGATTGTACAAATAAATTACGACGGTGGTTTTCAGTTGCCTTCCGTCGGTTTGTTTACGGTTGCCTTTGACTAAAAAGTCTCACCCACATGGCAGTGGGGTTGTTTTAGATCGGGGTACCCTCCCTTAGCCTTTTACTCTCCCGAGCTTACCTGCAAGGCAGCAGGGCAGCCACAGGTTGTACTGTTTACAGCATACAGTAACAGGTAAAATACCATACAGCTTAAGAGAATGGCTTGGCAGAAGGTCAACAACACAAATGGTAAATAACTGTCGAGATCGAAAGTTGTGGAGGGACATGATCACCTACGCCAGCAGGCCCATTACTGGATGATGATGATGATGATGATGATGATGATGATGATGATGATCTCTACTGATAAGCTGGCCTGTAGCATATTTTGTCCATATATCTTGATCTAGAAGCTGATCTGTAATAAATTTATTCTGTCTATCTCTTTTGTATATTTTGTATTCTCTGTTTAACAAAGTGGTCTATAGTATATTTTGTCTACAAATCTCTTTCGAGAAGCTGCCCTGTAATATATTTTGTCCGGATATCTCTATTGAGAATCTGCTCTGCAATATATTTTGTCCGGATATCTCTATTGAAAAACTTTCCTGTAATATATTTTGTCCGGATATCTCTATTGAGATGCTTTCCTGTAATATATTTTGTCCGAATATCTCTATTGAGAAGCTTTCATGTAATATATTTTGTCCGGATATCTCTATTGAGAAGCTTTCCTGTAATATATTTTGTCCGGATACCTCTATTGAGAAGCTTTCCTGTAATATATTTTGTCCGGATATCTTTATTGAGAATCTTTCCTGTAATATATTTTGTCCGGATATCTCTATTGAGAAGCTTTCCTGTAATATATTTTGTCCGGATACCACTATTGAGAAGCTTTCCTGTAGTATATTTTGTCCGGATACCTCTATTGAGAAGCTTTCCTGTAATATATTTTGTCCGGATATCTATATTGAAAAGCTATCCTGTAATATATTTTGTCCGGATATCTATATTGAAAAGCTATCCTGTAATATATTTTGTCCGGATATCTCTATTGAAAAGCTTTCCTGTAATATATTTTGTCCGGATATCTCCCTATTGAACGCTTTCCTGTAATATATTTTGTCCGGATATCTTTATAGAGAGAAATATAAATATATAAAATGACATTAAGCAGCTGAACCTAAGAAGGGACGAGACAAACTACGACGTTTAGTCAAAAACCTTCATCATGTTCATTATAAATACAAAAAATACAATCACACACGCACACAATACTAGTACTTATCTATATGAAAAGGGCAATGTAAAGGAATGACAGGAAATGGAAGTGACCAGGACCAACATGCTTGTTGGTCACATGATAAATGGCCAAAAGAGCAAATACACCAAAACAGAGCCAAAGAAGAGCCAAAAAAGTAAGGGTCACCTGAAAAAGAGAAAGCTGGGTCGACAGGAGGGAAGAAAGGCAGGCGATACGAGAATAAAGGAGGATGTAAGTAATTAAAGAAAAGATTGAAAAGAGTTTAGCCTCCTTTGGATGAAGAGTGTCAAAGCGGGATATCAGTCTGTTCTCCAAGGCGAACCGACTGTGGGTATCCGAGTAGCAAGAGACAATTCCAGTAACCCGAAGTTTTCAGAGCTATCGTGGCCTGAAGATATGAAATGGGAGGACATAGGAGTGCCGGAATCTGTTCAATGTTGCACAAATGTTCACAGACCCTATCTCATAAACCTCTACCCGTTTGGCCATTATACGTTGAAAGACAGCGCTGGTAGATAATAGATTATGTAAGATTCCTAGATACGCAACTGAAGCTTTCCTGAATCTCAAATGAACCATACGGGAAAAGTACTTGATAAGTTTGTAGTACAAATGGGCACGTACTACATGTCCTGTCACAACGTGAGGTGCCCCCCAGGCATGGGTTGCTGAGGCGGCTCCTAAACAAATTGTCCCGCAGGTTCCTGTCACGCTTAAACGAAAAGGGGGGGGGGGATGTGTGGGTGTTTCCACCATAATAACCCCATCGCCATCTATCGAGGTAAGCCTGAAGACTGAAAAGGAAATCCAAAACACCCAAATTAGCTTAACACTTTCAGCTATTGGAGATGTAGGCACCTGACGTCATTCTACCCACAACCGCTCATGCTTGCAGAACTGAAAATGTCACGTGTGTTGGGGATTTTCCCGAATTTCCCTTTTAGCGCACCGACTCACTTCTATAAATAATTATGGATAGAACTAACAAATGAAGATACAGAAGACGCTGAGCCAAAGTGACTCAGATAGTCACTTCATGACGTGGTGAGGGAAAACATAAGAGGTACTATTTGATTTTGGAAGCGATTGTAGACGGTCCCTATAAATCTAACCAATAAGAATTACCAACAAAGAGATTCAGAGAGATCATATAAATTTAAAAAAAAGGAAGTAAACAGCCCCGTCACGCCAAGTGGCGTATAGGGAATATGGTGTTAGTGACCATAATTTGTAGAAACCTTCGGCACATGATTTTTGGGGTAAAGTGATCGGTATTACGCCCGTGCCGCTTTACTTTCTCAGAAAAAAAAATCCGGTACCCATTTCAGGCTGGGTGAACCCGGAAGCCGTCGATCAGGATCGAACCCTACCTCATATTCTTTGTAGTTCAGTTCGCTAACCACTAAGCTATCGCAGCTCCCAGATCCTATAAAGGAACTGAATTATGCTGGCCTTGGAGGCTATGTTAGTGAGATTTCCCGTACGTGTATTTATTCTCTCTTAGACAACGTTAAATCAGTTAAAAATTCATGTTGAGTTATCGTTAAGTTAAACTTCTGAAGAATTATATGTTCTCTCTTTCTTTCTTTTTCTTTCTTTCTTTCTTTCTTTCTTTCATTCTTTCTTTCATTCATTCTTTCTTTTTGGTCTTTGGTGTTTTAGGTTTAGTACTATAAATAGAAGAATGTGTGAATCTTTTAAGGGAAAACGAAAACGATGTCAAGTATGTAATGTTTATAAACAGGTTATTCTTTCTTTCTTTCTTTTCTTTCTTTCTTTCTTTCTTTCTTTCTTTCTTTCTTTCTTTCTTTCTTTCTTTCTTTCTTTCTTTCTTATTTTTTTTCTTTCTTTCTTAATGACGCTCACTCGATAGATACTAAAACTACCAGGGTAGCCCTTTCATCCCCTGTTCCAAACAAGACTTTGAGTGTGCGCATATTCATTGAGTTGCGGTTTATTTACACCCTTCGACCTAAGACATCCGACTTCAGCACGATATTTTTGAGGAACGGGTTGCCCTTCCTCTTCGATCCCTAGTCGCTTGTCCAGACTCGACTGGTTAGTCTGTTAGCAGAGACACTGTGGATACGCGCAGTAGATTTACCTGGCTGTATTTGCCGATCCTGGCGCAAACCATCAGCTATGAGTCACTAGCAGATTCCAACTCTGTTAGTGCCAGCGTCTTGCCTCCGAATTCTGTATAATTAAAAAAAAATGTTAACAAAAGGTATAGGGTAACAAAGGTAGAGATTCGAGACTTTGAATCGGCGTCTAAGCACGCGAGTTTTTACCCATATGTGCTCTCCGCCTATCCAGATGTGTTCGAAACTCCTGACTAGTGTCGCCCCAAGCATAGTAACTCACAAGCGAGGCGCCATTTATCACCTTCCCAGAGTATGAGCCCCTGTACAGATTTCTTCCAGTGGCTGGGTCGACCGTTGGGGTGTCTTTTTTCCCAACCAAGCTTACAATTTACAAACTGCTTCTAGCCGGAATCGAAGACAGGTTGCATGAACGGCGATAGCATCATCATCATCGTCATCATCATCATCATCATCATCATCATCATCATCATCATCATCATCATCATCGAGTGCCATCTCTGCAAAGAAGGTTGGCTACCATGGAGCGCCATTCACTTTTGTCTCTTGCTTTGATGGTGCAGGTTATCATAGGCTGATTTGTCCATCTTTTGATGTTGCTCGTCCATGTTAGTCTTGGTTTGCCTCTGCTTCTTTTACCTTGTATCTTCCACTCCAAGATTACTTTTAGTAGACTGTTGTATCTTTTAACATGCTCTAAAAATCGCATTTGTCCTGATAGAATTGTGTTTAGTAGTTCTCTTTTCATTTTTAGTTGTTTTAAGACTTCATCGTTTGTTTTCTTTTCATTCCATCCAATTCTACCTATTCTTCTATATATCCACATTTTAAAGGTTTCAATTCTCTGTTCTGTTTTTTTTTTTCTAATGTCCATGTTTCTGCACCATGTAGGAATGTTCAGAAGATAAAACATTTTGCTATTCTTAGTTTTAGCCCTGGTGTTATTTGTTTTGATGTTAGTATATTTTTCATGACATTAAAATTACTTTTTGCCATTCCTATTCTTGTATTTATATCAGTTGTACATTTTCCATCACTGGTTATAGTATGTCCAAGGTAATTGTAGTTCTGAAATGTCTCCAGGTCTACTACTTCAATTTTGATATCCACTTGTGGGTTTTATAACTACTAAACACAATTAGAACCAAAAAAATAAATTTTTGAGGCATGTTAAAGGACACAACAGCCTAATAAAAGTAATATTGGAAGGGCAAATACAAGGTAAAAGAGGCAGAGGCAGACTAAGAATAACATGAACGAGTAACATCAAAAGATGGACAAGTCAACCTATGACAATCTGCACCATCAAAGCAAGAGCCTGAGTGGAATGGCGCTCCATGGTAACCAACCTTCGATGCGGAAACGGCACTCAATAATGATGATGATGAATTGTGGGTTTTGAGCTTAGTGGAGCGGTTTTCCCAACTAAGCTACCGACGCTCCCTAAGATAACAATAAACTCTTTATAATGAATTGCAAGAGCTGTTGAAAATCATGTACAATTTTTTGATTGAAGTTCCAGCTCTTGAAGAATTTCGTAGATCATTAATCTTGGCAAGAACCGCCGACTATTTCTGTGAATAATTGAGTGGAGCTCAGACACGTATGATGGATCTCATTAACCGTTAATCTGTTGCAGGCACAAAATCGTCGTTCGAGTGAAGGCAAAGTGAACGATTCGAGCGAACATCAATATTATCACTTCGTTTACGATTCACGTTGTCTTAGACATCTCTCTCTCTCTCTCTCTCTCTCTCTCTCTCTCTCTCTCTGCGATCAGGACTCAATCAGAGTAGGACTCCAGACTCTCACGCGAATACAGCTGTCTTTTTAAGCCTGTTAGATCCACTCCGCTTGAATACCTGTTAAAACGTTGCACTGTGTTCTGTGCCAGTGGTCCAGTGCATCCGATTTCAACCAGCATTTTGTTCAGGTTTGCTTCCCTTAGCCTTTGATTGTCCCCAATCTTCATGCAAGGCAGCAGATGATCTTTTCTGTAGGGGGATTCTACCTATAGATGGTCGGCCCTCCCAGGTTTACGAGCACCATCTGCACGAGTCACTAGAGGTGACTAACACAGACATGCGACTTTTAATGTGAGGAAACTGCAACAAGGAACACTTTTCATGCACAACCTCCAACTGTTCCCTCCGCCTATCCCCATATACCGGTAAGTCACGTCCTCTTGAAAATGATGATCATCGTAGCACTTGATGATGTTAGGCCATCGTTGATGACTCCAATTCCGAACATATAGACACACAGTCAGTCGTCTATCCCCGTCGCACATCAAACAGCACACCGTAAGATTTGCGCACGGCCGGTTTAGGGAACCATTACGATGACGTAGCACACAATAATGTCGCCGAACACACAATCTCGCTCCCTTTAAAAACGGACTATTGTCGGCCTACAACCTCGCTTTAGCGACATAGATGTATTAAGTATATCATCATTTTGACTTTAACGCAGAAAAGGGCAACAGAGATCCGAAATTAATCAGACCCTGGGTGCACTTTCTGCAGCAATCGAGAGGACGAAAGACTAGATCCGCCATCTAGACATTTTAATGGTTATGATTAGTCGAAGGCCCCGGTATCACTGTAAACGAATTGAAATCCATAATTGCCCAATCGCTCGTGCCAGTGGAAACATCCGAATTAAAACTCATCTCATTGAAGGATCTAAAGAAACAAAGGCAGCTGCAGTCCATATCATAGCAGCTGCAACACACGTAAAAAAAAACATAAGGCTAAGCGGGACCGAAAGTGAACGCTGCTGAATTGTTCTTTGTCATACGATATCATTTATCGTAAGCAATCGGAATATCGAAACACGATCCAGATAAAAAAAACAAAACATTGCTCACGGTGTGCACCGAGTATTAAACTCAATAGTTCTGGCAATTCAACCTATTCTTCATGACATTAAAATTACTTTTTGCCATTCCTACTCTTGTGTTTATTTCAGTTGTACATTTTCCATCACTGGTTATAGTATGTCCAAGGTAGTTGTAGTTCTGAACTGTCTCCAGGTCTATTCCTTCAATTTTGATATCCACTTGTGGGTTTTGAGTATTTTCTTTGTTTATGATCATAGTTTTAGTCTTTTTGATATTCATATCTAGTCCATATTTTTTGCTTGTCATGTTTATTTCATTAAGTAATTATTATAGATCTTTAGGATTTTCTGCTAGTAGTACAGTATCGTCAGCATATCTTAGGTTATTGATTAATAACTACTACAGGACTACATATGGAGACTGGCAAATCCATCAAAAGGGACGAACTCAAAGAGCTTATTTTCGCAGACGATACACACGAAAATAGAAGATATGCAAGAATAGACAGACAGACACAGAGTCGGAAAACAACGTAATCAAATGTCAGAATAATATAAATGTATGATAACTATTCCCTATAAGGAGGCCACGGTAGCCTAGTTGGTAAAACCACCCGACTGGGCTACCGACGTTCGGACAACCCGTGTTCGATTCCCGCTAGAAGTAGTTTGAGTTGTACTCGTGATTGGGAAAAAAAAATACCCGCGCGGTCGACCCAGCCGCTAGCAGAAATGGGTACCAGGGCAACACTCTGGGAAGCTGAGGAATGCCGCCTTGCATCGTGAGTTTCAATGCTCGAAGCAACACTATCCAGAAGTCTCTGAACACTTCTGGATAGGCGGCCGAGCACATATGGGTGTAAACTCGCGTGCTAAGACGCCGGTTCAAGTCTCGTACTTTACCTTTACCTTGAACGTAATATGAGATACAAATATAAACAAGACAGAAGTAATGACGATTTCAAAAGAAACACAAGACATGAACATAACGGTACATGGCTATATCCTAAGACAAGGAAATGAATTCAAACTCTTAATCATCACATGCATTCAACAGATATAGACTCAACATGTAAAAAAGTTTGCCAAGTTATTGGGCAGGAATCACCGCCACTGTCTAACAAATGAAGTATCGTTAGAAGCGAAGCGAGCTATTTATTAAACTACCTTTATCCCAATGTTGTGCTACCGGACATAGACCTTAGACTCAAGAACTAATAGAAAAATAACCACCACTGAAATGAAGAGCGTCAGACGCATGACAGGAAACAGCTTCACAGATTGGTTTGGTTTGGTTATGGAAGGCCTCGGTATCACTGCAAACGAATTAAAATCCACAATTGCCGCCCGTGCCAGTGGAATCATCCGAATTACTAACTCATCTCCCAAACAAAGAAAGGTAGCTGTAGTCCCCATCGTAGCAGTCTCAGCACACGCCAAAAGACATAAGGCGAAACCGCACAGATAGTGAACACGGCCAACTGTTCCCTGTCATACGATATCAGCATTCATCGTAAACAATTGGAATATCGGAACATGATTAAAACGGATGAAACACACAGTTCACGGTGTGCACAGAGCACTTAACTCAGTAGCTCCTGCAACAAGCCGGACTTGGAATATGAGGAAACTGCAACAAGGAACACTTTTCAGACATATCCTTCAATGGTTCCTGCCACCTATCCACCATATTGCCCGGAAGTTCACGTCCTCCTGAAAATGATGATCGTCATAGTATTTAAATGTATAGCGCTTGATGATGTTAGGACATCGTGTTTGACTCCAACTCCGAACATACAAAACACAGTTCGTCGTCACATTATCCCCGTTGCACACCAAACAACAGATCACAAGATTAGCCTCACAGATAAGACCAGAAATGAAGAGTTACGAAAGTGACAAGGAACGGAACCAACTATTGAATAAATAAAGCAACAGCAGATCAAGTGGTCCACGTAAGACATAAAGATAAGGTGAGCAGACGTCCCGATTTTTCTGGGACAGTCCTGATTTTTTTTACTTTTTTTTCAACCTTTGTTGCAGATCTGTTACTATTCCGAATTTGTTCCGATTTTTAGCTTTTTTCCCGGATTTGTTAAAATACATTAGTGACACAAACGTTAACCAATTTTGCCAATATGGTAAACGTCTCTTCGACGTAAAAATATACATTATTCCGTTGTTGTGTAGAAAATGTTTTAAAAGTTGAACTGACTGTTCATTTGGCGAAATAGTAACAGTAAAATGCGCTCCGAGTTTTAAATCTTATATACTGAAACTGAAGAGAGCCGCGATAGCTCAGTGGTTAGTGAACTGAACTACAAAGGACAAGAGGTAGGGTTCGATCCCAATCGACGGCTTCCGGGTTTACCCAGCCTTAAATGGGTACCGGATTTTTTTCTGGGAAAGTAAAGCGGCACGGGCGTAATACCGACCACATTACCCCAAAAATCATGTGCCGAGGGTCTGTAAAAATTATGGTCACTATAGTCCGTTCAGATTCGTTTGCCTAGACATTAATTAATTTTTTTCAAAAACTTATTGTTCATTTGCATTGATCTTTTGAAGTTAGGTTTAGAATACTAATGTCGCTATAAAAATATTTTTTTATCAAAGAAATGTGATCCAGTTTCAAAGATGCCTTATTTAACCTACATTAAAAAAAAGTTAATCGATATTATAAACACCGGCGGGATTATGTAGATGCTTACATCTCACAGCTGATTCTTTAACATATAGGCATGACCTTCACGGCTGAATGCGCACCGTCCTAAAATAGTTATGTTTCCACTATAAATTTTTATAAAGAAATGTTACATATGAAATTTCCCGTTTAGCACAAAATGACATTTTAGCCGAAACCGGAAATTATGTGACGTCAAAATCACGGCCGTAGACTCGAGTTCGAGTCATAATTCAGAGGCAAATCTCAATATTTACAGAAAGGAGGCGGCACTATCCATATTATCTTCTGCAAGTCTATGTGAGAATGAATATAAAGGCAAAATATTTTACTGAGCATAACATTGCTATAAAGATTTATCAATACTTCTGCAGAGAGCGTAAAAAGGGACATCTTTATTGTTCTTTATCAAACCTTGAGAAGAGAACAATGCATATTTTAGGTTTGTGTAAACGTTCATTTGATGGAATAGTTAAAGGAAGCGGATATTTATTGCCAACAAATGCAAGAAAGCAAGGAAGGAAAGAAACGTTAGACAGTTTTGATAAGGACCTAGTAAAAAGAGAAATCTGTCGAATGTTTGATATAAACGAAGAAGTGACACTTAGAAAGTTGAAGCTTTGGCTGAAAACTAACAACGACATTGAAATATCAAAAACTTCATTATGGAAAATATTAAGAAGTGCAGGCTTCACCTTTAGAAAGTATGCTGGTGGAAAAAAACATTATTTGTGAGAAGCCACATCTAGTAGCTCTTAGAAGCAAGTATTTACGTGAAGTGAAGGAAATGCGCGAAAATGATTATGATATTGTTTATTTAGATGAAACTTGGATCAACGCTCATCATACAAATGAAAAGGAATGGCAGTTAGCAGATGGAAGTATTAAAAGATCAGTACCAAGCAGTAAAGGGCAACGTTTGATAGTTGCACATGCAGGTAGCAGACATAATGGGTTGTTGCAGAATGCTCATCTCGTTTTCATTTCAAAATCCATAGACAATAGAGACTACCACTCCGAAATGAATGGGCACATATTTAAAGACTGGATCGAGAAAAGTATCCTTCCAATATTAGATCGACCTTCTTGTCTGATAATGGACAATGCTTCATACCATAACGTAGTTAACGTAGAAGATAGAATCCCAACATCATCAAGTACAAAAGATGCAATCAAAACGTGGCTCATAAAAGAACACATACAAGTTAACGACAGCTACTTGAAACCCGAATTGCTTAGCCTTGTAAAACAGACACAACGTACAAAGATATTTAAAATAGACAAGTTAATTCAAGAACATGGCCATAGATGTTTGAGACTACCTCCATATCATGCGCACTTAAATCCTATAGAACTAGTTTGGGCAAAAGTTAAAGGACACGTAGCATATACAAATAAAACTTTCAAATTATGCGATGTTGAGACACTTACAAATCAGGCTCTATCAAATATAAATAAAGACTACTGGGTAAAATGTGAGGATCATGTGTTACGACAAGAAGAGGAATATTGGAAAAGGATGGTTTGTTGTTTGTTCAGCCGAAAGCAGTAATCGACCTATTTGACTCGTCTGATTCTGAATGATCATTACTCTGATTAAGTCTACAGATAAATAGTTTGATTTGCAAAATTTCCTAGTTGATTTGTTAAACAGTTTATTGTTCAAGACCAGCCAAGCAATCAAAAATATGTTATAAGCAAACCAACAACCATTACTTTGAATGGAAGCCTGCTTGAGTCAGTACAGAAGTTCAGCTATCTTGGATCCACTATTACAGCCACACTTTCCTTAGATGAGGAACTAAATGTACGTATTTGAAAGGCAGCGACAACATTTGGGAAACTCACACCAAGAGCATGGAACTATATCAAATTGACTCTACGAACAAAAGTTCTATATATAATTTAAAATTTGTATACTTGCCACCAAGTAAAATTTTATGGACACGCCTATGGGTCATCGTTGCACTAGATTACTGTAAAACATTTTGATTAGGGTCAAAATAATAGTTACATGGGCAAAGATCAAAGGAATTCGCCGCTTTAAGAAAACCGTTATAGCTAGACATCGAGTAACACATATGTTCTCGTGACATGGACATTTTGACACCGTATGCCAAAAATCATGTGAAATCATCAAGAACTTTTTGAATTATAAATCATAACATCTCGGCAAACGAATCTGAACGGACTATAACACCATATTCTCTATACCCAACTTGGCGTGACGGGGTACTTTACTTTTTTATTGAAACTGAAACTCAATAACGTTAAATTCAATAACTCTTTATGAAGTTTTACAAGCCTATATTGATAGGTGTTTTAATTAGTTTTAAAATATATGTATTATTCACTTGAAAAAGGCGGAAGAATTTTCATTTTATTGATGGAAAATTTAAGTCAAATTAATTCGTCCCGGATTAGGGTTTCAAAAATATGGTCACCTTACTTAAAGAACTAGAACTACTACAACGAGATATCAACAAACGATACGAGAACATTAGACCAAGAGGCCGGCCAAGAGAAATGTGGATAAACGGAATACTAGAAACAATCAGAGGTATAACAGCAGAAGAGGTGAACAGAAGAGCAAGAAACTGAGAGCCAAATCCCCCCTCGACACCGAAAGGCAAATGAGGAAGGAAAGAAAGTATCAGTTGTCATCGATGACACAATCAATGGCAGCTGTCAGTTATTGCATTAAGGCAAAGACAAGTGTTAATTATTGAATATAATCAATGGCAGATGTCAGTTATTGCGTTAAGGCAAAGACAAGTGTTAATTATTGAATATAATCAATGGCAGCTGTCAATTATTGCATTAAGGCAAAGACAAGTGTTAATTATTGAATACAATCAATGGCAGCTGTCAGTTATTGCATGAAGGCAAAGACAAGTGTTAATTATTGAATACAATCAATGGCAGCTGTCAGTTATTGCATGAAGGCAAAGACAAGTGTTAATTATTGAATACAATCAATGGCAGCTGTCAGTTATTGCATTAAGGCAAAGACACGTGTTAATTATTGAATACAATCAATGGCAACTGTCAGTTATTGCATGAAGGCAAAGACAAGTGTTAATTATTGAATACAATCAATGGCAGCTGTCAGTTATTGCATGAAGGCAAAGACAAGTGTTAATTATTGAATACAATCAATGGCAGCTGTCAGTTATTGCATTAAGGCAAAGACACGTGTTAATTATTGAATACAATCAATGGCAACTGTCAGTTATTGCATTAAGCCAAAGACAAGTGTTAATTATTGAATACAATCAATGGCAGCTGTCAGTTATTGCATGAAGGCAAAGACAAGTGTTAATTATTGAATACAATCAATGGCAGCTGTCAGTTATTGCATTAATGCAAAGACAAGTGTTAATTATTGAATACAATCAATGGCAGCTGTCAGTTATTGCATTAATGCAAAGACAAGTGTTAATTATTGAATACAATCAATGGCAGCTGTCAGTTATTGCATTAATGCAAAGACAAGTGTTAATTATTGAATACAATCAATGGCAACTGTCAATTATTTCGGCACTCCTGTTTTATAAATAATATCTATATAATGTAAATCAATAATTCATATAATCAACGGTAACTGTCAATAATTCATATTTCATATTACATGTACGTAAAAGTAAAGTGCCCCGTCACACCAATTGACGTATAGGGAATATGGTGTTAGTGACCATCATTTGTGTAGACCTTCCACACATGATTTTTTTTTGGGCAATGGGGTCGGTATTACGCCCGTGCCGCTTTACTTTCCCCGAAAAAATCTGGTACCCATTTTAATGGCTGGGTGAACCCGGAAGCCGTCGATCAGGATCGAAACCAACCTCTTGTCTTTCTTAGTCCAGTTCACTAACCACTGAGCTGTTTGGTTGCGGCTCCCAATAATTCATATAATCAATGATAATTGTCAATAATTCATATAATCAATGATAATTGTCAATAATTCATATAATCAACGATAATTGTCAATAATTCATATAATCAACGATAATTGTCAATAATTCATATAATCAACGATAATTGTCAATAATTCATATAGTTAACGATAATTGTCAATAATTCATATAATCAATGTTAATTGTCAATAATTCATATAATCAATGATAATTGTCAAAAATTCATATGATCAACGATAATTGTCAAAAATTCATATAATCAACGATAATTGTCAAACATTAATATAGTTAACGATAATTGTCAATAATTCATATAATCAACGGTAATTGTCAAAAATTCATATAATCAACGATAATTGTCAAAAATTCATATAGTTAACGATAATTGTCAAAAATTCATATAGTTAACGATAATTGTCAAAAATTAATATAGTTAACGATAATTGTCAATAATTCATATAGTTAACGATAATTGTCAAAAATTCATATAATCAACGATAATTGTCAATAATTCATATAGTTAACGATAATTGTCAATAATTCATATAGTTAACGATAATTGTCAATAATTCATATAATCAATGTTAATTGTCAATAATTCATATAATCAATGATAATTGTCAATAATTCATATAATCAATTATATTGACTGATTTTGGTGTCACGTTTTCATCATGTTTTCCTATTTTCCACACCGGCCTCCGTGTGCTCATGTGTCCCCCGCCGTACAGGCAGATATCCTCCGACTTTAGAGGTACTCTCATAATTTTCATCGCCAAAAGTATTAACGTTTTTGTATACATTTTTTCCAATTAATTTGGCCCGGGTGCTTCGGTCATTGTTGGTCTAGTCTTTTCGATTTCAACATGCGCAGAATGCACACCGTGACCTCCTGTTTTTCGCCTTTATCCGAGAGACAAGACATCGGATTTCACTGCTCAGATACCAGGGGAGGGGAAAGCCACGAATAAACCAAGGATTCGATTTTATGTCAAATTCTGTCCTGGGAATCGAACTCTGGATCGTCTTGTCCGTAGGCCGACATTTACCTCAAGATCACCCAGGCCCCCCCCCCCTGTTTTTGTTTCATTATCATCCTCAAGTACTGGGCCTGCTGGCGTAGGTGATCATACCTCTCCACAACTTTCGATCACGACAGTTATTTATAATTTTTTTTCTGTTGACCTTCTGCCAAGCCATTCTCTTAAGCTGTCTGGTATCTTTTTTCTTTGCTTCCCTCTATCTCTTCGTCCCTCAATTTTTCCAGTTGTTACAATATATTCCAGCTGTTCTCTTCTCATTACATGACCAAAAATTATGATTGTTCTTCCTAATATTGGAAATTAGTTCTCTTCTTGCTTTGGCCTCTTTATGAACGTTTTCATTACTCTTCTTGGCTGTCCATGGTATTCTCAACATGCTTCTGTAAAACCACATTTCTACAGACTCAAGTGACTTTGTTTAACTTGATTTAAATGTATTTTCGTTTCTTCTTCGTGACAAGGTAAGGTCTGTTCAACCTGAAACTACATCATATACGTTATGTTAGTCAATAATTGCAGGCAAAACCAGTAACAGTAAAGGTTAATGAAAGTATGGGGCAGGTAACTTAGCCGGTACCCATTTCTTAATAGACAATGGCAGTAACACAGAATAGCGGTCATTAGTGTTAGTGACAGAGTAATAAGTTATGCTCATGGGAAGTTCATAGGGGGTAGTGGACGAAGCCGAGGACTAAAGTGGGGATAAAGGAAAGGTACAATAGTATTGGACATAATAAGTTTCTATCTATTGTCCTTTCGAGCCGAAGACGGCACATAGGGCAGAACCACAATCTCAAAAACAGAAACCTTGCGCGCCAAAGTGGCACATATTGCAGAGATCACTGCTCTAAAATATATGGTGCTGTTTCCATAACAATACTTTTTACAATGACAGCTTGTCAAGCCATCGATCAACCTCCTTAGTCGCCTCTTACGACATGCATGGAAGGTCACAGTGTCACTATTCTTTAAATAAGTTGAGGGAATGGAAATTTTTCAGGTTGTTGTGGAAATGGGGATAAATAGCACATGACGTGAACGCATAGCTTTGACCGTCCGATAAATATGTTGACAAACAACTACCAGGACAGGTCAAAGTCATGAAGTAATCACTATTTTGAAACTCAGGAGAGGTCAAAACTGATCAGAGGTTATACAGAAGTCACGGAGCGATCAGGTTAGAGGTTGCTCACGGAGTCATAAACATATTGTTAATGAAAATTCTGAGATAGGAATTGGCGGTGGAATCATGGATGTGGGATCTGATTGTTCCAGGGGGTTGCAAATTGTCACTTCGCGACAATTGCGACAAATTCATAGGCTGCAGATATTTCATGCACAGAGTGATCTTGGAGTATTTAACCTTCGACACGATAGTTTAAGAACAAGTTGAGTCAAGAAGTTAAGTCATAAATGCAGACTAAGTAGGCTTAGTTCGGCTTTGGCCGAACTGCTGAAGGTCGTTAGTTAGGACCGCCATTCAGTGAGTTAGTAGTTAGAAGTAAGTTAGGCCCGCAATGTAGTCTGAAGAAGTCTAGTCAGAAGTTTAGTTAGGAATTGAGAGTTAAAAGTAGTTGTAGTTTTAAGAGTTGAGAAGTATTAAGGAAAAGACTAAAGAGTTGTAAAGATATCAGTGACTTAAGAAATTAGTTGAGCTATAGTAAGACAAAAGTGAATTAGAACATATGCATTTAGTTGTGAAAGTGTTTTGAGAGTTTTCAAGTTGTGCTTCATATTTCTTAGAGAAGTTGTAAGTAAGTTGATGAAGAGATTGAATGTTACATGTCGCACAAAGATATGCACTTAAGGACGGTTCAATAGTCATCAACGATAGTCTCCTGAACGTCCAGAATTAAAGAACATTTAATTCTAAAAGAAGTGCATCCACTATTATGTATCACGTGCCAGAATTAAAGAACACTTAATTCTAAAAGAAGTGCATCCACTATTATGTATCACGTGCCAGAATTAAAGAACACTTAATTCTAAAAGAAGTGCATCCACTATTATGTATCACGTGCCAGAATTAAAGAACACTTAATTCTAAAAGAAGTGCATCCACTATTATGTATCACGTGCCAGAATTAAAGAACACTTAATCTAAAAGAAGTGCATCCACTATTATGTATCACGTGCCAGAATTAAAGAACACTTAATTCTAAAAGAAGTGCATCCACTATTATGTATCACGTGCCAGAATTAAAGAACACTTAATTCTAAAAGAAGTGCATCCACTATTATGTATCACGTGCCAGAATTAAAGAACACTTAATTCTAAAAGAAGTGCATCCACTATTATGTATCACGTGCCAGAATTAAAGAACACTTAATTCTAAAAGAAGTGCATCCACTATTATTTATCACGTGCCAGAATTAAAGAACACTTAATTCTAAAAGAAGTGCATCCACTATTATGTATCACGTGCCAGAATTAAAGAACATTTAATTCTAAAAGAAGTGCATCCACTATTATGTATCACGTGCCAGAATTAAAGAACAATTAATTCTAAAAGAAGTGCATCCACTATTATGTATCACGTGCCAGAATTAAAGAACACTTAATTCTAAAAGAAGTGCATCCACTATTATGTATCACGTGCCAGAATTAAAGAACACTTAATTCTAAAAGAAGTGCATCCACTATTATGTATCACGTGCCAGAATTAAAGAACACTTAATTCTAAAAGAAGTGCATCCACTATTATTTATCACGTGCCAGAATTAAAGAACATTTAATTCTAAAAGAAGTGCATCCACTATTATGTATCACGTGCCAGAATTAAAGAACACTATATTCTAAAAGAAGTGCATCCACTATTATGTATCACGTGCCAGAATTAAAGAACATTTAATTCTAAAAGAAGTGCATCCACTATTATGTATCACGTGCCAGAATTAAAGATAAACTTGATAAACTTGATTATTAAATAATATAATAAATTAGAAGTCTGTGATGACTGATGTTGTCAACAATAAATGTGCTGTCAGTGAACAAATAACATCAAGATGATAAATAAGATAAAATAATATCAACAACTCTATAACAAAACTAGTTGATGGAAAATGTACAACTGAAATAAACAAAAGATTAGGAATGGCAAAAAGTAATTTTAGTGCCATGAAAAATATACTAACATCAAAATAAATAACACCAGGGCTAAAACTAAGAATTGCAAAATGTTATATCTTCTCAATATTCTCATTTGGTGCAGAAAAATGGACATTAGACAAGAAAACAGAACAGAGGATTGAAGCCTTTGAAATGTGGATATATAGAAGAATAGGTAGAATTGGATGGAAGGAAAAGAAAACAAACGATAAAGTCTTAAAACAACTAATAATGAAAAGAGAACTACTAAGCACAATTCAAACAAGCCAAATGCGATTTTTGGGCCATATTAAAAGACACAACAGCCAACTAAAAGTAATCCTGGAGGGGAAAATACAAGGTAAAAGAGGCAGAGGTAGACCAAGACTAACTTGGACGAGTAACATCAAAAGATGGACAAGACAACCTATGACAATCTGCACCATCGAAGCAAGAGACAGTGCAGAATGGCGCTCAATGGTAGCCACCCTTCGATGCGGAGATGGCACTCAATAATGATGATTTTGATGAAAAACTAGTTAAAACCACATTTACAGGATCTTAGTATTGTATATCGATTATCTTAGTTGTGTGAGATGCAGAATAACTCATGCAAAAGCAGCTTTAAAAAAAATGAGGAAGATGCTGCGCAATCCATTTTTGACAATAGAGACAAGGAATGGAGTTCCTAAACGTTATATAGAGCCAATATTAGCATATGGATGTGAATCACGGACAACAGAACACCAGACAAGAAAATCACTGGAAGCTGTAGAAATGTGCTTTACAGAAGAATGTTGAGAATACAATGGACAGCTAAGAAGAGTAATGAAAACCTTCTGAAACAGGCCAAAACAAAGAGAGAGAGAGAGAGAGAGAGAGAGAGAGAGAGAGAGAGAGAGATCTAATATCCAATATTAAGAAGAAACAATAATTATTTTTTGGCCATGTTTTGAGAACGGATTAGCTGGAATATATTGTAACAACTAGAAAAATTGAAGGCCGAAGAGATAGAGGAAAGCAAAGAGAAAAGATACCAGAGACCTTAAGAGAATGGCTAGGCAGAAGGTCAACAACAGAAATGATAAATAACTGTCGATATCGAAAGTTGTGGAGAGACATGATCACCTACGCCAGCTGGCTTGGTACTTAATGATGATGCTGATTATTGTATAAAGACTGCTTTCATATCTCTTACTGCTTTACAAACAAAATGATACCAGCCCTGAAGGTTGTAAATCTATTACTACTGTGACTTTAAAAAACATACCCAAGCCACCAAATAAAATCAAAATCAGATGGCATTGCTCTCCTGCTGCCGGTAACTCAGTTATCGAACGTGTTCTCAAATGATGCTCCATTTTTCTGCAGCACTTGCGGTTCCGCTGGCAGTTTTTGTTGGACAATACGACATTTCCGTTACTGGGTTATTGTTTTATGCTTTCCTGATATAACCGGAAGTGTGTTAATGTTTAAAAATGAAGAGTTGCGTCATTTTGGCGATAACGCCGCGCTAAACTAAAGAATTAAGTCCCCTGGTTATAATAGAGCAAACACAAATAACACCAAGGCTAAAATTAAGAATAGTAAAATGTTACATCTTCTCAATATTTCTGCTTGGTGCAGAAACATGGATATTAGACCAGAAAACAGAACAGAAAATTGAAGCCTTTGAAATGCAAAGTAAAGTACCCCCGTCACGTCAAGTGACGTATAGGGAAATATGGTGTTAGTGACCCTATATTTTACAGACCTTCAGCACATGATTTTTGGGGTAATGTGGTCGGTATTACGCCCGTGCTGCTTTACTTTCCCAGAAAAAAATCCGGTAGCCATTTAAGGCTGGGTGAACCTGGAAGCCGTCGGTTGGGATCGAACCCTACCTCTTGTCCTGTGTTGTCCAGTTCACTAACTACTGAGCTATCGCGGCTCCCCTTTGAAATGTGGATCTATAGAAAAATAGGTAGAATTGGATGGAAAGAAAAGAAACCAAACGATGAAATTTTAAAGCAACTAAAAATGAAAAGAGAACTCATCATAATCATCAAGTACTGGGCCTGCTGGCGTAGGTGATCATATCTCTCCACAACTTTCGAATTCGACAGTTATTTATAATTTCTGTTGTTGACCTTCTGCCAAGCCAATATCTCAAGCTGTCTGGCACCTTTTCTCTCTGCCTCCTTCCATCTCCTCGTCCCCCAATTTTTCCAGCCGTTACAATACACTCCGGCTGTTCTCTTCTCATTACATGGCCAAAAAATTATGTCCGTCTCTTCCCAACATTGGAAATCAGTTCTCTTTTAGCCATGACCTCTCTCAGAACATTTTCACCACTCTTCTTATCTGTCCATGGCACTCTCAACATTCCTCTGTAAAACTACATTTCTACAGACTTCAGTGATCCTTTTGTCCGCTGTCCCACCGTTCATGATTCACATCCATATGCCAAGACTGGCTCTATATAACACCCAAGAACTCCTTCCCCCGTTTCTGTTGTTAAAAATAGATTGAGGGGTGGTTATAATAGAAGATGAATATTTAAAAAAAATGCATTTCAATATTAGGTGAGGACAAACTGTTGAGGACAAACTACTGAGGGCAAACTACTGAGGGCAAACTACTGAGGGCAAACTACTGAGGACAAACTACTGAGGGCAAACTACTGAGGGCAAACTACTGAGGACAAACTGTTGAGGACAAACTACTGAGGGCAAACTACTGAGGGCAAACTACTGAGGACAAACTACCGAGGGCAAACTACTGAGGGCAAACTACTGAGGGCAAACTACTGAGGGCAAACTGCTGAAGGATTTGTTTATGTTTCGTTCGCCGACTAGTGTTTTAAGGCAAAGAATCATTTCAGGAGTAGGGGTATGTGTATTACACTGGAGAAAAATCACAAATAATGAACAACAAAAAGAAAAATAACAATGAACAAAACACAGCTTAAAGCATGAACGAACCCGTACTCATCGACACAGTGCCTTGCCATGAGAGATTATGCATTACGGTACACGGCCAACTAAACAACCAAAAAAGTTGCTGTTATTTGCAATATCTTACACGCACGTGTATTCATGACTAAAGCACAAGGCTACGAACAAAACACGGAAGTAAATTGTACATTTGTTCGTTCTTGCTTTGGGCTGTGTTGTTCTTTGTTATTTTTCTGTTAATTATTTGCGAATTTCTTCCGAGTGTTGTAAACATACCCCTTCCCTTGAAATGATCCGCTGGTCTGTTGTTTCGCAGGTTTCCGCTCATTATAATATTCATTTTTTTTTTGGTCTCCTTATTTTAAGGCACTCGTTCTAACTCTTTCCGTACGGAAACCTTTGATCTACGCAACGGAAGAGATTTCAAAGACAACATTTTTCATGGTTTTAATAATCAATCTTCATATTTTTATATTTATCTAACATATTATATATGAATTTTTAGACAATTGAAAAAGGAATTAGATTTCACCAATACCAAGATGATACAAGACACGTAAAAAAGACTATGGTTTGATGATGGTTCACACTAATCAAATTGAGAGTGGCGCACTGTGCGGCGAAACGCACGGAAAGGCATTATGGGAACGTTGTTCCTGCTAGAAGTGCCGACTCTGTATAAATGTTTTTGGTTTAATGTTTGAATTGCCTTCTTTTACAGCAGACCTTTCTTTAAATGTAGTGTTTAGAAATATCTGTGTTGTACTGTTGGTTTTCATTTTAGCGCTTAGAAGAATTTGTGTTGTAATGGTGGTTTTCATTTTAGCGCTTAGAAGAATGTGTGTTGTTATGGTGGTTTTCATTTTAGCGCTTAGAAGAATGTGTGTTGTTATAGTGGTTTTCATTTTAACGCTTAGAAGAATATGTGTTATGGTGGTTTTCATTTTAGCGCTTAGAAGGGGTGTCCGGTTAGCGCAATCGATAGGCGGTTGGCTTACCACGGCAACAGCCGGGGTTCGTACTCTGGCGAGGACACCTGGGTTTTACTAATTCCCTAAAAATTAGTACCTCTGAAGTCGGAGTAAATCTGCCTGCATGGCGAGGGGCATCCTGTAATGGGATAAAAACAGACTTTACACGCAAAATTCAGTTCCACAAAATTGAGTGGGTGGGACTTCGTCAGAGGTCAAAGCTGACGAAAGCGAACGAACGAACGAGCGCTTAGAAGAATGTGTGTTGTTATGGTGATTTTCATTTTAGCGCTTAGAAGAATGTGCGTTGTTATGGTGATTTTCATTTTAGCGCTTAGAAGAATTTGTGTTGTTATGGTGATTTTCATTTTAGCGCTTAGGATATTCTACGTTGTTATGGTGATTTTCATTTTAGCGCTTAGAATATTCTACGTTGTTATGGTGGTTTTCATTTTAGCACTTACAAGGACCTGCGTTGTTATGGTGGTTTTCATCTTAGTGCTTAAAAGAATCTGCGTTGTTATGGTGGTTTTTATTTTAGCACTTACAAGAATCTGCGTTGTTATAGTGGTTTTCAACTTAGCACCTAGAAGAACGTTATTTTTATAATAGCCTCTATATTTAGTACTTGGACGAATTAGCGCTGTACAATTTTTAAAATTTTTTTTGGAGCCCCGAGAGGTATCTGGGGTGTTCACATTTTTTTCTTTAATCCAATAGAAGTGTATGTTTGGCACTGGTAGTTTTCGATTCAGTGCTTACAAGGATCTGTGATGTATTTGTGTGTGTGTTTTTTTTAATTTAGTGCTTATAAATAATATACGCGCTGTACAGGCCGTTAGTGTTTTTAGTTTAGTGCTAGACGAAATCGAAGAGGATGTCAATTATGAGATGGTCATAAACAGATTGCTCTTTCTTTCTTTCTTTCTTTCTTTCTTTCTTTCTTTCTTTCTTTCTTTCTTTCTTTCTTTCTTTCTTTCTTTCTTTCCTTCCTTCCTTCTTTTCTTTCTTTTCTTTCTTTTTTTCTATTTCTTTCTCTTCTTTTCTTTCTTCCTTTCTTTTTCTTTCTCTTTCTTTCTTTTTCTTTCTTTTTTTCCTTACTTTCTTTCTTTCTTTCTTTCTCTCTTCTTTTCTTTCTTTCCTTTTTTTTCTTTCTTTCTTGCCATTTTTCTTTCTTTCTTTCCTTTTTTCTTTCTTTATTTATTTTGTACATTTCTTTCCTTTCTTTCTTATTCTTTCTTTCTTTTTCTTTATTTTTTTTCTTACTTACTTACTTTCTTTCTTTCTTTCTTTCTTTCTTAATTTATTTGTTTATTTCCTCTGCTAGAAGAATGCATACTTTTCTTCACTACCCGCTATTAAACTGAATTTTACATGGGCGTAGAAGCGCCGTGTTACTTACACCATTCCTCAGATCGTTATTGATCGACAGCTCAAAACATGGCACATGATGATGTTCAGAAAACCATAAGCACTGCCACTCATTTCTCTCCCCCCTGCTCTCAACGGAGTCGTCTTCTGCTATAATGAACACTCCCTGTGGTGACGACACATTCAATTATTCATTTTAAATCTCACAGCACAGGCGAGAATATACGAGAACTTGAGTGTAAGTTTTGCGACCAGCCATGCAAAAATACGACCTGCAACACGGCAAAGATAAAAATGGTGGGATTCCTATTATAAATGCTTGGAATTATGTAGATTGGCAACACATTCTTTCATTCGTTATTTGCCTCGACTTAAGTGTGGAAAAGGGGGGGGGGGGGGGTGCAAAATATGACCTTTTTTCAGGTTAAAGGTCACGATGTCAAGTTCATGACAGGTAAGGCTTGTTGGGAAAGAAAATAAGATAAATGTATGGGCCCTGACATGGCGTAACCTAGCAGAAAAACATGGACAATCAAGATTTTGACATGTGGACAGCTAGCAGGAAAACATGAACTAGAACGATTTTGACATGCAGGCTGTTAGCAGGAAAACAGGGACTATAGCTCGTTTCAAATCACGTGCCCAACTTCAAAACGATATTACTCAGTAACCGTTTGTTAAAAACTGTTGAAATTTTCCAAATGTTATTAGAATGCAAAAGACCCTTTAAATGTATATTTAACAAATATCTTGCAGCTGCAGTTTTCTTAAAGCGGCGAATTTCTTTGATGTTTGTCAAAATTGTAAATTGTGAACCCCTAAATAATAGAAATTACCGTAGTTGCTGGTCTATGATTAATTTTCACTAGGTAAAAGCGTGGCCGCAATGGGGAAATAACCTAATAAGACAAAACACCAGGAGAATTATTGTCTTCTCAGTTCGAGGACGGACGATAATATCAAGGTATACCTGTATGTCCAATTTTTATAGTTGTGTGGTCCTGATAAGGACCGTTTGTTGAACTAATTTAAGGTAATATAGGGGCCAACATTGTGGGGGCTATATACTTTCATTCTGAATCGGACGAGTCTAAAAGATTAATAACTGTTTGGGGTTGAACATTCCACAAACCATCATTTTTCCAATATTCCTCTTCCTGTTTTAAGACGTGATCTTCACATTTAGCCCAATAATCTTTGTCTATATTTAATAAAGCGAGATTAGCAAGAGTCTTTACATCGCATATTTTGAATGTTGTATTTTCATCTGCCACTTGTCCTTTTAATTTTGCCCAGATTAGTTCTATTGGATTTAAATGAGCATGGTAAGGTGGCAGCCTCAAACTTATATGACCGTGCTCTTGGATAATCTTATCTATTTGAAACATCTTTGTCCTCTGTTTTTGCTTTACTAGAGATAGTAATTCAGGTTTTAAGTACATGTTATTAAATTGTATGTGCTCATTTGTGAGCCATATCTTAATAGCATCTTTTGTACTGGATGACGTCGGGACGTTATCTTCAAGTGCAACAATGTTGTGGTACGCTGCATTGTCCATTATTAGGCAAGATGGTCGATCTAGTGATGGGAGAACAGAATTTTCAATCCAATGTCTAAATATGTGACCATTCATCTCAGAGTGATAATCCCGATTGTCTATGGATTTTGAAAGAAAAATGAGCTCTGCATTCTGTATTAGTCCATGTTGTCGACTACCTGCATGAGCAATTATCAAGCGCTGTCCTTTGCTGCTAGGTATTAATCTCTTAATCTTTCCATCTGATGACTGCCATTCCCTTTGGTTAGTGTGGTGAGCATTGATCCATGTTTCATCCAAGTACACAATATCATAACCTTGCTTGCGCACCTCTTTTACTTCACGTAAGTACTTGCTTCTCATGACTACTATATGTGGCTTCTCACAGATGATGTTTCGTCCATTCTCACATTCCTCCATAATGTAGACTTTGATATTTCAATACTGTTGTTCTTTTTAAGCGATACTTTTAATTTCTTATTGTAACAGTTTCATTCATGCCCAACATTTTGCGAATTTCACTTCTAATAAGTTCACTGTCGAAATTATCCAACATTTTTGCTCTTCCTTGTGATTTTATATATTTTGAACATTGACGGTCACGTGCTTGAATCCAGCGATTAAATGACCGTTTAGATAAATCCAAAATGTGTCTTGTCCTATTCTCAGGGTTTTCTAAAGAATGAAATAATCTTCCTCGTTTAGCCTCTTTGCAAAAATAGTCATACATTTTTATTGCGATGTTTTGTAAACTGCAGAATTTCATTTTAAGACTCATGATAAATGTTATCGTTCCACGTCTACACCTATAAATGAACGGAAATGGAACACACAATTTCTCAAGTGTCTAACTGTGTCAAAAAAACCACGGGGAAAGCGTGCAAATACGTCAATTCTACCGTGTATGGATTTGCTATTTTTAGTTTAAAATACTGTAAACATTAAGTTTTGACTACATCAATGGGTCGTTATAAATTTATATAAATCAAATAAGCAACAATAATAACCAAATGTATTTGTTTAATGAAATTAATTCCCTGTTGGGTTCTAATCATTATAACTTTACATGCAAATTTTGAATATCTTACAACAAGCGGTTAAAAAGCTATCGATTTTAAAAGTTGGGCACTAGTTATGAAACAATCTATAACCCGCGGTTTCTTTTTGGCTTTACCATCTCGAGGTTTTTGACTAGTGAGATTCGATGTCCAACCCCCTGGGAAAACTGCGAAAAACAAAAGATCTCGTGTGCACTCTCGCACGTTAAAGAACCTTTGGCAATTAAAGAGGAAAGAGTAGGCCGGGGGAGCAGAAGCGCCTGCGACCTGCTGTCGCAATAGCAGGGTCGGCGCACCATCAGCTGACCAAGACCTAGCAGTTCTACCTCCTCATGGTCTCCCCTGGTAACAGTCTGCGTCAAAACAGACTGACTAACAGAAGCTAGGATCGCCGTGTTCCCTGTAGTGGTGGCTGTTACTGATATAGAGGACCCAGTATTGCAGTACCTCTGTGCTGGACTAGTAGTTTCCCAGCATTGCCTGGGATAGACGAACTCCAACTTCTCCAGTAAGAGCCGGGAATGTAAAAAAAAAACCATTACGAACCGCCACATCAAATTAATCAAATGGCACCCTGCCCGCATCAACTCGTGGCAATCCGTCAACAACACACAAAAAAAAAAAAAAAAAAAAAATAGTCCAATATTTACCTCTGTTCAGGCAAACAAATTGTTAAGCAAATGTAGCTACCCATGCCGAAGGTGGATACACGGGCCGAAAAGCGCTGATATCGCAATTATGTCGTAAACTAGCGACACAACATATCCAAGCCCACTTAAAGGGTGAAAGATAAGAGGGGGCCTTAGGAGGCCTCGGTAGCCTAGCTGGGGGCCACGGTAGCCTATTTGGCGGCCTCGGGAAGCCGAGTTGGGGGCCTCGGTAGCCTAGTTGGGGGCCTCGGTAGCCTAGTTGGGGGCTTCGATAGCCTAGTTGGGGGCCTCGGTAGCCTAGTTTGGGACCTCGGTAGCGTAGTTGGTGGCCTCGGTAGCCTAGTTTGGGGCACCGGTAGCCTAGCTGGGGGCCTCGGTAGCCTAGTTGGGGGCTTCGATAGCCTAGTTGGGGGCCTCAGTAGCCTAGTTGGGGGCATCGGTAGCCTAGCTGGGGGCCTCGGTAGCCTAGTTGGGGCCTCGGTAGCCTAGTTGGGAGCTTCGATAGCCTAGTTGGGGGCCTCAGTAGCCTAGTTGGGGGCATCGGTAACTAGTTGGGGGCCTCGGTAGCCTAGTTGGGGGCCTCGGTAGCCTAGTTGGGAAAACCATTCGACTGGGCTACCGACGATTCGGACAACCCGTGTTCGATACCCGCTGTAAGCAGTTTGTGAATTGTATTCGTGTTTAGAAAAAAAATACTCCCGCGGTCGACCCAGCCGCTGGCATAAATGTGTACCAGGGTAGTACTTTGGGAAGGTGAGGAATGCCGCCTCGCATCGTGAGTTTCGATGCTTAAAGCGATACTGTCCAGAAGTCTCAGAACACTTCTGTATAGGCGGCCGAACACATATGGGTGAAAACTCGCGTGCTGAGACGCCTATTCGAGTTTCCTACTTTACCTTGACCTTCACACTAAGAAGAAGAAAGATAGATAACCTTCAACCTAAGATTAACCTTCAGGGTTGTTTCAACCGGGTTGTTAGGTTTAATTCCAGGGTTGATTAAATCAGGTATTCCGTGTAATTCCATCCGTTTACTTGCTTCCTTGCGTTCGCCCGATGACTAAAAAAGTGTACCATTTCATCATCTGCCCTTAAAAGGACGTTAGGGAGGCGTGTTTGCATTGTGTTGTGTTTACAGTATAACTGTGAAATTTGTGAAATGTGTACCTTTCGGTCCAAAACATCCGACTTCAGCATGACATTTTTGAGTACCGGGTTGTCTTCCCTCTTCAATCCTTACTCGCTTGGCCAGACTAGATAGGTTAGTCTGTTACTAGAGGCACCACGGAGAGGTGGAGCAGGGTCTTGATGGTTCTGGTTCACCAATCCTAGCGCAAGCCATCAGCTGTGGGTCGCTGACAACTTCCAGCTGTGCTGCTGTGTTGTTGTTGTTGTTGTTGTTGTTGACGGATTGCCACGAGTTGATACGAGCTTGTTTGCCATTTGACTCAATGTGGCGGGTCGTAATGGCTTTCTTGACATTCCCGGCTCTTACTGGAGAGGTTGGAGGTCGTCTGTCCCAGGCTATGCTGGGAAACTACTAGTCCAGCACAGAGGTACTGCAATACTGGGTCCTCTATATCAGTAACAGTCACCACAACAGGGAACACGGCGATCATAGCTTCTGTTAGCCAGTCTGTTTTGACGCAGACTGTTACCAGGGAAGACCACGAGGAGGTAAGATATGCTAGGTCTTGGTCGGCTGATGGTGCGCCGACCCTGCTATTGCGACCGTAGGTCGCAGGCGCTTGTGCACCCCCAACTGTGCTGCTGTGAGGGGCGCCTTCGCCTCCATTCCATCCGTTGATGGCTTTAATGAATATTTATAGTCAATATATGAATTGCTTCCATTTTGTTTTAACATCATCATGGACTATTTTCATTGTGCTTAACAACCAGTTATGAGTCGCTGGCCCAGATATTGTTGCCTTAGATAATGTTTACATGATGTTTTGTTTCTTTGTGTACGCCAGCTTAATATCTCAAGCTAATTCTCGAGGTAATGACCTTTGCGTGAATACAACATTCTCCTATTACTCACAACGTCAGCGATGTCTCTCACCATGCAGGCATATATTCTCCGATTTCAGAGATAATGTCACTGTTTGTCGTCGAGAATTTTGACGTTTCAAGGTAGATTATATTTTCTATACTTTTTTGCTTACTCTTCTATTTACAACTGCCAAGGGTTATTTATAGGGAGCCGCTATAGCTCAGTGGTTAGTGAACTGGACTACAAAGGACAAGAGGTAGGGTTCGATTCCAACCGACGGCTTCCTGGTTCACCCAGCCTTAAATGGGTACCGGATTTTTTCTAAATCGGCACGGGCGTAATACCGACCACATTACCCCGAAAATCATGTGCTGAAGGTCTGTAAAATTTATGGTCACCACACCATATTCCCTATGCGCCACTTGGCGTGACGGGGCTCTTTACTTTTTTTAAAGGGTTATTTAACGTGCACAGGATGCACACGAGGCCTCCTATTATTTGTCAGCTTTTTTTTAGAGGGCGAGATGTCGGATCTCACCATCCGAGGATCGAGCGAGGGTAGCTAATGAAGAAAACACGGACTTAAAAAAAAAAACAATTTCAACCCTTTGTGGTGGAAATCGAACACGAGACCTACTTATACAGAGGCCAACGTGTTTCTTCTAGACCACTCAGCCATTTTCATCATTTCATTATACATCGTTATATACAGTTTACATCGTTTCGTTGCTTTGCATTGTCTGTAACAATCTTACAATCCCGAAGATTACAGCGATCAATCTTATTTGCATATCCAGCAGGGTGAAGAAAAAGTCTAGGAGAAAACAATCAATCAGCAGGCTTATATCGGGCATGTATTTACCATCAAAAGATGAATTATTTCTATCATGTATTTACCATCAAAAGGTGAATTATTTCTGTCATGTATTTACCATCAAAAGATGAATTATTTCTGTTATGTATTTACCATCAAAAGGTGAATTATTTCTGTTATGTATTTACCATCAAACAGTGAATTGTTTCTGTTATGTATTTACCATCAAACAGTGAATTGTTTCTGTTATGTATTTACCATCAAACAGTGAATTATTTCTGTCATGTATTTACCATCAAACAGTGAGTTGTTTCTGCGCTGTATTTACAATCAAAAGTAAATTGTTACTGCTGTGTTTTTTACCATGAATCTGCGGATTGTTTCTGTCATGTATTTACCATGAATCTGCGGATTGTTTTTGTCATGTATTTACCATGACTCTGCGGATTGTTTCTGTCATGTATTTACCATGAATCTGCGGATTGTTTTTGTCATGTATTTACCATGAATCTGCGGATTGTTTTTGTCATGTATTTACCATGAATCTGCGGATTGTTTTTGTCATGTATTTATCATGAATCTGCGGATTGTTTTTGTCATGTATTTACCATGAATCTGCGGATTGTTTCTATCATGTAATCACCATCAATCAGCAGGTTTTTTTTTTCTAAGTGTAATTACAATCATCCTATAAGTTGTTCAACCGTGTATCTAACAGTATCTATACGGGTTGTCCCTACCGTGTATTTACAGCAAATCTGTGGATTACTTCCGCCGTGTATTTACCGCAAATCTGTGGATTGTTTCCGCCGTGTATTTACCATCACTACATGAAATGTTTTACACTGTTCACGAGCATCGTTCATCACGCGCGTCCGCTCTCACGAGGGCCAGTCCTGGAATAAAGGCCCACCATTTAAAATAATCGATTCTGCTGTGCGAATAAAGCGATACCGCCCAGTGAAACCCCCTAGGTCGTCCAGTGCGGACCTGACTTTGGGAGTAGATTCTGGCTTATCTCCGCATGTAGGCACCAGAGGCAGAAAGTCTTAAGCTGTGTTTGAAATATTCATTTCCTGATGAGAGTTTGTCTCGCTGTTAGTTCGGGACTACAGCGATGTGCCAGAATAAGTAAACCCTCATCGGCGCTGGCGCATCTTAATGATTTCTCGTTTCGGAGCAGGCACAACTAAAATAGCACGTGCAACAACACCCGGTTATCAGTTCTCGAGTATACATCACGTGATTTCCTCGCTCTTGTCTGGGCCAATGATAACCGAGTGTATGTCTAATAGGCTCTTCTCTGCTGTTGATGACCGCACGAGAGCTACCCCTGTGGACTACACATTTGCACATCATGGAGGAGATAATGTAGCGAACGGGGGAGCGCATTGTTTACACACAAAGACATTCACAAACTAACACAGGATCACCAAATAGACATGTCAGTACTTAGAGAGAAATGGGGAAAAAAAGAAATAGAAAAAAAAACGGTCTGGATTAAGCTTTACGTAATAAGTTGACGACACAAATTAGAACGACGTTTCGACACAATAGGTCTTCATCAGGAACAAACATACAACACACACAGTGATGGGTATTTAAGAATAAAAAATAATAATAATTTCGACCTAGAATAAGAAATAAGAATAAAAATAAAATGTCTTCACTGTATACTATATTTTTTCTATATTTGTTTTTTTTTTCATTTCTCCGTACAATTAGCTTTACTGCGGCTTCGCATTTTAAAAATTCATTTACATGCATTTATTTGCTTTGATCCCATGTCGAAACGTACACCGTTTAATGTATAATAGCTATTTCTACAAAACAAATATTCGCAAAGAAAACACCGAATTGTTAAATAGACGGAGACAGCCGATAGGAAGAGAAATGAAAAATAAATTGGAAAACAAGCTATGGCTTTATGTGAGTCATGGACAACACAAAATTGAGCGACGTTGCCAATTGACCGACGTTGCGTCTCATTAGAGCCCTCAGCAGGAATAATAAACAACACATACATAGATATTTTGGGAGCCGCGATAGCTCAGTGGTTAGTAAACTGGACTACAAAGGACAAGAGGTAGGTTCGATGCCAACCGACGGCTTCCGGTTCACCCAACCTTTAATGGGTACCGGATTTTTTTTTCGGAATTTTGAGTAAAGAGGCACGGGCGTAATACCGACCATATTATCTCAAAAATCATGTGCCGAAGGTCTGGAAATTATATGGTCATTACACACCATATTCCCTATTCTGGAAATTATGGCCGTTAACACCATATTCCCTATTCGCCACTTGGCGTGACGGGGTACTTTACTTTTTTTTTTTTTACATATATATATTAGGTAAATAAAATTAACACTACGTAGCTAACCAGTAATTACATATGAAAACAAAATATAATATAATATATGAAATTAGAGTAAAAAGAACACAATTCCAGCTGCTGTGAACAGGTCCAAAGTCGGTATAGTCTCACTCTACCAGCGTGGGGAGGGTACGGGCGCAGATAATGGGCTCTAGCTAGAGGGGTTCTAAAGTTATACAGAGAGGGGGCCTGTATATATAAACGTATGCATACAAGGCTACATACACATCATCTATCTATTGACCTTTCGAGCCGTAACCGGCCATAGGGCGTAGACCAAGATACACCTTCTCCTATATGAATTTTTTGTTCTAGCAGTTTTCTTTAAAGATATTTTATCAAATCTCGCCATCTGTCTCTGTTCTGTGCAAGCAGTTCTATCTCATTGAGGGAGCCGATTCCTGCTGCTCTTGCTCTCTCATCAATGTTCTTCTCAGTGTCTCCCTGGGTCTTCCTCTTTTTCTTTTACCTGTTGTTTCCCATATGAGGGCTTGCTTTGCTATTCGATTATTATCTCTTCTCATCACATGTCCAACATATGACCATCGTCTTTTCTTTATTACTGAAGATATTAGTGGTTGATTGCGATTTCTCTAATTTCCTCGTTTGTTTTGAATTCGTTCCATTCTATACCAAGTATTTTCCTTAGACATTTATTTTCGAATGCGTTCACTTTGTTTCTATATCTCTTGTTGTTTCCAGCTTTCACACGCATACGTAAGGGTTAGTACATTTGATTTGAATAGCCTAAGTTTTGTGTTTGTGCTAATGAGTTTTGATTTCCACTTTTCAAGGCTTCTGAAAGACATTGCTGCTTTAGCCAGTCTGATTCTAATTTCTTTGCTCGTATCCTTCTCGATCAATGTGACTTCCAAGATAGATAAAGTGATCGATCTCTTCTACTGGTTTGTTTTCCATGTATATTTTGTCACTTGTTGGAATTAACTTTTCATGACTTTAGTCTTACATACATACACCCCCAGAAGTGTCAAATTAGGTCAATGTTCATACACTATGACAACAGATAAACCGTTCAATGTTTCAAAGATAATTCTACATTATACATTCACAAACTACAAAGCATCTATAATAGACGAAGCAATAGAACCACTATTAGAATCTTCAAATTAACTAGACAACATAAACACTATTAGAATCTTCAAATAGACTGACAATATATCCACTATTAGAATCTTCAAATTGACTAGACAATATATTCACTATTAGAATCTTCAAATTGACTAGACAATAAATCCACTATTAGAATCTTCAAATTGACTAGACAATATATCCACTATTAGAATGCTCAAATAGACTAGACAATAGATCCACTATTAGAATCTTCAAATAGGCTAGACAATATATCCACTATTAGAATCTTCAAATAACGTAGACAATAGATCAACTATTAGAATGTTCAAATAGACTAGACAATATATCCACTATTAGAATCTTCAAATAGACTGACAATAGATCCACTATTAGAATCTTCAAATAGACTGACAATAGATCCACTATTAGAATGTTCAAATAGACGTGACAATAGATCCACTATTAGAATCTTCAAATAGACATGACAATAGATCCACTATTAGGATCTTCAAATAGACGTGACGATAGATCCACAATTAGAAACTCCAAATAGACGTGACAATAGATCCACTATTAGAATCTTCAAATAGACGTGACAATAGATCCACTATTAGAATCTTCAAATAGACTAGACAATAGATCCACTATTAGAAACTCCAAATAGACTGACAATAGATCCACTATTAGAATCTCCAAAAAGACGTGACAATAGATCCACTATTAAAATCTCCAAATAGACTGACAATAGATCCACTATTAGAAACTCAAATAGACGTGACAATAGATCCACTATTAGAATATCCAAATAGACGTGACAAAGATCCACTATTAGATTCTCCAAATAGACGTGACAATAGATCCACTATTAGAAACTCCAAATAGACGTGACGAAAGATCCACTATTAGAATCTCCAAATAGACGTGACAATAGATCCACTATTAGAATCTCCAAATAGACGTGACAAAAGATGCACTATTAGAATCTCCAAATAGACGTGACAAAAGTTACACTATTAGAATCTCCAAATAGACGTGACAAAAATTATACTATTAGAATCTCCAAATAGACGTGACAAAAGTTATACTATTATACACTAGGACCTAGAGAGTAACGATCACACGCTCAGTGCAGTAGCCACGAGGTTTTCAGATCAGTTTTTATTATGCCCCCTCCCCCTCCTGCACCTTTTTTACTCCCAATTTTCCCCTGACTCCAGGTGAAAAAAACAACCTGTTTTACCATACAGTGAGTAATGTACGTGTCCTTCATGATTCGAGAACTAAAAACGGCTTTTATCAATTCGGCCACTCCCTTGAAAAATATGAAACTCCTAAATTAGCATGAAAATTACCAAATAGAGATAACAATAGACAGCTCACCTAATGATAATATTAAGTGGGGGCACCCTGAAAGATATAAAATGTTTTTTTTTAAAGGGGGGGGGGTGGTTCAAGATGTAACTACCACCTAGATATATCAAGAAAAAAAGATAAAGTTAAGGGTAAAATTTGATTTAAAAATTGTAAATAATAAAAACGGGGCCAAGAAGCCAACCTGCAATTGAGCTGAAAGCTGTTGATGAACCAGAATTGGTTAATTGCGCCAGGATCAGTGAACAGGGATCAGGACCCTACCCGATCCAGCAGTGGTGCTCCGTGAACCGAGACTAACTAGTCTGGACAAGCGAACAGGGCATTCCACGACCCTACCTGATCCATCAGTGGTGCTCCGTGAACCGAGACTAACTAGTCTGGACAAGCGAACAGGGCATTCCACGACCCTACCTGATCCATCAGTGGTACTCCGTGAACCGAGACTAACTAGTCTGGACAAGCGAACAGGGCATTCCACGACCCTACCTGATCCATCAGTGGTGCTCCGTGAACCGAGACTAACTAGTCTGGACAAGCGAACAGGGCATTCACGACCCTACCTGATCCATCAGTGGTGCTCCGTGAACCGAGACTAACTAGTCTGGACAAGCGAACAGGCCATTCACGACCCTACCTGATCCATCAGTGGTGCTCCGTGAACCGAGACTAACTAGTCTGGACAAGCGAACAGGGCAGATCCACGACCCTACCCGATCCATCAGTGGTGCTCCGTGAACCGAGACTAACTAGTCTGGACAAGCGAACAGGGCAGATCACGACCCTACCCGATCCATCAGTGGTGCTCCGTGAACCGAGACTAACTAGTCTGGACAAGCGAACAGGGCAGATCACGACCCTACCCGATCCATCAGTGGTGCTACGTGAACCGAGACTAACTAGTCTGGCCAAGCGAACAGGGCAGATCACGACCCTACCTGATCCATCAGTGGTGCTCCGTGAACCGAGACTAACTAGTCTGGACAAGCGAACAGGGCAGATCACGACCCTACCCGATCATCAGTGGTGCTCCGTGAACCGAGACTAACTAGTCTGGACAAGCGAACAGGGCAGATCACGACCCCACCCGATCCATCAGTGGTGCTCCGTGACCCGAGACTAACTAGTCTGGACAAGCGAACAGGGCAGATCACGACCCCACCCGATCCATCAGTGGTGCTCCGTGACCCGAGACTAACTAGTCTGGACAAGCGAACAGGGCAGATCACGACCATACCCGATCCATCAGTGGTGCTCCGTGACCCGAGACTAACTAGGATGGACAAGCGAACAAGGATCAAAGAGGAAAGACAACCCGGTACTTAACGATGCCGTGCTAAAGTCGGATGTGTTGTGCGCAAATGTCACAGTTATGTTGCAAATGACAACACAACGCCCACTTAACGCCATTCTAAGGACGGACGATTAAGATAAGTAGTCATTGTTTTAACGCCTGAAAGAAAATAAAAAAAATTTGTTAGAAAAATGGAGGGAATATATCAAAATTAGAATACAACGAAAACTAGGAAACTGCTGAAATGAGTACACAAGAACTAGGATAACCCTAAAACTATGATGCTACTAGAACTCGGATACTACTTGAACTAAGATACTAGAACTAGTACATTACCAGAACAAGGATACTAGAAGTAAGGTGCTACTAGAACTTGTACACTACTAGACCTAGGATACTACTAAAGCTACATTACTACTAGAACTAAGATACTGTTAAAGTAGGATACTACCAGAACTGTTTCAGTGACCTATGAGACATTGTATGGGTAATGTGGTCGGAGTAGTGGTATACGGTGACTATTATAATAACTGGCATTATAGCGATGGAAGACAAAAATCAAGATCATGCAGTCGACAGATAAAAAGACAAGTTGACGGCCATCCACAGAAAGTTCCACTCATCACAGACCGTCAAAAAGAATCTCTGTCTCTAGCCAGATATCCCACAGAACGTTCCACCCATCACAGGCCGCCGGAAAGAACCTCTGTCTCTAGCCAGATCTCCCACAGAACGTTCCACCCATCACAGACCGTCGAAAAGAATCTCTATCTCTAGGCTGATCTCCAACAGAACGTTCCACCCATCACAGACCGTCGAAAAGAATCTCTATCTCTAGGCTGATCTCCTACAGAAAGTTGCACTCATCACAGGCCGTCGGAAAGAATCTCTGTCTCTAGGCTGATCTCCTACAGAAAGTTGCACTCATCACAGGCCGTCGGAAAGAATCTCTGTCTCTAGCCAGATCTCCAACAGAACGTTCCACCCATCACAGGCCGCCGGAAAGAATCTTGTTTCTAGCCAGATCTCCCACAGAACGTTCCACCCATCATAGACTGTCGGAAAGAATCTTGTCTCTAGCCAGATCTCCCACAGAACGTTCCACCCATCATAGACTGTCGGAAAGAATCTTTGTCTCTAGCCAGATCTCCCACAGAACGTTCCACCCATCACAGACCGTCGGAAAGAATCTTTGTCTCTTGCCAGATCTCCCACAGAACGTTCCACCCATCACAGGCAGTCGAAAGAATCTTTGTCTCTAGCCAGATCTCCCACAGAACGTTCCACCCATCACAGGCAGCCGAAAAGAATCTTTGTCTCTAGCCAGATCTCACACAGAACGTTGCATTCATCTAACAATGAAGTGGCGAATAATCTCAGCGGAAGATGTATGTTTACAACACTCTTTGTGAAAAAAAAAATCAAATTATCAACAACAGTTAAAAATAAAGAACAAAAGACCTCCCGAGGCAGGATCAAACCCGTACTCTTAGACACTGCGCCTTGCCACGAAAACCAAACGCTAGAGCATACGGCCAACTCAGCTACATAAAAAAGTAGCTATCATTGACGATGTCTTTCACGCAGATGTACTTATGACTATAGCACAGGGTTATGATCACAACTCGAGATTAAATTGTATATCTGTATTTTCCTATTAAGACAAGTATTTCTCCTAGGCCTGAATGCTTGTGTTGCAGACAAACATTTATAGGACGAAACAGCACGAACAGTAGTTTCCAGTGGTTTAGATTTGAGACAAAAATAATAAATGAATGCTATTAAGGAGGGAAACTTCCGAGGTGATAGATTAACGAATAATTTTAGAGGTAAGGAGGTAGGAGTAATTTTAGGAATAATTTTTTATTCTCCTAACAATAAAGTAACGTAAGACCGTCTTTATGAAGAGCACAGTAACTGCGACCGACTTTCCCAACAACGAAGTAATCCCCTTTTATCATCATCATCATCATCATCATCATCATCATCATCATCAAGTACCGTGCCTACTGGCGTAGGTGATTATGTCTCTCAACAATTTTCGATCTCGGCAGCTATATCTCATTTCTGTTGTTGACCTTCTGCCAAGTCATTCTCTTAAGTTGTCTGTTATTTTTTCTCTTTGCTTCCCTCTATCTCTTCATCCCTCAATTTTTCCAGTTGTTCCAATATATTCCAGTTGTTCTCTTCTCATTACATGGCCAAAAAATGATGATTGTCTATTGGAATCCCCCTTAACGTTGTTGTCGTTATTTCTATTGTTGTGGCGATTCATGATTATACAAAGAAATTACGACGGTGGTTTTCCGTTGCCTTCCTTTGGTTTGTTTACGGTTGGCTCTGCTAGCCTTCAACTAAAAAGTCTCACCCACAAGGCAGTGGGGTTGTTTTACTTCGGGGTACCCTCCCTTAGCCTTTTACTCTCCCGAGCTTACCTGCAAGGCAGCAGGGCAGCCACAGGTTGTACTGTTTACTGCATACAGTAACAGATAAAATTACCTGACCTGAAAGTATCCCCTTATATAACAAACATGTAATAAGGACCACAGTTAATAATAGCCAACTAAACTGTGACTGCCTTTTATAATGTCACCAACCGACATATTCAATTAAGTTTTTGAAAATTATCGTAGGTGACATTTTCTGAAAATATAATAGTTATAATTCATAAGAATCTCAGTGACAGCACACTTCAACTGAAAACATTTGGAAACGCCGTTGGTGATGTTGAGTGTAGATTAAGTAATCACAGACCAAAGAATAAAAAATATCAATTCATAAGAAACATACAGAAGCGTACCCAGGAAATCTACAGTGCGAGTATATGATCCTGGAATAAAGTAACTCCAGGATTATCTAAACATCCGAGGAGATGATACAAGCACAGAGTTTCAAGGTGTGAAGACACAGTTGTTTGCCAATGATACTTTAGTTGATTTGTCCATTTGTGACTTTTCATGAAGACAAAATATACGTGATTATTCTATTATACACTTGACGGGATTAGTGGACATTGTATCTTGAAATGTCAAAATTGTTTGCGGTTAAAAATGTATTATTGTATATCAGAAAATCTGAGATGAGCAAATTTGGTGTATTTTTATTACGAATAATAACTACTAAAATATTATTTATACATATATATATATATATATATATATATATATATATATATATATATATATATATATATCCTCATAATTTTCATTAGGTGCCATGCTGGCTGGCGTAGGTGATCATCTCTCTCCACATTACTCGGTCCTTCATGTATGTAATATTTTCAGCCGGTGATCTTTTGTTATTAAAAAAAAAAAAGTAAAGAACCCCCGTCACGCCAAGTGGCGTATAGGGAATATGGTGTTAGTGACCATACATTTTACAGACCTTCGGCACATGATTTTTGAGGTAATGTGGTCGGTATTACGCCCGTGCCGCTTCACTTTCCCAGAAAAAAAATCCGGTACTCATTAAAGCTGGGTGAACCCGGAAGCCTTCGGCTGGGATCGAACCCAACCCCTTGTCCTTTGTAGTCCAGTTCACTAACCACTGAGTTATCGCGGCTCCCGAATTTTTGTTATGCTGTTTGGAAAAGCTGTTCAACATATTTTTTTCTCTTGGTTTTCCTCTGTTCCTCTTTCCAATAATTCTGCATGTTATTATAGTATTCCCAATGCCTTCTTTTCGCATGACGTGTCCAATAAATGTAGATTGTCTCTTCCTTATGATTTTAATGATAATCCTTGTTTCTCCAGATTGTTTTGAATATTCTTCATATGTAATTTTTGCTATCCATGGAATTCGTAACATTCTTCTTATAAACTACATTTCAGTTGCCTTTAATGTTCTCTGTGTTGTCTTGATTATTGTCCATGACTCGCTTCCATATAGTAGAATAGGTTCCACGTAGTACTTCATGACACTTTTTTCTAGCATTAATTGACAATGATTATTTACATAGGCTGTTTTTCATTCGCTGGAATTATGACTTTGCTTGTCCTATTATGTCTTTCCTTGTTCTATTATGTCTTTGGTTGTCCTATTATGTCTTTCCTTGTTCTATTATGTCTTTGGTTGTCCTATTATGTCTTTGCTTGTTCTATTATGTCTTTGCTTGTCCTATTATGTCTTTGCTTGTCCTATTATGTCCTTCCTTGTTCTATTATGTCTTTGCTTGTTCTATTATGTCTTTGCTTGTTCTATTATGTCTTTGCTTGTCCTATTATGTCTTTGCTTGTCCTATTATGTCTTTGCTTGTTCTATTATGTCTTTGCTTGTCCTATTATGTCTTTGCTTGTTCTATTATGTCTTTGCTTGTCCTATTATGTCTTTGCTTGTCCTATTATGTCCTTCCTTGTTCTATTATGTCTTTGCTTGTTCTATTATGTCTTTGCTTGTTCTATTATGTCTTTGCTTGTCCTATTATGTCTTTGCTTGTCCTATTATGTCTTTGCTTGTTCTATTATGTCTTTGCTTGTCCTATTATGTCTTTGCTTGTTCTATTATGTCTTTGCTTGTCCTATTATGTCTTTGCCTGTCCTATTATGTTTTTGCTTGTCCTATTATGTCTTTGCTTGTCCTATTATGTCTTTGCTTGTCCTATTATGTCTTTGCTTGTCCTTTTATGCTTAAAATTTCTGCAGTGCATCTGCTGTCTGATGTTTTAATTAATTTTTCTTCTTCTTCTTCTTCTTCTTCTTCTTCTTCTTCTACTCTTTTTCTTCTTCTTTTCATCATCATTTGCCGTTGAGCGTTGAGGGCAAAAATAAATCTGCGATCTTTTACTCTTCTATTTGCCTCTGCTGCTGTTATGTTTCCTAGTTGTTCTAATATTCCGTCAATTCATCTTTTTCGCTGTCGGCACTTGGGTCTGGTGTTCTCGCAACGTTTATTGAAGGCTCGTTGCGTTTTGATCTTTCTGCCTTATCACGTGGCCAAACCATTTTATCTGTTGTTTCTTTATATATTCTATGGCGGGAGTTATTTCAAGCCTTTTTTTTCTCAATTCTTCATCTCCGATCTTATCTCTCAGGCTGTTTCCTGTCATTCGTCTGACACATTTCATCTCGGTAGAGGTTATTTTTCTTATTGTTCTTGCATGTAGGGTCCAGGACTGGCATTGGTAGCACAACGTTGGGATGAAGACTATTGCAATTTTTATATTTTAGCTATTACTGATCCCATATATATATCTACAAGCTTGTCAAATCATTGAACAGCTATCAACACTATTGTCCAACAAGAAAATAACTCTGGAAGCAAAACGAGCACTCTACAATACAATCTTCACCCCAACGTTGTGCTACCAATGCCAGACCTGGACCCTAGATACAAGAACAATAAGATAAATAACCTCTACAGAGATGAAATGTGTTAGACGAATGACAGGAAACAGTCTGAGAGATAAGATCAGAAATGAAGAACTGAGAAAAAGCTAGGAATAGCGCCCCCCCCCCCCACACACACCCCCCCCCCCTCCCGCCATAGAATATATAACTAACAGATAAAATGGTTTGGCCACGTGACAAGGCAGAAAGATCAAAACACAACACAACGAGCCTTCAGCAAACGTGAGAACACCAGACCCAAGGGTCGACCACGAAAAAGATGGATCGGTGGAATATTAGAAGCACTAGGAAACATGACAGCAGCAGAGAACAGAAAAGAAAAAGACCACAAATTAATCTCCCCTCGACGCTGAATGGCAGATGAGGAAGGAAGGAAGAAGAAGATATATATATATATATATATACCTTGGCTATAAATTTTATGTTGTGTGTATCTGCAGTCACAAATTGGAACCACCTCCACATAAGTCTATTTAAAGTATGAGTGGAATGTAATGTCATCCTATTTTTGTGTACTTTCGTTAGCAAGATGTTACTCTCGTTAGCAAGATGTTTCTCTCGTTAGCAAGATGTTACTCTAGTTAGCAAGATGTTACTCTCGTTAGCAAGATGTTACTCTAGTTAGCAAGATGTTACTCTCGTTAGCAAGATGTTACTCTAGTTAGCAAGATGTTACTCTCGTTAGCAAGATGTTACTCTCGTTAGCAAGATGTTACTCTCGTAAGCAAGATGTTACTCTCGTTAGCAAGATGTTACTCTCGTTAGCAAGATGTTACTCTCGTTAGCAAGATGTTACTCGGTTCACCCGCCTTTAATGGATACCGGATTGGATACCGGATTTTTTTCTGGGAAAGTAAAGCAACACTGGCGTAATACCGACCACATTACCCCAAAAAATCATGTGCCGAAGGTCTGTAAAATTTATGGTCACTAACACCATATTCCCTATACGTCACTTGCCGTGACTGGGGTACTTTCATCATCATCATCATCGAGTGCCGTCTCCGCAACGAAGGTTGGTTACCATGGAGCGCCATTCTGCTCTATCTCTTGCTTTGATGGTGCAGGTTGAAGGGTACTTTACTTCTTATTCTTTACTGGCTCCTTGTTACCAGCTTTACCGCAGCACTGCAATTATTTGCCTGTTCCTGTGAGTGGAATGTACCAGATTCATGGTGTTTCTTTTAGTAATAAACGCTGCTACATTTCTACGGTTAGAATTAAAATACAACTTTTTAGTTAAATACAAAGAGCTGTGCAAGTGAGAGCTGAACTATAACCAAAGTCTACTAGGGGGCCAGGACCGAGGACCACCTTCTGTCGACATCTCCAGGCCGATACTGCAAGCTACATCATAAATAAGGCGAGAGAAAATAAACGCAATATGCTAGTTTGTGCAGTTGGGTGGATAGGTAAGGAGGTGAGTGGGGCTGTGGAAGAAGGTGGTGGAGATGGGAGGGGGGGGGTTATTTTCGGAGAACTGGGAATATCGCTTTTGCGATTTATGTTGAGTTAAGGTGACGGTTCGGTATATGATGGAGCACGGGTGAAATGGGGCATGGGAGAGGGGATGAGCGAGAGAGAGAGAGAGAGAGAGAGAGAGAGAGAGAGAGAGAGAGAGAGAGAGAGAGAGAGAGAGACAGAGACAGAGTGAAGGAAAGGGAAAGAGAGAAGAAGATTTTTTTTAAAGAGAAAGAACGAACTAAAGAAATAAATAACAAAGAGAGATAAATGTTTCAATTTGTATCACTGGTTGATATTTAGGTTAGCAATTGTTATCACTGGTTGATATTTAGTTATCGACTTGTATCACTAAGTGATATGAAAATAGACTCAAGATGCAACAAAGCTTGCCAAATCAGTGGACAGCTATCACCACTATTGTCCAACAAGGAAACAACTTTAGAGGTAAAACGAGCACTCTACAATACAATCTTCATCCCAACGTTGTGCAACCAATGCCAGACCTGGACCCTTCATGCAAGAACAATGAGAAAAATAACCTCTTCTGACATTAAATGTGTCAGACGAATGACAGGAAACAGTCTGAGATTTAGATCAGAAATGAAGAACTGAGAAAAAAGGCTAGGAATAACCCCACCATAGAATATATAAAGAAACAGCAGACAAACTGGTTTGGTCACGTGACAAGTCAGAATGATCAAAACACAACATAACGAGCCTTCAATAAACGTTTCGACAACACCAGACCACAAGTGCAGACCACGAAAAGATGGATTGATGGAATATTAGTAACACTAGGAAACATATCAGCAGCAGAGGCGACGCTGAAAGGCAAATGAGGTAGGAAAGGAAAAGAAGAATATACTTAGACACTTTTATCACTATTTGAAATTAATTTTAAATTAAATCGCTATCTTAAATTTCAATAATTTTAAATTTAAGTGAGACTTTTATCACTAGTTGATATTTGGGTTAATAATTGTTATAACTGGTTTATATTTAGGTTAGCAATTTTTATCACTGGTTGATATTTCGTTAACTACTTTCATCACTTTAATCTTTGGAAACACTCTGAAGCTTCAACTCAAGCAAAAACTAGACATACTCATAGAAAGAGAGAATACACGGCGACAGGGAAATAAAATATATGCTAGGGGCGCAGCAAAATCTATAGTCAACTATGACTGACGGAGGCTACTAACCATTTTGGTAGTCTACTACAGTCAACTATGACTGACGGAGGCTATTACAGTCAACTATGACTGGCGGAGGGGAGCCGCGATAGCTCAGTGGTTAGTGAACTGGACTACAAAGGACAAGAGGTAGGGTTCGATCCCGACGGCTTCAGTGTTCACCCAGTTTTTTAATGGGTACCTGATTTTTTTCAGGGAAGTAAAGCGGCCCTGGCGTAATACCGACCACATTACCCAAAAAATCATGTGCCGAAGGTCTGTAAAATATATGGTCACTAACACCATATTCCCTATACGCTACTTGGCGTGACGGGGGAACTTTACTTTTTTTTTTACTATGACTGGTGGAGACTACTACAGTCAACTATGACTGACGGAGGCTACTACAGTCAACTATGACTGACGGAGGCTATTACAGTCAACTATGACTGGCGGAGGCTACTACAGTCAACTATGATTGACGGAGGCTACTACAGTCAACTATGATTGACGGAGGCTACTACAGTCAACTATGACTAACGGAGGTTACTACAGTCAACTATGACTGGCGGAGGCTACTACAGTCAACTAAGACTGACGGGGGCTACTACAGTCAACTATGATTGACGGAGGCTACTACAGTCAACTATGACTAACGGAGGTTACTACAGTCAACTATGACTGGCGGAGGCTACTACAGTCAACTAAGACTGACGGGGGCTACTACAGTCAACTATAACTGACGGGGGTTACTACAGTCAACTATGATTACGGAGGCTACTACAGTCAACTATGACTAACGGAGGTTACTACATTCAACTATGACTAACGGAAGCTACTACAGTCAACTATGACTGACGGAGATGCACTACAGTTAACTGTGACTTACGGTGACTACTACAGTCAACTATGACTAACGGAGGTTACTGCATTCAACTATGACTAACGGAAGCTACTACAGTCAACTATGACTGACGGAGATGCACTACAGTTAACTGTGACTTACGGTGACTACTGCAGTCAACTATGGCTGACGGAGGCAACTACTGTCAACTATGATTGTAGGAGGCTATTACAGCCAACTATGACTGGCGGAGGCTACTACAGTCAACTATGATTGTAGGAGGCTATTACAGCCAACTATGACTGACGGAGGCTACTACAGTCAACTATGATTGTAGGAGGCTATTACAGCCAACTATCACTGGCGGAGGCAACTACAGTCAACTATGATTGTAGGAGGCTATTACAGCCAACTATGACTGACGGAGGCTACTACAGTCAACTATGATTGTAGGAGGCTATTACAGTCAACTATAACTGACGGAGACAACTACAGTCAACTATGATTGTAGGAGGCTATTACAGCCAACTATGACTGACGGAGGCTACTACAGTCAACTATGATTGTAGGAGGCTATTACAGCCAACTATCACTGGCGGAGGCAACTACAGTCAACTATGATTGTAGGAGCTATTACAGCCAACTATGACTGACGGAGGCTACTACAGTCAACTATGATTGTAGGAGGCTATTACAGTCAACTATAACTGACGGAGACAACTACAGTCAACTATGATTGTAGGAGGCTATTACAGCCAACTATGACTGACAGAAGCCATTACTGTTTTCATCACTGATTGATATTTCTATGTAGACCTCTATTGGCTATGGAAGGCCCCGGTATCACTGCAAACGAATCAAATCCATATACGCTCAACCGCCCGTGCCAGTGGAATCATCCGAATTACTAACTCATCTCCCAAACAAAGAAAAGCAACTGTAGTCCCCATCGTAGCAGTCTCAGCACACGCCAAAAGACATAAGGCGACACCGCGCAGAATGTGAACACATTCAACTGTTCCCTGTTATACGATATCATCAATCATCGTAAACAATTGGAATATCGAAACATGATCAAAACGGATGAGACACACAGCTCACGGTGTGTACAGAGCACTTAACTCAGTAGCTCCTGCAACAAGCCGGACTTGGAATATGAGGAAACTGCAACAAGGAACACCTTTCAGACATAGCCTTCAATAGTTCCTGCCGCCTATCCACCATATACCGAAAGTTCACGTACTCCCGAAAATGATGATCGTCATATTGAGAACAAAAAATGTATAGCGCTTGATGATGTTAGGACATCGTTCTTGACTCCAACCGAACATATAAAAACATAGGTAGTCGTCGAATTATCCCCGTCACACATCAAACAACAGACCCTACGGTTAGCGTACAACGAACGAAACATGGTGCAAATTCCCCAAAGAGGAAAATCTTAGGTCGACTTGACGGAACAGTATTCATTAATGCGTTTCAGCATGTAAATAACTTGCGCCAAACAATTCTAACGTCGGCCATTGAACAGCACTCAATGTGACGTAAACCGCATGTCAACACTAGACGGTGAAGGTCGCTTTTACAATACTTGACTTGTCAAAAAGGAACATTGCTGTGTGTACTCGGCGGCACAGATTTGTCCACTTCATCGGCGCAGATTTGCTAAGTACAACATCATTTTGATTTCAACACAGAAAATTGCATCACAGAGCCAAAATTAATCAAACCCCAGATGCATTTTCTACACCGATCGAGAGAACATGAAACGTTCCACCATTTTGAAACGGAAGTCCGTGTAGACCTCTATTACAAGCTAATACTTCAAAGACGATTTATGTCCATTTGTGATCTGTGTCTTCTCTTACAACCTGACAATCCCCGGATTATTTCTCTTACTCTTACAAGCTGACAATCCCCGGACTATTTCTCTTACAAGCTGACAATTCCTTGACTATTTCTCTTACAAGCTGACAATCCTCGGTTCTATTTCTATTACAAGCTGACAATCCCGTGACTATTACTGTTATAAGCTGACAATCCCGTGATTATTTCTCTTACAAGATAACAATCCCCTGACTATTTCTCTTACAAGCTGACAATCCCCTGACTATTTCTCTTACAAGCTGACAATCCCCGGATTATTTCTCGTACAAGCTGACAATCCCCTGACTATTTCCCTTACAAGCTGACAACCCCTTGACTATTTCTCTTACAAGCTGACAACCCCCTGACTATTTCTCTTACAAGCTGACAACCCCCTGACTATTTCTCTTACAAGCTGACAATCCCCTGACTATTTCTATTACAAGCTGACAATCCCGTGATTATTTCTCTTACAAGCTGACAATCCCTTCACTATTTCTTTTACAAGCTGACAATCCCCTGACTATTACTATTACAAGCTGACAATCCTCTGACTATTTCTATTACAAGCTGACAACCCCTGACTATTTCTCTTACAAGCTGACAATCCCTTCACTATTTATATTACAAGCTGACAATCCCTTCACTATTTCTATTACAAGCTGACAATCCCCTGACTATTACTATTACAAGCTGACAACCCCTTGACTATTTCTCTTACAAGCTGACAATCCCTTACTATTTCTATTACAAGCTGACAATCCCTTCACTATTTCTATTACAAGCTGACAATCCCCTGACTATTTCTATTACAAGCTGACAATCCCCTGACTATTTCTATTACAAGCTGACAACCCCTTGACTATTTCTATTACAAGCTGACAACCCCTTGACTATTTCTATTACAAGCTGACAATCTCCTTGACTATTTCTATTACAAGCTGACAATCCCCTGACTATTTCTATTACAAGCTGACAACCCCTGGACTATTTCTATTACAAGCTGACAATCCCCTGACTATTTCTATTACAAGCTGACAACCCCTTGACTATTTCTATTACAAGCTGACAATCCCCTTGACTATTTCTATTACAAGCTGATAATCCCCTGACTATTTCTATTACAAGCTGACAATCCCCTGACTATTTCTATTACAAGCTGACAATCCCGTGACTATTTCTACACCAAGTTGACTCTCATGTAAAAATATTTTATCACAATATGACCTATTTGTGACTGTATCAATTACAGACGTATTTTAATGTGACTACTTTTATTACAAGCTGATCTTTTTATGACTACTACTATTACAATCTGGCCATAATGTCAGTAATTATAAAAGACGTTTCTTAATTAATAGGACTATTTCTGTTACGAACTCACTTTTGTGCGAATTATTTTAATGCGAACCGACCTTAAGTAACCACTTCTATTAAAAAAAAAAATTGTGTGTAAATAAAACGAAAAGAGTTTTGTGTGGTTGCTTCTTTAACAAATTAAGTTGTATGTGACTACTTCAATAACAAATTAGGTTGTATGTGACTACTTCAATAACAAATTAGGTTGTGTGTGACTACTTCAAAAACACAATAAGGTGTATGTGACTACTTCAAAAACAAATTAGGTTGTATGTGACTACTTCAATAACACAATAAGGTGTATGTGACTACTTCAATAACAAATTAGGTTGTATGTGACTACTTCAATAACACAATAAGGTGTATGTGACTACTTCAATAACAAATTAGGTTGTATGTGACTACTTCAATGACAAATTAAGTTGTATGTGACTACTTCCACAGCAAATTATTTTGTGTGTGACCACGTCTACACTAAATTAAGTTTTCATCCATTTTTGTAAAGCTGTCACCATACGTTTGTAGGAGTTCACGTCACAGCCACCTATGTTTTGTATAACAACACTTATTACCAGCTGGCCTCTCTTTAATTTTATATTACAAACTGCTATGTAGTGCTGAGTGTGTAGACAACTCCTTCTGCGCTGAGAACAGCCACCGCAATCTTTATGGCTCCTCATCCTTCATCATTTCGCTTCAAGATAGTCGTAATGAAAACCTCTTCATCGTTTTGAATTTCACTCCGCGAGCTATTTTCTCATGCCTTCCTGATCTAATCTCAAACCGAAGACGAAGCGAGAGCGATACAAATGAGGGGTTAAAAAGTAACAGATTCCAATAGCTGGGTTAGCATCCATTTATTTTAGGATCTGCACTTAAAGTTTCTTCTTTTTTCTCGTCTTTGCTTCTTCGCCGCTTCTTATACTCATTCGGGTGTCGAGGGAAATAAATATTTCTAGCTTTCGCTCATTTTGCAGCCTCAACTATTGTGCTTATATTTGAAGATTTTTTATTTTTTTAATTTTTATTTTATTTTAAGTTAAACGAGAGAACGGAGGGAAAGGCCGGGTTCTGTGGATGAGGTAAAGATTAGAAGCAGAGGCAAGGAGTTGGCAATCTTGGCCCCGCTCCCCCCCCCAAAAAAAAAATTGATTAAAAATAGGCGGAAGCAAGAATGTAAAAATAGTTACAGGACGTCAATTTTTACAACTTTGCTGAAAACAAGAAGTATGTTCTGGACAGCCTATATGTGTTAGGACAATATCCTAGTGGCATACTGTTTGGAGATACCAACTTCGTTGAGAAGTAAGCTATTGAACAGTGCATAGGACTTGAATGAGATCATGACTCATAGCTGACTGTTTGCATCAGTTTGCTAGAACTGATAAAAATGCCACTCTATCTACCCACAATGGTCACAGCAACAAGGTCTGTTAAATAAACATGCAATGGTATCAAGCAGCAAAACTATTAGCGAGGCGAGACAAAAACTAAGACGTTTCGGCAACAGCCTTCATCGGGCACAAAAAGACAAATATTCTAGGAAAGAACTATTCTAAAGCTAAAAATAATATAAACACGAAAGTCAAAATGACAAGGTTTGGTCAAGTTAAAGAGAGTGAAAAATGGAAAGCAATACGAGAACGTTACCGAAAAAAAAAACATTTACAAGTATTTTCTTCTTTTCTTCTTTGTTGACCTCTAGACGTCAGTATTAATAAGCTCGAAGAAAGCGTTCATCAGCTTCTGGTTCGGGACATCTTGTGACATCTGGTGACATCTTGTGACATCTGGTAACATCTTGTGACATCTGGTAACATCTTGTGACATCTGGTAACATCTTGTGACATCTGGTAACATCTTGTGACATCTGGTAACATCTTGTGACATCTGGTAACATCTTGTGACATCTGGTAACATCTTGTGACATCTGGTAACATCTTGTGACATCTGGTGACGGCCACACCGGGCATCTGTTCATCATATGTTGAGCCATATTGTAGTAAATGTTCAGCAGTCATGTTGCCTGTGTCACAGTCACATTCATCAGTCATCTATCTTTAACAGTTGACAAGATGATACCCCAATCTGTTGTGGCTTGTTTGGAGTTTAAAATCATTACTTGTTCCTTTCTATTTAAACTGAAACTGGGCGTGGCCTGACTCTGGACAAAGAGGATATCGCGATTTTTGTTCTTCATTCCTTAAGAGAAGAAGAGGATGGGTGAGGCAAAGATGTATATATTGAGAGACTGATGAATCTAATGGTGGAAAAGGGGTCTGATCGATTTGGGGTATTTAGTGGGGAAAGTAGATGTATCTACAATCAACACCCTTACACGAACAGTCAGTTTGATTCGTATCGAGAAATGCTGGGGCGGGCGGTTGAATGGATATGGACAGGCCTCGGCTGTAATGAAACTGATTTCACGAATAGACTAGAACCGGTTCTATGTTGAGCTGATAGTAGACATCATTATGTTAGTTACTCCGATGTTATATATTCAATTTGTTCGTATATTTGTTCTTTAATTGACAAGTACAATGTATCAACATTAACAAGTACCATCTCTCTCTCTCTCTCTCTCTCTCTCTCTCTCTCTCTGCGATCAAGACTCAATCAGAGTAGGATTCCAGACTCTCTCACGAAGTCAGCTGTCTGTTTAAGTGATTCGATTGCCCCATACAGTTTCTCTTCCAGGGAGGTGGGTGTGGACCACATTGCTCTTCTCAGGTCTGTGTACTGGGGGCAAGTACCATATCTTACTAATAGCCGCGACAGCTCAATGGTTAGTGAACTGGACTACGAAGGACAAGTGGTAGGGTTCGATCCCAACCGACGGCTTCCAGGTTCACCCAGCCTTTAATGGGTACCGGATTTTTTTTTTAGAAAAGTAAAGTGGCACGGATGTAATACGACCACATTACCCCAAAAATCATGTGCTGAAGGTCTATAAAATTTATGGTCACTAACACAATATTCCCTGTACGCCACTTGGCGTGATGGGGGCGCTTTACTTTTTACTTTATATCTTACTAATAGTAAAGTAAAGTACCCCCGTCACACCAAGTGGCGTATAGGGAATATGGTGTTAGTGACCATAAATTTTCCGTATAAGGTGTTCCACTTATCAGATCTTTGAGAAAATGTAGAGTCGCTCTGATGCCAATGATCTATGGATCGTTAACTAGGTGATGTTCTACTGTTTCATGTGGGTGTTCATAGAGTGGGCATGCTGGAGTTTGATTTCGTTGTATTCACTGATGTGGTTGTTCAGTGGTACATGACGAGTTCTCAGTCTGAAGATGGCGGATTGGTCTCATCGTTAGGCTGTTAATGTAAGCAAGTCTTGATACTATTATTTTTTCTTCTTTAGTAATCAGCTCTAGCAAGACACCTAGACTGGCAGGAATTACATGATTGATCTATCTATCTTTCGTTCGTCCGAAATATTATCTGCAATGTTGTTTCCTGTATAAATTTTGTGTAATTCTTGCAGTGACCTATTTAGTTTTGTCTGTAGTGTTGTATCTATGGGACAATGGATTTTCCTAAGTCTACTAAATTCAGTACAGTCTTGAAGTTTGTGTTCAGCATTCTGGGGCGATTGTCCTCATGAACATGTAGTTGAGGTGCCGATATTTAATTTTGTATACATGTGACTGTGCATTCGATTGTGTCCTGTTCTTAGGCGTATAATGATAACTTCTTCCCATCTATTCATATTATGAAAGGCATCCTGATTTAGGGTTTGTGGTCCTCTGATTCATTTGATTATCTGTTTCTTATGATGGTAGGTAACTGGTGCATCCTTTGCCAGCTGATCTTCTCTCTTATTTCCTGGTATTCCACAGTGAGATGGGGATCCACTGCAAGGCGACCATGTGGTGCTGACAGAATTCAGTCAATAATGTCTGCTGATGTGCAAATTTTCTGAATTGTAGTGCTTGGAGTACTGATCTTGCATCTGTCAAAAACAATATAGGCTGTGGGCTAAGATTACTGTTCAGCAGTTTTTCTATTACCAACTTTATTGCTTGATTTTCTGCATCATAATTGTGACAATATTTTCCTGTTGCTATTTTATTCAGATCACAAATATTATTTTGATACTCTATATATGCACCTTCTCCCCAATTCTTTACTGCATTCTGTGCTGATCCATCTGTGTACACACGAACCAATAGATATTGTGGGTATTCTTCATCCAGGAAACTGAGAGTGATTGTTTTACGCTGTAGACTAATCTGTTCCTCCTTGTCAAGTATTCCTTTCCCTTCTGTCAATATTTGTATGTCAATCCTGATTCTCCTGTCCAGGGAGTATGTTCTAGTATGGGCAGTAGGGGGCTGACAACTCTTGGTATATCTAGTGTCAACAAATTCGTTTGGCTTGGGGATAAAACTGCTTCTTTTAAGCCGTCCCAATGCAAGATGATGTTACTAAATGTTACTGAAATGTAAATGCCACCACTTGATTTAAAATGGCTAAAAGTTTCTGAAATTTAAATGTTATCACGTACTTTAAAGTGGCTAAAATAAAAGTTACTGAAATGTAAATGCCACCACTTGATTTAAAATGGCTAAAAGTTACTGAAATTTAAATGTTATCACGTACTTTAAAGTGGCTAAAATAAAAGTTACTGAAATTTAAATGCTTTCATGTACTTTAAAATGGCTAAAAGTTACTGAAATTTAAATGTTATCACGTACTTTAAAGTGGCTAAAATAAAAGTTACTGAAATTTAAATGCTATCACGTACTTTAAAATGGCTAAAAGTTGCTGAAATTTAAATGCTATCACGTACTTTAAAGTGGCCAAAAGTTACTTAAATTTAAATGTTATCACGTACTTTAAAGTGGCTAAAAGTTACTGAAATTTAAATGTTATCACGTACTTTAAAGTGGCTAAAATAAAAGTTACTGAAATTTAAATGTTATCACGTACTTTAAAGTGGCTAAAATAAAAGTTACTGAAATTTAAATGCTATCACGTACTTTAAAATGGCTAAATGTTACTGAAATTTAAATGTTATCACGTATTTTAAAGTGGCTAAAATAAAAGTTGCTGAAATTTTAAATGCTATCACGTACTTTAAAATGGCTAAAAGTTACTGAAATTTAAATGCTATCACGTACTTTAAAGTGGCTAAAAGTTACTTAAATTTAAATGTTATCACGTACTTTAAAGTGGCTAAAAGTTGCTGAAATTTAAATGCTATCACGTACTTTAAAGTGGCTAAAAGTTACTGAATTTAAATGCTATCACGTACTTTAAAGTGGCTAAAAGTTACTGAAATTTAAATGTTATTACGTACTTTAAAGTGGCTAAAAGTTACTGAAATTTAAATGCTATTACGTACTTTAAAGGGGCTAAAAGTTACTGAAATTTAAATGCTATCACGTACTTTAAAATGGCTAAAAGTTACTGAAATTTAAATGTTATCACGTACTTTAAAGTGGCTAAAAGTTACTGAAATTTAAATGCTATTACGTACTTTAAAGTGGCTAAAAGTTACTGAAATTTAAATGCTATTACGTACTTTAAAATGGCTAAAAGTTACTGAAATTTAAATGCTATTACGTACTTTAAAGTGGCTAAAAGTTACTGAAATTTAAATGTTATCACGTGACAAAAAATCTATTTTTTTTTTAAAAACCTGTTATGTAGATTACAGCAAAATGAAAACGAAAACATCCAATCCGATGTCGGAAGATGCACAGTTTGGGCCAGACTTTGTTCTCCTTGTGAATAAGGATTGGGAATGTAGAAGAAATGTTGATGGCCAGACTCCACACAGATGTTACTTATTCATTGTTTTGTCGTTTCTTTGATCAAGGGCAAATGGAGACCTTCGTTTGATCACAACATTCATCTACCTCTTGTTTTATTCTACTGATTGTACCATGAAGTGTTTCAGAGAAGCATGAGGTTTGAGTAGCTGTATGGATATTGCTAGTTTCGATGCTTGAGCAGTCGTCATCTTGAATCTATTTAGATATTTCGCCTATGATCTGTCGTCATCTTGAATCTATTTAGAGATTTCACCTATGAGCAGTCGTCATCTTGAATCTATTTAGAGATTTCACCTATGATCTGTCGTCATCTTGAATCTATTTAGAGATTTCACTATGATCTGTCGTCATCTTGAATATATTTAGAGATTTCACCTATGATCTGTCGTCATCTTGAATATATTTAGAGATTTCACCTATGATCTGTCGTCATCTTGAATCTATTTAGAGATTTCGCCTATGAGCTGTCGTCATCTTGAATCTATTTAGTGATTTCGTCAGAGTTCTCGTCATCTTGAACATATTTAATTGTTTGATTGTGTACGCCAGCTTTCAGCTCTAAGTCCCGAGGAACTGATTTTTGTGTGAATATCACTTTTTTCCTCTTTCCAACTTCAGAGGTACTTTCACACTTTTATTGTCGAGAGTTGTGACGTTTTGGATATATTGTTTTCTCTATCAATTGTGCTCGAGATGTGTTTTGGATAGATTGTTTTCCCTATCAATTGTGTTCGACATGTGATTTGGATAGATTGTTTTCTCTATCAGTTGTGTTCGACATGTGTTTAGGATAGATTATTTTCCCTATCAATTGTGTCGACATGTGTTTTGGATAGATTGTTTTCCTTATCAATTGTGTTCGACATGTGTTTTGGATAGATTGTTTTCCTTATCAATTGTGTTCGACATGTGTTTTGGATAGATTGTTTTCCCTATCAATTGTGTTCGACATGTGTTTTGGATAGATTGTTTTCTCTATCAATTATGCTCGAGATGTGGTCTGTTTTGGTTTACTCTTTCGATTTCCAACTGGTTCTTTAACGTGCTGAGAATGCGCACTTCACCTCCTGCTTTTTGTTGTTTTCTGAGGTGGTTAAAGATTGAATCTTGCTACCTGGAGACCAGGGGTTGGTAAAGCCGTGAAGAAACAACGGATTCGATTTTTGAAAAATTCACCATCGACCGTGGTGAGGATCGAACCATAGGCATTCTTATCCAGAGGCTGGCGTCTTACCTCTAGACCACCCAGTCCTCAATGTGTTTAGTGATTTCGCCTATCTACATTTTCCCGAGTTGTCCTTTTGTCTTGAATTTTTTTTTTCGTTCGCCAGCTCTGACATCTGACGAAGTCCTTAGAGACTAGGAACTGAATCTGAATTTTTTTTTTGCGCGCTAGTCCAGTTTTTCCCTGGACATAGGGGTCCCTCGCCGCACAGGCAGATAACTCCGACTTCGGACGTATTCGTATTTTTTCCGTGAATGAGTAATTGACATTTCAGGCCGAGCCTCGCTGCTGAGACCAGGGGTGGTTGCCGCAGAGAGAAATCATAAATAAAAATCCCAGCTGGTGCAGCCGGGATTTGAACCCACAACCTCTCTGTCTCGAAGCCAGCGTCTTGCCTCGAGACCAACCAGTCCCCCTTCTTGAAAATTTGATATTTTCTTTTAGTGTGCTCATGTTATACCTTGGTCGAGTTTCATTCTGGTCAGGTGCCAAATATATTTAATATTTGGAAACTCTAATTTTATCATGTGCAACGGGGCAGCACATCTGGCCTCATGGACTGAAAACTTGATAGAAGGTTTCTCCTGCAAGGACGGAGAAATGGGCAACAGGGCAACAGAGGCAACTGGGGCAACAGGGACAACAGGGGCAACAGAGGCAACAGATGCAACAGGGACAACAGAGGCAACAGGGGCAACAGAGGCAAATGGGACAACAGAGGCAACAGGGGAACAGAGGCAACAGGGACAACAGGAGCAACAGAGGCAACATGAGCAACATAGGTAACAGGGACAACTGGGGAAACAGGGACAACAGAGACAACAGGGACAACAGGAGCAACAGAGGCAACAGGGACAACAGGGGCAACAGAGGCAACAGGGACAACAGTGACAACAGGGGCAACAGAGGCAACAGGGACAACAGGAGAAACAGAAGCAAAAGGGACAACAGGGCAACAGAGGCAACAGGGACAACAGGAGCAACAGGGACAACATGGGCAACAGGGCAGCAGAGGCAACAGGAGCAACAGAGGCAACAGGGGCAACAGAGGCAACAGGGGCAACAGGTTAGAATTGTCGCATCAGAAGGAAAAAAAAATACAGAATATGTCCAATGACAGATGAGTAATAGCGTCATGACGCAAAGAGATGCGAGTGTTTTGTTCAATACCACGTAAAGCTGTTACCATACCACTTTTTTCTACTTTTTTTTTCAAACAGTCCAATGATAGAGGCCGGGTTCGATCCTGACCGACGGCTTCCGGGTTCGCCCAGCCTTAAGTGGGTACCGGAATTTTTTCTGGGAAAGTAATGCGGCACGGGCGTAATACCGACCACATTACCATGAAATCATGTTCCGAAGGTTTGTAAAAATTATGGTCACTAACACCATATTCCCTATATGCCACTTGGGGTGATGGGGCTCTTTACTTTTTTACTTACTATATGTCCAATGATGCGGATTCTGGAATCAGTGGATCTTTGTGACTTCACCCTCCCATGGTCTCTAGGTAGTGGGATCCTAAATCTGTCCATCTCGGATAATGGCAGAAAGCAGAAAGCTCCATGTGCATTCTATCCACGATAAAAAAATCATTCTTCTTTTTTTTCTCCTTTCACTGATACCTAAAAGGTGTCGTGGTTATATCATTTGTCGTTCTTGAGCTGCTCGAACGGTCTGAATTAGTGATTTTTTTTGTTTTGTTATTACATGTCTCTATCACTGCATTTATCCATCTTCTTCTTGGTTTTCCTCTTGGTCTTTTTCCATGCATTCTCGAGATGAACGCCTTTGATGGTGATTGGTGAGGATTCATTCTGACCAGGTGGCCAAACCATTTAAGTTGTTGTTGTTCTATATATTCTTGGCAGGGTTTTGTTCCTACCATTTTTCTTATGGTTTCATTTGGTATTCTATCTCTTCTTGTGTTGTTTGTTACTTTTTCTCAAGCATCGCATCTCACATGTATTGAATCTTTCTTAAATGGGATTTTCTTAAAAATCACATTTAAGAAAGAATCATTAGTAGTTAAAAATCACATTTAAGAAAGAATCATTAGTAGTTAAAAATCACATTTAAGAAAGAATCATTAGTAGTTAAAAATCACATTCAGAAAGAATCATTAGTAGTTAAAAATCACATTTAAGAAAGAATCATTAGTAGTTAAAAATCACATTCAAGAAAGAATCATTAGTAGTTAAAAATCACATTTAAGAAAGAATCATTAGTAGTTAAAAATCACATTTAAGAAAGAATCATTAGTAGTTAAAAATCTAAAAGAGTAAGTCATATGTGGCCCATACAATGTTAAAGTAAAGTGCTCCGTCACGCCACACGAAATTATAGGGAATATGGTGCTAGTGACCATAATTAGCACAGACCTTCAGTACATGATGTTTTGGAGTTATGTCATCAGTATTATGCCCGTGCCGCTTTACCTTCCCCCCAAAAAATTCCAGTACCCGTTTAAGGCTGGGTGAATCTGGAAGCCGTCGATCATTATTGAACCCGACATCTTGTCCTTTATAGTCCAGTTCACTAACTCTGAGCTTTCGCGGCTCCCTATATATGGTCCACAACTATCGTAAGAATTGCTAAAAGTAGAAATGTACCCTTGCCAAATATGTGTTAGGCTGAAAGCGCAGATTGTCGTAAACTAGCGACACAACACATACACGCCCACTTAACGAGTGAACGTTAAGTAGGAGAAAGATCATACCTGGTGTACTTATCAGAGTTTCATCTTTCACTATATCCCTCTTTGTTTTGTTCCTGACATTCCTTAAGTATCTCATTTCGCATGAAATGATTTAACGTCTGCGCCTTTCAACGGTTACCCATGTCTGGCATTGGTAGCAGAATGTAACTAGAAAAATTAGCTTCCTAAGATCAAGTTTACGTTAGAATATTTACATTTGCATATCGTATAATCTGCGTTTCCGGTTAAGATGGCGGACGAATAAAATGTAATCTAGTCTCCGTTGTTTTGCGGAGGAGTTTACGACTCAAGTGCGGTGTCCACGTACTAGTTGTATGTGTTTTGTAATGTAGTTCAATGTGTTTTAAAGATACATAAGTCATGAAATATAAGGATATTAATAGTTTTCAAATACTGGCCATTGGGAACACGACGATGAGCTGCACCTGGTCAGGAATTGGTCAGCGACTGACAGCTATCGGCCTGAATTAAGATAAGTGAACCATAATTGAGCAAGATCCTACTCTACCTCATCGTGATGGCTAGTCTGATCAAGTGAGTATGGATCAAAGACGGAAAGTAATCTAAAACACAAAAATGTCATGTTGAAGTGTCCAATAGCTCTAAACATGCGCTCTCAGTTAAAGAGTTTTTTCAAGGGCGGATGAAGAGTTGTAATCGTCGATCTAACGAAGTTACAAACATAATTAAGTTTTTCCTCACTTCCGTTAGCACTTCCACGAAATAAAAGCCAGCGGTACGGACACTGTGAGTGGGCAGAATTGATTGCTCAAGGCATGAGTGGCTTACATCAGCCACACACAGGTCGTTGATATTTGTTTATGGGAAAGAGAGATGGCCTGAAGTAGTTCTGACCACATATTCCCAAAAATGTGCTGTTTATCAAATTGATACACTTTAAAGACATATTTCTCTATGCGCCATACTCGAGGCATCTCGAGCGCAAATTCTTTCTTTCTTTCTTTCTTTCTTTCTTCTTCTTGACTTCTGACAATGTAAAGTGTTGGAATCTTGCAGTTGCAAAAACATATTTCAAAACTTGATAAATGTAGTAATACTAGACGGAGAACACACAGAAGATATCAACTAGAGAAAAAAAATAACGCTCGAATAATGTATAATATTTGAAATTCCAGGACAGCTATTATACCGGTCTGAATGTTAAGGAACAAGAAAAAGGGAAGCTCACACGCTTGTTATTTCATACAAGCTGCATGACAAGAATTCTCTGAATTTTTTTTTTTTTTTTTCCATATGAAGCAGTAAAATTCTGCCCAAGAAAAAAAAAAAAGTCCAAGAAATAAATAAAATGTACACTGCGATAACATGTAAATGTTTGAGCTGAATAGATCATTAAGACAGAAGACATCAATAGAAGAAATGTCATCCAGTGGAGTTCAAGGGAAGACAATCGAGAGGCTATTGCGGGTTAGTCTGGATAGGAAAAGCATAAGCATAGGGAAAAAATGATTGTAGTTTTACAGTGACTAGATGGCCAAATAAAATGGCAAACGAAAAGAGCCATCGGTGGGGTGTGCTAAACACTCCAACGTATGGTGACAGCTTTACAAGGAAGGAACACAGCACAATACTGACGTTTCGGCCTGTGGCTTTTCTTCAGAATACAAGGACAACGACAACAAACGGTGAAGCACAATTATCTATAACTACATGTTAGATGATAAAGTGGAGGGAGAGGAAAGTAGGATGTTGAAATAAGATAGGAGAGGGAAGAGAGAAATGAATACTACATGAGGAGAGATGGGATGGGCGTCAAGATATATAAAATGGAAAACGAGAAAGAGAAAAATGTATCATAAAATGCAACTAGCTTCGAGCAGCAAGTACCCAGCTTCAGGGCTGAAACAAGTCAGAATGACTAGGAGCAAACGAAAATCTTTGCGAAAGAACTGCACAGATAGCAGTAGGAAAGGAGATCGCTCAAGGAATGGCGGTGGATTGTCATAGGTTGCGATAGACATCGAGGAAAATTGCAAGATTGTTACTGAAACTGGAAACCACAAGAACTAGGAAAGTGGGAAAGCCAAACTAGACCCGAAGAAGAAACGTCGAGACAGAAGCAAACAGGTCCGGGTTCATTTGGAGGAGACAACACCGAACCGGGTCATGTTGACAGGGTGTGGTTGCTGTCCTTTACTTCATTAGGAGCTACAAGGTACAAGTCAAGTTTACAGTGTCTACAGACAACACCGAACTGTTGACAGGGTGTGGTTGCTGTCCTCTACTTCATTAGGAGCTACAAGGTACAAGTCAAGTTTACAGTGTCTACAGACAACACCGAACTGTTGACAGGGTGGTGGTTGCTGTCCTCTACTTCATTAGGAGCTACAAGGTACAAGTCAAGTTTACAGTGTCTACAGACAACACCGAACTGTTGACAGGGTGTGGTTGCTGTCCTCTACTTCATTATGAGCTACAAGGTATAAGTCAAGTTTACAGTGTCTACAGACAACACCGAACTGTTGACAGGGTGTGGTTGCTGTCCTCTACTTCATTAGGAGCTACAAGGTACAAGTCAAGTTTACAGTGTCTACAGACAACATAAAACAGTTTGACTTTACGGCTTCATACTGGTCTTCTGCTGGAGCATAAACAACACACACAAACCTAAACTAGAAAATCAAATACGTGGGCCAGCACTGGGGCACACTTCGATGGATTCGACGCAAACCTTGCAAGTAGGAATAGGTTAGTATTTCCTACAACACACCACAAGGATAACAGACCAGAAACAACTTACCGGTTCGTGAGCAAAAGCAAGAATAAGTGCAGAATAAAACGAGTAATATTTTGACTAAGAAAGTTTACACCCAACAATTAAAACATCGTAGAAAAATAGAAAGCAACAAACAACACGTTTCGTCGAGCCTATATGTCGAAAACAGACGATTGCCTAAAATATGCGCGCGCAAATTTTGAGGTGTTTACTCAGTCAATTTTTGTTGCCAAGGGGAAAAAATGGCGCTAATTTAGGAGCAAGGCGATGTTCTTTCGCGCCATGAGAGCGAGTTGATTTTTTTTGTAAGGGCTTCAGACAGGATAACCTGGAAACTCTGGCGCCAGGGGTGAGTAAATGTGTGCAAACTTGTTACCAGGGGTCGGCGTTCTGTTAGGTCGATGGTACAAGAGTTAAGGCTGCACTCCTGGAGTCTGCAGTTGGGAATAAAGAAGAGAAGGGGAAGTAGGGGGTGGGGCGGGAGATGGCGTAGCACTAACACAAAAACACAAACTCGTTAAACCACCATCAGCTGGCAGCTCTATGCTCCAATTCTCGTTTCTAGACTCCGCTTTCTTCACGCCAGAACTGTAGAAAGTCATTACTGCTGTGGGGTAAGGTTTGTCTCCCTCCCTCTTATACCCTCACCTACATCCATTCCAGCCTCACTTCACCAAGCCTGTAGTGAGTGAGTACAAGGCTGAGGAACCTTCTCTCCCCTGTCTGCCCCTCGACCACTACCATTTCCCCACCCATCACACCAAGGCTGAATAAAAGTGATTACAACCTCTGAGTAAGATTCACCCACTCGCTCCCCATCACGCCAAGGTTGTAGATAACTCCGCCACCCCCCCCCCCCCCCCCCCAATTCCTCCACCTCACCATCAACTTACAACATCTAGCCTTAGAATGCAACAATAATATTTTTTTTAAAACCAACATTCCTTTGAATTAAACGAACTTGCTGATTTTGATAAAATCACCTAACAACATTGTGCCTTGCCTTATTTTCAATCTACTTCTTCTGTCCTTCCTCGTCTGCTTTCAGCGTCGAGGGAGATATATTATATGCAGGCTTTTGCTCTTTAGTTCGCCTCTGCTGCTGTAATGTTTCCTAGTGTTTCTAATATTCCAACCCATATTTTTGTGTGGTTGGTCCGTGGCCCTGGTGTTCTCGCAACGTTTATTGAAGAATCGTTATGTTGTGTTTTTGATCTTATTTTCATAAATAAAAAAAATTCTATATACATTCACACTTAAATAAAATATATGGAAACAGTTATTAATTTCAAGAAAGAAAAACGCTCGACATGAATAGTAGTAGTAGTAGTTAGTCTCCGTCAACCATAGTTGACTAAAGTAGTCTCCGTCAGTCATAGTTGACTATAGTAGTCTCCGTCAGTCATAGTTGACTAAAGTAGTCTCCGTCAACCATAGTTGACTAAAGTAGTCTCCGTCAACCATAGTTGACTAAAGTAGTCTCCGTCAGTCATAGTTGACTATAGTATCTCCGTCAGTCATAGTTGACTATAGTAGTCTCCGTCAGTCATAGTTGACTATAGTAGCCTCCGTCAGTCATAGTTGACTATAGTAGCCTCCGTCAGCCATAGTTGACTATAGTAGTCTCCGTCAGTCATAGTTGACTATAATAGACTCCGTCAGTCATAGTTGACTATAGTAGTCTCCGTCAGTCATAGTTGACTATGTATTTTTCAGTGCTCCTAGAAATGTTATTTTTCTTTTCTTTTCTTCGTCGTGTATTCTCTTTCTCTATGAATCTGTCTGCGTCTTGTTTGAGGTGAACCTTTAGAGTGTGTTTCCAGAGATTGCGGTCTGCAGCTTTGTCTTCCCATGCTGCAGGGTTTATGTTCAGAGTCTTCATGTCACGTTTACACACATCTACAAATCAAAGTTTTGGGCGCCCCCTAGTTCTTTTACCATCTGCCAGTTGTCCGTAAGTATATCTTTCTGTATGCGGCCATCTGTCATTCGGTGTACATGGCCAAGCCAGCGTAACCTACGTTGTTTTAGCAGCGTGTAGATATTCGGGAGGCCTGTGCAAGTCATGACCTCCACGTTTTCCCACTTTATCAACACGTTCGTCACTATATTGACATGATGTTGTTGATATTAATAGAACAAACAGTTTCAACATAAAAGAATAATTTCAAACGTCAGCACTGTTGGTATGGGACTGAAGCGTTATGAGGCCTTAGTTAGTTAGTGTTGTGGTTTTATTGAAGACGGTGGGCTGGGCCGAATGGTGCTGAACACAGTTCAACAAAATCCTCAGAAGAGATTAAGAAAATAACGATTACACTTTTGTTCTCCTTGCACCACAGTGCCATCTAATTATTGATAATTTTTATACACTTGTAGTATAGTGTTCCACATCATAATTATTGATAATACTTGTGTTCTCTCTGTACAATCACCTCAACTAGTTATTGATAACAGGTATGTTCTTTCTGTACTACCACCTCAACTAGGTTATTGATAACAGTTATGTTATCTCTGTACCACCACCTCAACTAGTTATTGATAACAATTATGTTCTCTCTGTACCACCACCTCAACTAGTTATTGATAACAGTTATGTTCTCTCTATACCACCACCTCAACTAGTTATTGATAACAGTTATGCATGGTCCTTCCTGCTATACTACTATCATTTTCTCTTTCGCCTTTCTTCACTTCTTGTACCTGGTCGTGTGTCGAGGAGATTACAAATTTCTGAATCTCGCCCCAGTGGCGGCTTCACTCATTGTCAGTTGATGTTGTTGTAGCTTTTCTTTGATGTTTCCTCTTAATCTAACTCTAGGTCTACCTTCTTGCTCTTCTTTCTTCTCCTTCTTTAATATGTGCTTTGTATGGTAAGGAATAACAAGGCATTCTTTCTAGATGAGTAAACCAGTTTGTTTGTTATTTCTGAATGCAGCTTTGGATTGTCTCAATACCTACTCTTTCTTTTATAATATAATTTCTGATTTTGTCTTTTCTGGTTACTACAGGCGCCTATCTCTTTGAATATACTATGTATATGATGTTTATTAGGAAACCAGATAGCTGAGTGGTTAGTGAACTGGACTACAAGGACAAAAGGTAGGGTTCGATCCCAATTGACGGCTTCCGGGTTCACTCAGCCTTTAATAGGTACCGGATTTTTTTCTGGGAAAAGTAAAGCAGCACGGGCGTAATACCGACCACATTACCCCAAATCATGTGCTGAAGGTCTGTAAAATTTATGATCACTAACACCATATTCGCCACTTGGCGTGACGGGGGCATTTACTTTTGATGTTTATTGGTGGTAATGGGTACTGCCTTGTGTTGAAGTCTCGGGAATAGTTGTCCTAATATTTGGATTTGCCTTATTGCATCGTTTATCTAATTTTTTTTTAAATCGATTTTACCATCTACAGATAATGTCGTTCCCATATATTTAAAGTTTGTTACTTGTTTTATAACTTGCTGTTCTATATCTATGTTTACTTTTAAAATCGATTTTACCATCTACAGATAATGTCGTTCCCATATATTTAAAGATTGTTACTTGTTTTATAACTTGCTGTTCTATATCTATGTTTACTTTTAAAATCGATTTTACCATCTACAGATAATGTCGTTCCCATATATTTAAAGATTGTTACTTGTTTTATAACTTGCTGTTCTATATCTATGTTTACTTTTTAAAATCGATTTTACCATCTACAGATAATGTCGTTCCCATATATTTAAAGTTTGATACTTGTTTTATAACTTGCTGTTCTATATCTATGTTTACCGCCTTCTTTTGTCTTCCTATTGATATTACATCTGTTTTTTTTCAGTACTTATTTTTCATGTTATTCATTTTACATTCTTTATTCATGTACATAGAAAGAAGAAAAAGAGTTCTTAAATGTTATGTAGAGCAGTCTTAACATATGGATGTGAATCACGGACAATAGGACAACAGACAAGAAAATCACTGGAGTCTGTAGAGTCATATGTTTTTACAGAAGAATGTTGAGAATACCATGGACAGCTAAGAAAAGTAATGAAAACGTTCTGAAAGAGACCAAGGAAAAAGAGAACTAATTTCCAATATTAGGAAGAGATAATCATCATTTTTTGGCCATGTAATGAGAAGAGAAAAGCTGGAATATATTGTAACACTGGAAAATTGAAGGACGAAGAGATAGAGGGAAGGAAAGAGAAAATATACCAGACAGCTTAAGAGAATGGCTTGGCAGAAGGTCAACAACTGAAATGATAAAGAACTGTCGAGATCGAAAGTTGTGGAGAGACATGATCACCTACGCCAGCAGACCCAGTACTTGATGATGATTCATGGACAGAGATGTGGAAGTTCTGTTTTCTTCGCAAGCTATTAGAGCCTGATCGTCAGCAAAAAGTAGTTCATTTATACCTTCGCACTGTGATTTGGCATCCTTGTATATTTTGTCAATGTAATTGATAACAACATGCAGACCTGTCTTACTTGAGATGTTACCGCGACTGGTTTTGATGTTCCTTTACTCGATCTAATCACACTTCTACCATCATCATCATGTGCCATACCGGTTGACGTAGGCGATCATGTCCTCCCACAATCTTCTATCTACAGTGCATCGTATCAGTTCTACTGTTTACTGTTTGCCATGCCATGACACCAAGCTATCTAGTATTTTCCCTCTTTGTCTCTGACCACACTTCTACAGTTACTAAGTAATCTCTTGCAACAACTAATAAGGTGGTCATTGACTCCATAATGAGCCAATGTTTGCCATTATTGATTTATATTCACCATTTCGACATCTTTTTCTTGGTACACAAATTCTACGCACAGATTCTTTTGATATTATTAACAACATAAAGAAGATGATCTTCTAATAAGAAATCCAAGCATTGCTCACCAATGTTCGTTGCCATGACCTTACCCGTGACATCTTCTAATAAGAAATCCAAGCATTGCTCACCAATGTTTCGTTTGCCATGACCTTACCCGTGACATCTTCTAATAAGAAATCCAAGCATTGCTCACCAATGTTTCGTTGCCATGACCTTACCCGTGACATCTTCTAATAAGAAATCCAAGCATTGCTCACCAATGTTTCGTTGCATGACCTTACCCGTGACATCTTCTAATAAGAAATCCAAGCATTGCTCACCAATGTTTTCGTTGCCATGACCTTACCCGTGACATCTTCTAACTCAGAGAACTTCAGTAATCAATCTCGTTTGCATATCTAGGAATCGCTACCAGGTAAAGAAAAACAGTTGAGGACAACACAGCCAACCAATTCAAGCAAAAAGAACGTGTTAGTCTAACATTTCGGACAAGAG